>JAFIDM010000179.1:23975469-24001250 GCA_023159025.1 Thereuonema tuberculata | reverse complement strand
TTTTTTTTTTTTTTTTTTTTTTTTTTTTTGCGGTTTTAATATTGTTTTTCTTGTACAGTTGTATCATCTCAGCACTATACGTCATTACTACAGTTTCTGAAGAAAAACCACCTATTTTCCCTCCGCAGTTTTCTCTTTTCTTCTAAGTTGAGTTTTTAATATAAATAAATCATTCAAAGCATCAATCTATAATATCCTGCATTGAAAGTATCTTAAAAATATTTTTAGTTATGTTTCTGTTTCTTCATTAACGTCATTTGGATATATAGATATTTCTGCCGCAAGAGACATCATTTTTATATCAGAAGCATTGTTGTTGGTCATTCTGTTGCTCTCGTCCGTATTAGCAAATACACTTGAGGAGTTACGGAAGATGATCACTAAGTAATGCAAAGAAATTGGTTACCAATATTTCTTCAAAATGAGGTGAAGATTTATTGATTCTGGGTTAAAAATACCACTACTTCAGTAATTGTTTTAGTGAGGCTTATTGTTGTTTCGTTAACAGTAATGATTGCCGTGTAATAAGCTTGCTTGAATTACAAAGTTTATCTTTACGTACTATATCCTAATAGAAAATTCAGAAGAATGATTGTATTTGTGTAATGATCAATAGTAATTACCTCCTTAATTACACTGAAACAAAGAACCAGAATCCTAGGATTGTTTTTTTTTTTTTTTTTTTAAATAGTTTTTTTCTTCCTAATCTTCCTTTGAAACTTGAACCCTATCCTACGAAGACTACAAAATCCCCTGATGTTATTCGAAATTTATTTGTACCTTTTTCTACATACAGTATTTAGGGTGAATTAGCAAACCAAATCAAATCACTTTGATTAATTGCTTTTTCTTTATTGCAAATTGCACGATTTATTATCGTGCATTTTTTTAAATTATTACTGTTCTAATGCACAACCATTACGTGTGACAGGAATATTAATTGATTAATGAGCCCTCCGTTTTTATCTCATAAAACTCTACGTATGTGCTTCCTTATGTTCAGAGCACTGATATATATTAACTTGCTTTAATATACGTTATTGTTGTAATGTGAAATGCTGTATTCTTCTTATTCATATTTTTTATGACAAGTCTGTCATTGTTCCTCAGTTATTTGGTAAAAACTTTATCAAAGTAAATTATTGGATCCTTCTAAGTTTATTCCCTCCAATTTCTATTCCATTTCTACGATGATGGCCTGATCAGTGTTTTTGATTACAAAAATTCTAAAACCAGGTTTGGAGATTGGACAGAAGCTATAAAAAACAGTTTCGCTTAATCTATACGAAATATGACTGTATTTCCTTTTAATACTCCCCATCGTAGATTTCAGTCATTCGAGTAATTTTTTCGATTAAAAAAAAAAAAAGCAAGGAAAGAAAATGTGGCTTTAAATTTGGGTTTGATCATTTTTTTGAATTTGGCAACGGAGAAACCGGTTCCTGTTGATTGAAGCCGCTTTCATTACCTGCCTTCGAAAGGAATCGCATCTTTACGAAGATTCGGAATCATCTTAGACTAGATTAGAAAGGAATTTGGACAGCAGTTTCCCACCACGGTGTAATCTCGGTGCATTATGAGCCTAATCGCAGCGCCAGAGCTCTGAAATTACGGGAATCCTACGCACTGTGTTCCCTCGGAGCGTTCACTTTGCGTGAGGACTCATGCGAAACAGATACAATCGAATCCTACAACATAGTGACAGCGAATGGGTGCAAGAACTGATTACGCTCTGAAATTTCGGGCCTCAGCAAACATTAAAGAGGATGACATATTGAAAATTAACTATCACTTGTTTTAATACAGTATTCACTCATTTTTATTACTTCAAAATGAAAACACTTAATTATTTTTGAATAAATAAAAACAACAATATTCTATTAAATATTATTTTTAATTAAGTTTAACATTCTTTAAATTACACTTCACCTAAATCTTATTTTGTTTTCCGAAGGAAAGACGATCTTATGAGATCGTCGTGTAAGTGTATGTTTCCAATAACTTCTTGAAATTAACAAGCATATTTATGGATAATATCTCCTTTCTATTTCAACTGTTTCCCCATTCAGTAAAGCGACCTGAAGATTTAGCCTCCAATTACAGATAGATATCTAAAATGGGTATATCGGTAGATCTTTTAAAATCATTAAACTAATTTTCTAATTTTCATTAAGCTAATTATTTTATTATTATTAGCTTATTATTATTTATTATTTTTTTCAAAAATTTTAAAAATGAAAGATTGGCGATCTCCCAACATTAGCTTAAAAACGATTACAAAATTAAGTTACAAGCTTTCAAAAGATATTCGAAACAACTTATTAAAAAAAAATATTATTATTATACATTTTGAAACACAGTCAAAAATTCGCTGACTGGAGCCTTTAGTAGATACAAGTTTCAGCCAGAAACCTAAGTTATTATTATTATTATTATTATATAGCACTTATTTTTTTTTATAGTGATGTAAATATTAATTAAATGGACTTTACTGGCAGTAATGGAAGCCATTGCACGCGCTTGTCCATGATTGGTAGTTGAAAAACTTAATAAAGAAAATCATCTCAAAAGATTTTAAAAAAAGGAAAAATCTATTTTAAATTATTGTTTTAATTAGTTTTTGTTTTTGAAGGAAATATTTGTTTAGTGCTTAAAGCAATAGTATAGTGTTTTTTTCAGTTACTAGTATTTTATCATTCCCCCAAAGTAAGATTATTATATGGCCTATCATAGTCGCATTTATCTGGCAGATATTATCTTCATAGGTAGATTTGTTAGCAACCTCAAGTAACAATGAAAACGTAAGATATCTCATGATTTTTTTTTTGTATCCTGCACATTGTGTGAAATTTTGTTCATCAGTTTTACGTAGCTGCTAAATAAAGAAAAAGGTTAAAAATTTAATTTTTTAATATTGCATTTTCTTTTCTTAATTTTGTTTTTAACGCTATCAAGCTGTTACCTTAAAAAAGACAACACTAATCAAACACACAAAAGACCACACCAATCGAACACACAAATCTTTATCTTCACGACAGGCCTCGAATTTCAGAACATTTGTAAGAGGAAGCTGTTCAAGGAGGTCTTTTCTCTTATCTGATAAGAAATGTGAGGTCCATTGTCGAAATCCCCCATCCAAAAAAAAAATGAATTTTAGTTGTAATTGTGGCCGCTTTGTATGAACACCCACGCAATCCATTCTCTTCATGGGATTTTCGAGTCACAGATCAAAATTACCATTGAATTTTATCCATAGTGAAGATTTCTTTTTTTTATATATATATATTTTGAATTCCTCTTGTTATGATGAATGGTTCATTGTGTTTAAATGACAATAAAAAGAGACGCAGAAAAGAAATGTCCATTGAATCACGCCCATGGCAGCAGGCCACTGGGTGCTCAGAAAATGTGGTTGGGGTCAAACAAAACATCGCTATTGATTCATATATCCATTGGCGTGTTGGTATTGGTTAATTTTTGGCAGCTAAGTACTGAACGTTAGATTATTAAAATTCAGTCATTTCACATGATACGTTTTCAAGAACTCAGTTGCATTCTTGAGAAGTAAATCTGGAAAAACTAATTTTTAGCACCATACAACTGCTCTGAATTTTCGGGGGGAAAATAAATGCTTTTCTTCCACAATCTCTGAATCAATCTCGGTGATTTTTTTGCACCTGGATAGTGAGACCTGAATGTAGGCTATCAAAATTCAGGATTGATTACGTAAATTGACAAATAATCAAGGAAAACAATAAACAATCTATAATAGGGTTTGTCCACGGTAACTCACGTTACGGTTTGACATTTTAAATCAGATTCAAAGCTACAGTGTTCACCAAAAATGTGCACACTAGTCCAAATTAATTTTTGATATTACTACAGATTCAATGAACTTTTTTTAACACCTACTGGTTTGTTGTAAACATGTGATATTTTAAAGCAAAAAATTAATTTGTGTTGGTAACTCATGTTACAGCCAAAGAGACATTCTATTTCTGCTTAGTAAGAACATATGGGATTTATCCTTCAAAGCATACCTTCTAAAAACTGTAATGGGCTAACATTTTGACCAACAGTCCAAGTTAACATTAAAAAAAAAAAAATTGTTCCAAGATGACATTTAAGATATTTTCTTTATTTAAAAGTGGGTAACTCATGTTACACGAAGTCGGTAACTCATGTTACTTTTAGGTTAAAATCTAGTAAAAGAGTAAACACACAACTCAGTCAAAGGCACAAAAACTGGTAACTGGACTATAAAAAAATGTCATCTAGCAAAATTTACACCATTAAAAAAAAACATTAAAAAATAAAAATTAATTTTTTTTTTTTTATTTGTCTTTATTTTTGTGGACATACCCAATACTAAAATCTTTTATTTCTCTATCTGTCCGGCGCAATTCTTAATTATTAGTTTCTCTTGCTGAGAAAGTCAGATTACAAAATTCTCTCTTTTTTTTTAATTTTTTTTCGCCTTGCGTGGGATTCGAACCGATGGCAGTCAGGAACGCTAACCATTGGACTACTGCTGGTCCCCCAATATTCAGTCCTACTTTTATTCTATTTGTTCGTGCGCTGTCAAATAATGAGTTCATTCGAAAAGGAATCAAATATCACTTTTTGTCGTAACCGCTTGGAATCGATTCTTCTTGGATTATCTCATACTTACCAGGGGAAGACAAGGGCCTAGTAAAAAAATAAAATAAAAAATAAAAAGGGCTGATTGGGTTAGTTGGGCAAAATTTCTTTTTACATAAGTGAACGTCAAAAGCCTAAACTTAGTCTTCTAATATTTTATCTTTAGATATTCACTCATATCTTATTTTAAAAAGAACATTAAAAAAAAAAAAAAAACTCAAATAAACTGACCGTTTCCTCAGAGTAGTAAATTTAAAAATCATACTGATAAGAATAATCAAAATATATTTACAAAACTTTTTTTTTTTTTTTTTTCTTTTTCAATCAGCAGGATGTGCACTTTTATTTTCGTTTTTTAAACTGCCTAAAAATTAGGTTTATTTGAATAGACCCTTAAATTTGCATATTTGATGAGTGTTTGAATTTTTTTTTTTTTTAATATTACAATGAAATGTTGAATTATTCTTAAAATATTTTTATCTTTAGCTGCTGAATACTTTGTAATAGCGAACATCTTAATTACAAATAATAATTATATTAAAAAATCTTGCTGATGATGGGGAATATGTTCCCCGAAACTGTCCTGTCCTAGGAACTTTTTAATGTATCGTATTTTTTAGCATGTTTTATTTAAACTTTTTTAAATGAAATATTTATGTGTGAGTTATAGTTGTTTTTTAATATAAAATATAATAAAAACACACGTTAAAAATCCTTTTAAATAATAATTAATAATAACGCTTAACTAATGACAATAACATTGCCTTTTATTCAATATCGTATCATTGACAGAGAGTTTGTTCAATAGGAAGTCCCTGGAGTCGAATAAAGTGAAACAAAAAAATATAGAAACACCGTTATTGTCAGCAATTACAGCTGTCGGACCTGTTTTCCCTCCTTTCTGATTGAATTTTTCTTCACAGACACCTGAGAAAATAGCGGGAACTGTTTATAATGAAAGATGCGAACGGGAGGAGAGCAGTATTTGGAACAGCAAACGGAGACAGATGTAAAAATGACGAACGTGCCCGTCAGGGGAACGTGATGAGCGCGAGATCTTCATTATTGTCAAGGGACGATGGTTGTGATTTGGGGACGAATTTATGTCCCACAAGACTTTAGCAGTTCTTTTTTTTTTTTTTTTAAGGTTAATGATCTCGAAATGTCAGAGAAAATAGATTTACGGCGCCGTGGAAGTGTTCTAACTGTATTGGCGGGATGTACCTGGGAGCAGCCGATCCCAATATCATTACAGAGGGGAGAATTAATTGCCGTCCCATGCCGGATAAACTATTTACGAGCGCCCCCAACGTGTGTCTCGAAAGAGAGAGAGAAAGACAAGTTAGGAAGACCCATTAGACTCACAGAGAGAGAGAAAAAAAAAGTGATGGTAAAGAGATTGGTTGGGCGGTGCCGAGATTTCCGTGCTCCACTCATGTCTCAGCGGCTGCCGGTATGAAAGCCCCGAACAGTCATGCCGGCCCAAGGTCAGGGTTGCCGCCCCAGACAGGCTCTTCTCCTGCGGGCTGGAATGCGGACAGCCACTCGCATCGATTTATATGTTCGGTTTCCTTTTTTTCCCCTCTCATTCTCTTTACCTTTTTTTTTTTTTTTTGCTACCATTGCCGAGTTCGTCTTATTACCAATTACTTACCGATAGAAGTTGATGTGATCAGTTGGGGAAAAAAAAATTACAAAAACCGAAACCCTTCAAAATCACCTCTCACATATCGCAATTATACCAGTCACAGGATAGAAAAGATACGAACGATGATCGTCTGTTGTAAACTATTAAATAACAGTTGCATTTAATACAGAAAACAAAAGCCTTTGTCGTTGCTTGATATGGGCGGTGATACGTCGTCGGTTGAAAGGAGGAACTCAACGTTGAAATCATATCTGCGAAGGGATTTAAAACCCATAACAGCTTTTCTCAAAAAAACAGTAAATAATTTATTCTACCTTTGCAAGTACCATTTTTTATCAATTTTTAATATGCATCGTAACATAATTTTTTTTTCTTATTATAATAATTTCTAATTATTCATTTTATATACTCACATATTAACTTTCACAACCTAGGGTTTCGGAGTTAAAAATCCATTGTTACATTCACAATAATTGATTACTTAAAAAAAAAAAAAAAGTTTGAATATGCAGTAACTTTAAAAAAGTATTTTCTATAATTTATTTGTCATTAAATAATACACACAATCATTCTTTAAATTATTTTCAGTTTTTTTTTTTCTTTTGTAAATACAGTAATCAATTATTTTGTATCTGCAAAGAGACCTTACTATCTACATTTACTATATTATTTTATTACATTTATTACGTACTAAAAATAAAGCAGAACATCTTTTGATTGTTTTTTCACAGTAACTTTTCCCCTCCCATCACATTCACACAATGTTACTGCCCTCACATATAAGTTTGGTCGTATTATTTTTGGAATTTGTTTTTTTCTCTTCATGCAGAAACAACTTTACGACTCACAGTCAGATAATCCATCATTAAGTCCATCTTAAGAATGCTCGTTTCTTGGTTATTATTATTATTATTAAGGATAAGCTTTGTAACGAAAATTAGAATTTTGCTTCGGGAGTGGTGTTGGGAATATTTGCTGAGAGACAGAAGAGCAACGAACACCTACAGGAGCATTAGACCAATTAAGTTTCTGCAATCAAATAATTCAGAATAATTGAAGAAGACATCAACGCCGTGTCCTTGACTATTTCCAATGGCTTTTTCCCTCTCGCATTATCACGAGTTGCATCGAATTCGCAATGACATTTGAAGACATATTCTGGTCTTTAATAGGTCTATTTGGTTACGCTTGATTCCAGCCTCGTTGGTAATTTGATGAGGCATATTAAGTCTGAACGCATACTCCGTCGCTCTGGGCAAAAGAGAAAGCGTAAAGAATATTGCACCTCTCTCTCTCTCCCAGATCCCCCCCCTTCACGCCTTCATTTGCTCAGGATGATTGGCTCAGGGTCAGGGACAATTCAATGCTCGAGGCCCAGTGGTACAGTATTCGTTTTGTTGGAATTCAAATTGATTGCAAATAGAAAAAGTGCAAACAATCTTGTTTTCCCATGTAATCACGTCCTTCCTCTCAGTGGGATCTATATATCATTGAGAGGAAATTATTCGGCTTTATTTCACGTGTTCCTTTTCATTGTAATGGTATTATTTGTTTTTTTTTTTGTTTTGTTTGCCTTAAGGCAGCTACATTTTCATGTTAAAGAAATCCAGGCAAAAAATGCAAAACAAAAAAACATTGCCCAAATTATGCTTGGATTGCTTCTTCGGTGATTTGGCCTCCATTTGGCAATCCCAGGTGTACAATTACATGTATATTAAATCTTACTTTCAATTTTTAACACTTCTTTTATATAAGAGCAGTTGTTTCATTGTTGATAGCGTACGGATACCTAGTTGGATAGTTATAATTAAAATACACGTTTCAGTACGTTCCTACACACTTTAGTTTATTCGAATTCGAAATAACATTAATTTGGGAGAAAAGTGGCGAGAAAAAAGTTTTCGAATACTGAATTTTCCCTAATTTTAACTATATTTCTTAATATTTTGTTTTATTTTCCAATGCATTATTTCTTTTTATAATATTTTCATAAGCTTTATAGAAATATGTTCCAATCATCAACTACTCACACTCTTCAGGATCATAGCCCTGTGGAAATTTCACGTTGACTGTGTGTATATGTATAGGCCTATATTTAAATAAAGCCGTAAATTACTATTTTATTATTTTTTGTTTATCGTTAGCACTACTGTTATTTTAATGCAGTGTATACATTACCTAATGTCAAGGTCTAACTTAGGTATTTAAGCTCTTGAACTGAATTGTTAGTATCTTAAATTGAGACTGAATATAGTCCTTTTTTTAAAAAAAAAATTTGAATTTGTTTTCTTACTAATCGTTGATCCAATCCTGTTTTCTTATTGTAGAGAGGGAATACAAATGCTTAGGACAGTGGACTGAAGAAGGACTCACATACACCTACACTGAAAGAAGGGACGTTAACGGTTATCAGTGTTTTGTAAGTATATTTTCTCTCTATTTCTGTAGCTTATATTAAAAATAAACTTTAGAATGGCAATATGTAGCATTCAGTATTTTTTGTCATAGCTAACTTTTATTAAATCAAATTTCGTCTTCAAACAGTAGCGTAAATTTTGAAGTGTTATTCTGTGTAAGGGTGTTACAATAATTGTAATTATTAGTTGAATTGACAAAAACATTCGTTTTATTTAAGTAATTACTTTAAATTTATTTAATAATAATAATAATAATAATAATAATAACCTTACTCTCTCAGGGTTATCCTGGACGGGATATAATTCTCGTCCCCCCTTTCTTGAATTTCACTAGCCTCGCCCTGACGTTGTCAGGTTGAGCTAGTCACGTGGTCCCTAGTTGGCCAAAATCGATAAAAGGAAGGAATAATAATAATAATAATAATAATAATAATAATCAACAACTAGCACACAAACATTCACTTATTAAGAGCACGGTCCCGTACTACAAGTACATACCACAAAGCGTATTAGAATCACCCTCATATAAACTATACTGGGACCGCCCCATTCACACAGACAAAACCATACATCACAACAGACCAGACATCACACTTGTTGATAAGGTCAACAAACAGACCTATCTAATTGATATTGCAGTGCCTATCAGCAAGAACATGCAGAAAACTCACGCAGACAAGATCAGTAAATACACTGATCTAGCACACGAGCTCCAGAAGCAGTGGAGGCAGGATCGAGTACGTGTTGTACCCATCGTTCTGTCTGCCACTGGTCTGGTGCCTCACACATTGCACCACAGTCTCAGCACACTAGGACTTCACAAAAACACTTATGCACAACTGCAGAAGGCTGTGGTACTCAACACTACACGCATAGTTAGGAAATTTATGGACACAAGCACACATCCCTAATCATTCTTGCACACGTCTTTACACTTGGCAGTATGTGCTTTGGTCCTTGACCCGCCATATTGTTTTTGCTGGGGAAACCCAAGGTTTGAAACATACAAACATAATAATAATAATAATAATAATAATAATAATAATAATAAAGGAATTCTCAGTTCTTTATTTTTAAAAGGAATTTAGAAATCCATTCATAGTCAGACATCATTTAAGAACAGTACGAATTAAGTTTAAAAAACGCTAAGCAAACAATCTTAGCAATAGATAAAAAGGAACGAGTCAGAATGTAAGCATTGGCATTTCTGGAATTACTGAATCTTTTTAAACTGGTTGAAAGGAAACAATTTTATTTACATCCTTCCAAAGGAACGACAGTAATATAAAATATTGAAAAACAGACAGCATTTTCCCAAATTTAATTTTTTGTTTTATCATAAGACGGCTTCAACTTTCCAAGGAACAAAGTCGGATTAAAAAAGACCCATTACATCTAATTGCATAAAAGAAGACGAATTCTAAACTTTGGATGAGATTTCCTGAGCGAATGGATTTCGATTATTGTAGTCATTTCAAAACCGTGTTGGAATGAATGTGCTTAAAATTATGCTTGATTTTTTTTTAATCGCTGTTGTTCGGTAGAATACTCTATTACTTTTCCAATTTTTCTTTTTAATATTCATTCATTTCTAATTGTTTATTTATACAGGTTGGCAAAATCCTTGATAATAATGAAGTGAGCATTATGGAAGCCGATGTTAACTGCATGCGCGGTATTGATTTAGATAAATTTGGAATGCGCATGTCCAAACAAGGTATACATTTCATTTATTATCGAAAAGTAACAAATAAAAATATCAGAGAACGCTATTTATTAGTTCTCTACATAAATTAACTGATGAAGTAATACGTTTAAAAAGTTTTATATTTTGTAATTCAAACAGTTGAAATTTTATTAATGAAATACACCAGTATAAATAGCTAAACTTTAAATAATGTTTCTTTCAGCTGACTGTGATTTAGGCTTAGGTGGAATGAGTGCTCATCCAACTGTAGCCTCTTCAGCTCCTGTCACAAGAACCACCTCCACATCCTTCACGTCCACTTCTCTTCCAACAACCAAGACAAGGCCCAAGTCTACTCTTCCAGATCGACCCAAGGCTCCAGTTCCAACCAGAAAAGCTACACCAGGTACATTCAATATCGAAATGTTTATGTTTGTATAAATACATGACAGAAACTAACTGTTTTCATAACTGTGTACATTTACATAAGAAAAACTGCTAAGATGTAATTAGGATTCGTATCAATTGCCTGAAAACATTAAAAAGACTTAATTTTCATTTTTATTTTTTCACTTTCCAAACCAAGTGAAAGTGCGTTAATTTTTGATGAACATTTGTTTGGTCCTTTAAAAAATATTGATAATTCAATAAGCATTTCTAAGTTACTTATTAATATTTTCAGTGTGCAAACTAAAAATGGATATCATATAAGTTTTAATAAGATTGATTTGGCCTTATCCTTATCATTAAATGATATCATTATCAATGACCATTCAGTGCCATACAAAAACGAAACTGTTAGTCCGCGATTCAATAGAAACATAATTAAAAACAGTCCTTGAATTCTATGATCTCTATGATGATAATATCGCTGAAATTTTCTTTCAAATGATACGAACCCAATATAATGCCATTTCTGTTAATGCTTTGTCCTGATTTGTATTTTCTTTTCTCTTGCAGATGTGCCGCATCATCCTCCTAGCCACGGCGACGGTGTCATCAGCTGCCAGCCCATGAGGTTGATTGTGCTATTACTAGCAACATTCGTAGCAGCATCCTTTGCGGTCTAGTCTTCAGCTCATCTACATGAGCCTCCCCCACCCATCCTCATTAATTTATTTCCATCAAAGGAAAGCCAGTCTTGTATGTCATGATGACAGACTTTTTATAAATATAAATCCTACTGATAAGTCCAGTGGAGACTTCAGTGACGGTGAACTACATTTGTTTTTAAGAGGGAAAATGTTGGCCAGCAACTGAGCAGTTCACTACAAGCAAACGACGCAAACTCCTCGAGTCCAGAACTGCTTAGCCAATGAACTGTGTTTTGAACTTTGAATAAATCATTATGAATGATAGTGTGACTGTCTGTGCGCATGCAAATGAGTTATATGCAAAATTTATTTACCATTATTTTTATGATAAAAAAAAAAATCCCATCTGTGATGAAAAACAAAAATATGGACATAGATATTAAGTTGTAGATTATTATATACATAATCTACACTTCGTTTTCCGGTCTCTTGAAACCAATACTTTCATTAATATGTAACCCTTTTTTTATTTAATTTTTATAATGTATTTACTTGAATAGAAGTTTTCGTTTAATTCATAAACATAAAAGGAATTAATTCCTGGAGTTTTATTTATGTTCTGATTTAATTTTATTCATAATCGTAATATATGAAAAATGCATTGTTGTACATAGAGTAATTCTAGCCAAAACAGGCAGCTTTCTTTTTTTTTTCCCCTCAACTTTCTTAGACTTGACCACAGAATGTAAAAAGAATGAGTTAAATGTGAATGTAAAAAGATTTTTTTTTTTTAATGGGTGAAAATAAGTGTTGGTATAAAATAGAATATGTTTCAATAATAATTAATGATCAATTTATATAAATAGCTATACATTTAAAAACTAAATAGCTATAATTTAATTTTTATAAGCAAAAAGCATTTTTTTGATTTTCACTATAAGTTAACTGAAAGTAAACATTTAAAATAAATAAATAAAAGTTTCGAACATTTCAAAAAAAATATAAGAGGTTCAAGAAACTTGAACAAAAGACCATCCAGTTATATAGGGTGGCGCACATAAAACCGGCCCCGAAAGGTTTGAAGGTATAGTATGGTAGTTCGACGCCATTTTTTAACTAAATTCTGTATCGTTGATTTAGCAGGAACTTTATCACCAGGACATTTTGCTTGATAACGTTTACGAACCAACACGAATGAACTTGTGCAAACAATACTTCTCCACAATAAACATGCGTTGTGAAACTGAATACGCCATTACTCACACGCAGGCCGACGAATATTAAACAACACTCATAAGCGCAAGCGCGACTGTGGCAAACAATACCCGGGGCGGATATCATCACATGCGCATGATCATTAGCATTGACTACTGTCTATAGCGAACATACAACATATACCTTGAAACCTATTGGGGCCGGTTTTATGTGCGCCACCCTCTAGTTTGTAAAGTGTAAATAGAGGAAGTGTTAATTTAATCGTTTGTTACATTTCTCAACCTCGTTAGGTTTTCTTCTTGTGAAGTGTTATTGGACTCGCCCCACCGGTTGAGAACGACTGAATTGTGGAAGTTATTTTTCTTTAGTAGCAGTCTTTCATTGTAAATAGCTCTAAACACTTCTAACTGTGACTTATTTTATTTTATTACAATATTTTTTAACTATTCAAGAGATAAAAGAGAAGTAAAAAGAGTATCGTAATTATTTTTCTTTCGATTTTAGAAATCAGAAAAAAAAAAAAAAATTTAAATCTAGGTTATTTTTTTTTTTTTTTTTCAAATATGCTATAAATGTTGGAGACATTTTCCTTTACATCCAAAGAACAACCAGACCAATGTTTTTATTAATAACTTTGTTATTTAACATTAAGAAAATTTACTAACTCAAGAGAAAAATACATTCTTGTGGAATATTCTAGTGTTCTTTAAGGTGAAGGTTCTGTAATATGTCAAATGTATTTAGGTCCAATAATAATTTAATGTCCGACGTGATGATTATTGGTTTGAAAAATGGTCTTGAAACACATTTGTACATTCTAGAGTTTCATTTTTTTATTTTATAATTTATAGTTACAAAATATTTATTATTGGCCTAAATATTAATTTTGAAAAATTTTGAGATTTGTTGATTTGGTTCTTCAATTTTTGTCGTATAAATGTAAAATTAGTTTTAAAAATGTCTAAAATGCTATGAATAAGGGTACCTACGTATTATCGGGACTCATTTTTTATAATCGATTTCAGGTACGTATTTTAAATCATTAACCCCCCCAAATGTGTAAAAAAAAAATAGGCACTTACGTATTACCTGATATCGTTTGGGGAAAAAAACAAAACAAACCAAAAACATTTTCCTTTTAATTAACACTAGGTTAGGTTAAGTGAGGTGTGATCCTTTGCAGGTTGTTTCGTCTGGAAATAAGACGGGGAAAAAAATACTTTCCATTTCGAAATGACCAGCGGTATCATAAATAACAACAACTAGTTATGTTTAAAAAAACAACATAAAATAAATGAAAAGAAAACACCAGAAATCGATTATAAAGAAATGGATCCCGATAGTACGTAAGTACCTAAATAAGTTATGTATGTATAAATTAATTAATATAAATTTAAAGAATATCCAGTGTCTAAAAAATGCAACTCAGAGCAATAACAAAAAAAGAAGTTTAGCATAATTGAATTATTAAAAACACGTACTTTAATAACTGTAAGCTTTAATTAGAAGTATTGAGAATTTTACATATATTCCTTGAAAGCTACAAAGCTTTTTTTTTTTTTGAATAGTTTTAAAATTCTCGAAGCATTATGTGAAATAGTTCCACATCGTAGCTGTTGATAATTGCCTTTGTTGGCAGTTCTGGGTTTTTCCCAGTTCGTGAGTTAATTGCTATTTTGTTTTCATTTTTACTTAATAAAAGGTTTTGGTGAAAATTATGGATGAAATGTGACAGACTATCTGGTCGAAGGATATTGAAGCCTAAGAATATCAGCCTGAAATAGCCTATGCTATAGTTTGTGTCGTCTGTTCCTACAGTACAGTTATTCAGAATGCTTAGAAAGTGCAGATTCCTGTTCTTTCATAGAGAAGAAAAATCGTAATATATTCATTACAAACTCATTCTAAATTAGAATTTGTTACATGTTAATTTTGTTTTTCCGTTAGTAGAATCATAATTAAGCTCTTTAATTATTCTCCTGAAAGATGGTTCTCATAATATTTTAATATTTAATTATCAATGATAAATTTTAAAAGTTTGCTTACTATGATCTGCCATGTTGACTTATTCTTTCATATCATGGATAACCAAAATTCACATTGAGATTTTTTTTTCCTCATTAATTGTGTTGTGGAATTATAACATTTCCTGAAGAATACGACAAATTAAAATTCGTGATAAGTAAAATGACATCTCAAAAAAAAAAAAAAAAAAAAAACACTGATAGGAATTAATATATTTGTATTGTTTAATTACTGTAATGACTAATGGAAGATAATTTAATCTCGCTATACTTTCAATTATTTTATAACTAATATATTGAAAAATTAAAAAAGTAAATCTCCTTCCCCTCTCAATAAAGGGTGCAAAGTTGGCATCCAATCAGAGAGCGTTTCTCATCAAAAGCAACAATTTACATCCATCAAGTTCCCTGATTGGATGTAGATTTACTGTAGAATCTTCGGATTATTTCAATTAAAATATACGACAGAGGAAATATTCAGACAAAGTTGATTACAAATTTTTTAACCACAGGTATTTGATTAGCCTAATTATTATTTTTTTTGTATTAGTGTCATTTTCTAAATATTTCTTTCTTCGTTAAATTTATTTAAGTAATGTTACGATATAAATGGGCACTCAAGACTTCAAAAATTCGTATAATGCAACTTTCTTGAAAAATAAAATAGACTGAAATCAATATTTATTTTTTTTCTCTCATTCATTAATTTTCATTGAAAAAAGTTTTTCATTGAAGGAGAATAACAAATTAGAGAGTTTTGAATAAACTGTATCAAAATTTAAGAGGTAATATACTGTACTTTCATTTATGTAATCAATCCAAAAGTTGACTTACTTCGTATATTTCCATGTATAATTTTTGTGAAATTGTTATTGCTCAATTAAGTCCAAAATTAGAGTCTGTTATTACAGTTTGAGATAAAATTTGACATCATTTGGTGTTTTGGGATAATTAATGAATATGGAAACAAAATAGTAATTAAAGTTAATAATCTGACATTTAGGCTGAGATTCTCTAATTGACCAAGACAACGACGTGAATCATCAGAAAATGATAAGTCTATAAAAACTACTTTACAGAATAATAATATCTACTTTCAAATTACTTGCAGTTGTTCTTAGAATTATTATTCCTTCAATTAAGTTGTCTTAGTTTATGTTTTAATTGGAGAAAACCAAATAAGACCTTTCTCCTTCTTGTTCGTCCATTTCATTTGTCACCATTTTTGACAGTTACTTGTCTGCTAACTACTCCGTTTTCTAGATTGAATGATCTCAGATCCATTTGTACTACTTTTTTAGGCCACTTCACTGACAGAACTGTGCCTTAAAATTATTTTCACTTTTATAAAATAAAATGAAAAATGTAAACAGTTTTGAAGCTTTATTTAGTTTTTAATAAAATAAATATTTATTGTACTTGTAAAATATGACTTAAATAAAACTAGGTTTTTTTTAATGAAGTTTGTTTGTATTTCAGATTATTATTCTTATTATGCATTAAAAACTTTTATTTTTTTGCTAGAAAATATAGTATTATTCATAAAAAAAAAATTGAGGTAGATCCATTTTGGACGAAAAAAAGTTACAGAATTAAAATCATGCACTTATTATTTTATTTTCAAAACATGGATTCGCCCCCCCTTCCCTTCTACAAATTTATCAACTTATTTATGAAATTAAGCGGGTGGTTTCAAGTATAAGCCATTAGATATTTCTATTTTAAGTACAGTAGAGCCCCGATTATCCGCGGTGCGGATTATCCGCAAGTGCCGCGAAAAAATTTTTTAATTGCGAACCTCAAAAAACCCAATTTTAATCCAAGCCAACAACAGGGAAAGTACAATAGGCCCTACAGTGCGAAGGTCGAAAATTACTGACAGGTTTATTGTGCATCGTAATCCTATAGGCCTTCTCGGAATTTGTGAATGAGTGGCAGGCTCTTGCTCTGCAGAAAGGTTTCTGCTGTACTGTACATATTTTAAAAGTTTTGCATACTATGTTTTTTTTATAAATAAAACGTAGTTTTTATGCTGAAATATTTTTTTCGTGTTTACACCTCATTTTTAGTCTTTTTTCGGGTTATCCGTGATTTTTACTATCCGCGGTACCCTTGCCACCCAATTTCGGGATTATCGGGGCTCTACTGTATTTTATTAAATGTTTTTATAGTGTTTTAAAATCAATTATGTGTTGCTTTAACTGTAAATAAACTTCTATTTAAATTTATTTTTCTTGAAAATTAAAGTAAAATAAAAACTAATAATAAGATTACTTGATAAACGAATAATATAAGCTTGAGAGATAAATTTTTCTACTCCGGGTGTAATTCGTTCGAAATTTTGGCTCGGTATCTTTAGCCTTTGTCAGGAGATGTTTGAGAATTACATTTAAAGGTTCGTGTTGTTGTTTTGTCGATGTTTCCTAGCGGACGATTTCTGGCCTTCGTGCTCGAGATTTTGTAAAGACATTGGCCTGCTTAATTAAATGTTTGTATATTTAATTAATATGCTTCTCCTGCTTCAGATGTAAGTTACTGATATAGAAGAAGAATCCACAAGACAACGATGGATAGATTGCTGTTCGTTATTAAATAAAAAGACTTGTTTTAACTCAAAAAAAAAAAAAAATACCAAGTAATCAAATTATTCTGAAACGTTCTTGAGAAAATCTAAGGGAAGATCTCGGGCTTATTATTTTTTTTTAATTCAATTTTTCTTCTTCTGTACGTTTTAAGGTTAGTATTACTTTGCTGCACGATACGGGTGCTGTACAGAAAAGCGCACGTCTTTAATTTTAGATTCCCAGCGTATATATATTTTTTTTTAATTTTACATTCATTTACATTAAAAGGCTGAGACAGGATAATTAATTCACGCTCATTAGCGTTTATCAGCTGGGAATAGTCACCAGTAAAACAACAAGATCTCAATACGGAGGTAAATAGAATTATAGTAAAAAGGAATGTGGTACCTCCAAAAATTAAACTAAAAAACCAAAAATACACATTATATCCCTTCTATATAAGAGTTTGTAATTTCATATGTATGTATTTATGTAGCAGTTAATGAATTAATTAAAAAAATAAATAAAAATAAAAAGAATTCAACAAAAGTAAGCCTCTTTACATGAATAATTAAACATTAAACGATAATCCATTCTTTATACATGAAAAATGTCAGAGAAACTTAAGAATTATTAGTATAAAATAGAGGAACTTAGCTATGAAAAATACTGCTGCACTGAGATAGTTAATAGCTTAGTTTTTATTATTTTTTCAGCCTTTTTTAAAACAACATTTAGTTTACTGTAAAAGAACTGTTAGGAAAGAAATATTCCTTAAATTATTCCATTCTATTCTCAAGATTCAATTAAAATCTCACAGTCCTCTGCAGTTATTTTAAATGGATATTTTTATTTAGCTTAATAGCTTCAATTTTGAATGGTTATTAATCTGCTGTTAAGTTTCAAATACAACTAAATTTAGATTATACAGTAAAACCTCGTTAAGTCGTCACTCAAGGGACCGAACATTTTTGACGACTTAAGCGGAGTGGGCATTTTTGAAAAAAAAAAAAAAAAACCCACTGAAATACAATATTTTTATGAATTGCTGTAGGATTCGGTGAGAAAAACAAGACTTTCAGAAATCAATATATGCAAATGAATGAGTGGAAAATAAAAAAAAAAACAACAACCACATTTTATACTTACCACATTTTATTTTCTCTTACTGGCATTAAAATAATCCAACAGTGTTGATTGATGAAGGTGCTGATTACTGGTAACAATTCGAAACACTTTGTAATGAAATGGAACTCCAACTTTTGTGCACATAGTTAATCGTATCAAAAACCGAAACTTCTAGCTTTTCGTTCCTATCCAAGGCTTTTATCATGTCCTTTACAAGCATTTTTTTGTACTTTCGTTTAAAGTCAAGACTTATCCCTTAATCTAAAGGCTGAAGAAGTGCAGTTACATTTGGAGGAAGACAAACAATTTCGATAGCTTTTAAATTTTCGGGGCTTACTCGCTATGAAATAAAATCACACTCAGTAGCGGTCAAGAAAAACGTCTACTCTTGACAAGAGTCGCAGCGAGAAGTGTGTAATTTCCCAAGTGAATTTCCCACGTGAAAATTCCCCGTAAAGGCTAGGCTTTCTTAAGAGTGAACGGGCGGGGCTGAAAAAATAGCAGGCAAAATTGAGAATAAAGATGCTTTTCGCCATTTTTGAAGGTGACGAGTTATCCGGAGTAGAATTAAATTTGGTGACGAGTAAAAGAGGGTTATTTTACATTATTGTCTATGATACCTTGTCGGGACCAAAGGAAAACGACGACTTAAGTGGAGTGACGACTTAACGAGGTTTTACTGTAAATCCAAACTGCTACAATCAAGAGAACTGACTTTAGCCCAAACTCCACAATTGAGAAATTCTGCTAGAATTTTATTTACTCAAAAACAAATAAATTCTTCGTACTAATATTTAAAAGCAACTACTTTAATACTGAAAATTCCATACATAACCCGGATATTTCGAAGGCTTAATCAGTCTTCTTCTTCAAGCCTTTTACATTATGGGACGAGAGAACATCCCCCTCCTTCCCAAACTAAAATGCACAAACAAAAAAATTTAGAAACTCCAATTTAACAAACAAACACGTGAAGCATTCTTTTAATAATGTCCGAATCTCTGACTTTTTGTCCAATTACTGTAAATAATGTCCAAATTGTTATCTACAATTTGTAGAAATTTTTTGTTCAAAAACTTTTTTTTCAATCGCTGAATAAATTATAAACTTCTTTAAAATGCAAAAATAGTTATCTTTGAAGAAAATTAAAAATTAATGTGAAGATTTTTAAATTTGATTTTTATTCAAAAATAACTATTTTGCATTTTGAAGAAGTTTATAATTTATTCAGTGATTGAAAAAAAATTTTTTTGGACAAAAAGACAATCAAATTTCTGCAATTTGAAATTTTTAGTAAGTCCAAGAAGCACACATTTTAAAGAGTCCCATCAAATGTTTATAATGATCACATTTCACTATTGTTTGCCCTTTAGTAGAGTCAGAGACCGAGTTAAAGAAGAGCAAAAGTTAAAACAGCTCTGAATTAATCTAGTAATGACGAGTTGGGTATTTATCTTAAATGAAAACCCTCTGTATCATGGAATAAGTACATTTACTAGTTTGTTTCCTCAATAAAGTTGAAAATTTATAGAATTACTTTTTTTTTTTTCATTTAAATCTCATTTTCTCAGAGAAGAAAAAGAGCTGCTACAATATAATATTTTTTATAAATTTAAGATGCCTGTATAATATTTTTTTTATAAAATTTAACATGCCTACGTTATGTCATCTAGACATCACAAAATCAAAATTAAGGCTTCCTAAAGTTAAAACTATTGCTGCTCCCATTTTTTGTTAATTGGATTTTTTTAGTATGGAATGCTCCTGAAGAGAAGTTATCTACATTAGCCCACAAAATCCCCATTCGGAGCAAGGGCCTCTCCTAGATGCATTGTAAACACAACAGAATAATTAGGAGGGTTGAAAATACTGTTTCAATCCGGCTTGCGAAGATAATCAGGAAGGGACAAAAGAAGAAAGAAACATTCATGCTCTCGACCGAGATTTGAACCCCGGTACCAGCACACCGGCCTCACGGCAAACCGCCATCTTAGACCTCACGACCACGCCGGGACTGCAAGAAGTTATCATTGAATATAAATCATCTTATACCATTATTGTTCAATTTAATATAATTGTAATTTTCTAATATAGGTTTAGGTAAATTTAATACATACTATTGATTTTTTTTTTAATTTGAAAGATCCTCTCGATACCCAGGATAATATTCGTAGTTGTGAAGGTTCTGCAGTGATCAACATGTCGAAGAAAGCTCAAAATGCAGTGGAAGAAAGCTCAAAAGGTAATTTAGATACGGCTTATTTTAGTTAATATATTCTAGAAAACAACTACCCTGCTCACCACTTCCTGAATTTGTCATGTAAAGAAAGCACAACATGCAGTAGTTTTATCTCTAATATATAGTGGTACCTCGGGTTACGAATGTAATTCGTTCCTGAACTCGGTTCGTAACCAGAAACATTGAAATCAATGAAATCCGACGATCCGTTTCAAGATGAAAGAATCTGTAGGTTAGCGCTAAGCGATGTTGGTACTGCATGGCCTTCGTTTGTACTGTACGCGATCGTTTGTCCCCAACTCCTCTCTCTCTCATCTTTGTTTGTAACCCGAGGCACTGTTCGTTACCCAAGACAAAAATTTTTCGAAGTTGTTGTTCGTAACCTGAAATGTTTATGACCCGAGTTGTTCGTAACTTGAGGTATCTGTATAGGGTAGATAACTAAGTCTAATGATACTGTTAGCTGTGAAAACAAACTACTTGACAGAAATATTTGACAGAATATTTTTAAGGTAAGTGTACTGTAGGATTAATAGCATACGATGGCTTTTGTAAAGCTAAAGTAAAATACTTTCTTTAGTTATTGTCCTTACAATAATTAACTAAATTTATAAGGCAGCTATATTACACCACAAATACTGTGCTATCCATCATTTATACCACACGTGGGTAAATGCGGCTCCGAGAGCCGCATGCGGCTCTTCGTTGAGTTAAATGCGGCTCCCAATATCTCTTGATAAAAATATAGGTATTTTCTTTTCCCATTATACATATCTCATAAGAGTTACAAATGAATGAAGATACTCACGAAATGCCCAATGACTTATCGCTTTGGTGTGTTGTGAGATGGCTTTCAACCTACAAAGTTTTGAGTCGTTTTGTGGAACTTTTCAATTTATCATAGAATTTACAAAAGAAAAAGGAAAAACATTTCCTGAACTAGAAAACAAAACGTGGCTTTCTGATTTAATGTTCCTCACAGATATGTTGGAACATTTGCAAAAACTAAATTTGTCATTACAAGGAAAAGATAAAAATATCATAGAATTGTCACAAACTATATTTAGTTTTGAAGCAAAACTGCAGCTTTTTGTTCATGACATTAAATCATTTTCTGCAAGTGAAAGAAAATAGGATTAATATTAAAGAAGAAAAGTTGGAAGAATATAAACAAAAATTAAAGGAATTACAAATAGACTTCAAACATAGGTTTGAATATTTTAAAAGGTTGAAACCTACATTTGCATATTTTGTAAACCCATTTATTTTTGATATTTTTGAAAATGACTTTCCATTGTCTGAATTATTAATACTTGCTGAAAGAGGAGCTGTGGAATTAGAGTCATTAGAATTGAAAGAAGATCAGGCATTACTAATGCAGCACAAGTCAAATACCATAATTGAATTTTGGAAACTTGTGCTAGAATTCAAATATCCTAATTTAAAGAAAGCTGCTTGCCGATTATTTTCCATTTCGATACAACATATAGTTGTGAATCGTTATACTCCTCTATGAACTTTGTAAAATCAAAACAGCGTTCACAGCTAACAAACGAGCATTTGACAGATTTGCTGAACGGCTGAAACAAATTTTACACCAAATTTTAGAGATTTAGCTAAAACTGATAAATAAACTTTTTATTACATTTTATTTTGATTAAATAAATTTTGAACTAATTATTTTGTGTTTTCTTTCTTTTATTTTCTTATATATATATATATTTTATACTTTATATAGCAATTAAGATTTATATAGAAATGTAATTAAATTTGAATTTGTGTGTTTAATACTGTGGAACGTGACTATGGTGTGGCTCTTTACATATACGAAAATCTAGAATATGGCTCTCATTTACCTCATGTATGCCCATGCCTGATTTATACAATCAAAAAAAGCAATGGTAAAAGTCACTACCAAAGGAACAAATGCTATTTTGAAGAAATAACATTGTGATAAAATGGGCAACTTCAATAATCAAGTTTATCCATAAGAATACTAGCAAGGTATATGCTGCCATCCAAAGATGGTAAATTTCCAGTCCAAGTGACTGGGAATGTCAAGGTATCAAGCTGATGGCATGAAAAGCTACGTGTACAGAAAGCAGATATGCCAAGAATTTGGAATAGTTGGAACTTTGATGGTCTTAGCTTGTAGCGTCTACTTCTTATTAAATTAATTTCTAGATTAATTGTGACTCTTTTTGTAATTCGCTGAGGGGAGAGGAAAAAAAATTGTTTGTGGGGGAAAATTAAATGCAGAGATATTAAATAAATATACAAGCAGTGGAAAATTAAAAACAACAATTCAGTTGAATTAAATCGAAATTAGGATAAATTTATTAATCCATAGATAATCCTTTCCCCTATAAAAGATAGGGTACAAAAATAACGTCAGACTTGTTAATACCTTAATTTAACAATAACTTCACCCACTCAAAACATAACTTGATAAACAGTTTGAGAATCAGATAGAGGGGGAAGGAAAAAGAAAATGAAATAAAATGTCCTATCCTAACACTAACTTAACATTAATCTTAAACCCTAAGAAATCCTAGGATCCTAAACAAGAAACAAGTCCAAATTTAATACTCCACCACAATGTTCTTTACAAATAATTTGCTAATGTAATCTATAATTATACATCTCATAATAATAGCTTTCTAATAAATTTCAGTCCAGATGGCATAATTCAAAGTCATTTAGAACCTATCAGTACTTTTCTCTTTCTCACAAGATCTTCATTCATAAATTGTCGAATTCCTTTCTGTTACACTTTAGAAGAACATAATAAAATGGAAGGCCAAATAAAAAGTCCTGGATGAAATTATGTAGACTATCGGAACCTCTTGATCTTAAGGAAAATCATCTACCAAAGGTGCCGCTGACCAATCGAATGCTCCCATTGATAGTATCTCCCGATACCCATCGAATGGAGCGGTTTCATCCCATCCTTGGCCGCTGATGTCTCTCTTCATCCTTAAGGTAGTTGATCTTCTGTTAATCGTTGAAGATTCGTCTCACTGAAGATCTTGTATTTCTAGAACTTATACTGGGTTGGTTAAATTGAAAATTAAAACTAGCCCGTGATGGACTTAAATTAATTATCAAGGGATGAAAAACAACTGCCTTTCAAAAAACCTCAAATTCTGTTATAATCCTCAAATTTTGGATAGGAAAACCCGAAATCGCCTTACGTTATGCAAAGTAATTGGATGGGAAAAAAAAAAATTAAGAGATTCCAATCTCCTAATCATATCTCTCTCTCTCTTAAAAAAAAATCTTAAGTCTTTTTAAAACATTTTCTCCCTTGAGAGAACGAAAAACATGTATATCGTGCAACAAAGGAATGAATGACTGCCTAACTATACTCTAGTTTCAACTAATGCGATTAACGTCTAAAAAAGTAAAATTATTATAAGTTAAATAGACAAATGAGGTCAACAATGCGAGAATTAACCAACGATCCGATTGAGTAACCACATCTGTTGGTCCTTGTTTTAATATGAAAAAAAAAAAAACCCACAATAAACTCAATAATAGGAGTTTAACAGAGAACCATTTTTGGAATGAAACTTTCGGTTCGTTTCAAGCTATTTTCAACCAAAAAAAAAACATTGTCTCTTCTTCCCAGATTGCAGGATCAACCTAGCCTTTGGTATGACTCTCAATTCCATGATAAACAGAAAAGCTAGAGTAAATATTTTTGTTTACAAAACATAGCCAGAAGCAGAAATAGGCTTTTTTTTGCAATCACACCTCTCTATATTTTGTACACTACAACTTTCCTATTGGGTTTCTGTATCTGCTATTTTGATTGCTGCAACCCAACACCGCAAGTGGCAAAATTTCTCAATGAGCTTGTTGTGATAGTGCCAGAAGAAATGCTGTGGATGGGAATAAAGTTGAACAAATTTATTTTATTGCAACTTTGTTTAAGTAAAAATAAAACAAAAAAGCATATAAAAATATTTAAAAATTATTTGTCAATAAAATTAACTCATTAAATTACCTTGAAATTCAGAACGGAATAATTATAATTGTTGGCTGAAGTAACTTATGTTATAAACATAGTTTTCATATCAAATATAGCTTTATAGCAAATAATCCTTATAATACAGGGTTGATCACGTTATAAGTGAATGATTTCTTAACCATCACAACATTATGAAAATCCTCAACGCCACATTCGATTGTATTCTATCTGATAGCCCTTGTTTCAAACTATTGCTCTGCATCGCAATTTCCATTCCAAAAGACATCTTGTCAGAGAATTCATATCAATCGCTTCCCATTCCTATCTACAAGCTTTCCATAAACAGTCCAATGAACGTAGTGGCCTACTTTGAAAGACCGTTTTAATAACTTAAAACCGCAAAAGTCCATCAGGATTGGCCCGGGATATCAGGAAAAGGAATTGCACTTATTGATGTTTTTTGTTCAATGGTGTTTAAGTAATCTATGGTCGACTTCGAGGTGTGACTGGAAGTTTGTCTTGGTACATCCAAACTTGATTTGTCTGGTCCATACAGGAAAGGAATTGTTTGCGGCCCGAAAACAGAATGTTTTTTATCTTTCTGCGACGATTGATGCTAAGACAAAAAACTTTCTGCAGGTGCAGAAAAAAAAAAAAAAAAACCTTCAAATCGACAACCAAAAAAAAACAACGGAATCTCCGAATCGACAACTAAAAAAAAACAACCCCTGTTCTATACGATATCTTTCTGCAGCCCTCACTTTCGTTCTGCGAAATTGTCGCCCCGTCGCTCGATATTCTGCTTTGGGGGTTTGCGGTATAATGGATCCAGCATGTTTCTCTGATAGTAGAGGGAGTTAACTTTAATGTTGTTGGTCGAATCTGGAATTTTCCCTTACAGCAGTATCCAGTGATGATCATGAAACCTCTCAGAAAACTTTCCCCACATTCTTGATATGATAATATTTGATCATTTTTGATAATTTTTTTCACCCCTTAGCCTGTAATATATTGCTCTAGGCTTGTTACAGTCACTTAGATACATATATACATTATCCTCACAATAAATTTCCATTTATCGCCAGAAAGATAGCGCTCGTATAATTTTCAGCAAATGGTATGCTGCTCTGCAACATGCCTCGGCAGCAGCTTTTGCACACGGGATTTGTGAAGTCTAACCAGTTGCAGCTTCTGGTGTATTATGTTGTGAA
>JAFIDM010000179.1:23905358-23956684 GCA_023159025.1 Thereuonema tuberculata | reverse complement strand
TGATGATGTTCTGCTACTTCTTCAATATGTTTCTACAAAAAGAAAGAAAAAAAAAGTAATAAGAAATAAAAGGAAATATTAATTATTTACATTTTTTTTTTATAAATTATAATGAACATAGAAATAGATTGCTCTAACAGACAAAAACATATAAAACAAAACTAATTTTACTATTGATCTTTATATACTGATATCCGGAATTAGTTAAAAAAAATTATCAAAAAACAAAGCTGCTAAAAGATATGTAAAACATATTTAATTTAGCATATTTACTTTTATTTCAACATATTTATTTAATTTAATGTAGAATCAGAAATTTATGTAAATAAAAAGCAGAGATCTTCATGCTTTATAGAAAGTGTCGCATTTAAGATATTGAATATATTGTTGTAAAGGATAAAATTCTGAAAGACATCAAAAAGAAAGGCTTTCCAAGTTAGAGGTAGTTCAAATTCTATCTGATTCCAGCAGAGGTTGTTTTTTTTTAAAAAAAGCAGCATTTTTGAAAGGCAAATGTACGAGATAATATCTTTAAAAACTCCTGGTTAGGAATTTCTCATCTCTTATTTAGATGGTGCTTTACTTCAATGTAAAAAAAACAAAACAAAACAATATTAGATATTAAGAGAATCAGATAATGCAGTTTTCTGACTATTTGATGGCATTATTTTGAAGACAAAATGTTATTTCATCAGAATCAATGTGGAACCTGAAAAGCTAAAATAAACAACAAACTCGCCAAAAGGATAAAAGGCGAGAAAATTCATGAGCATGCTACACGTGGTCGCTACAAATTTTTAAGCGCATAAAAATCAGATTGCGCAGCTAAATATTAATAAAGGGTGAGACCAAGTTGAATAGTAAATGATATCCTACTATAGCTGTTTCACGCTAATATGGCGATGACTCCACATTGATTCCGACAATTTCTCATGTAGGCCCGCGAACCGAGACCTGGTTATGTAGGTACTGCTCCTAACTGTTGATCGCCATATTAGCATGAAACAGCTATACTAGGATGTCATTTAATATACAACTTGGTCTAACTCTTTACAAAATGTTATTTATTTCTAACAATTTTTCTTTAAAATTACTATAAAAGCTGAGTTTCTTAATCGTAGCTTTAGTTTTAATACTATTGATTAAGAAGCTCAGATTCCATAGCAATTTTAAAGAAAAATAATTCAGTTGAATTTATGAACTTGTAAATCTACTTATTATTCAAAAACAGAATTATATATAACAGAGGTTCCCAAGCTTTCTTGGTTTAGGGCACCCTTAGTCTAAGCAGTTTTCTTCACAGCACTCTAGACAAAGAGAAATTGCCTTCCTTCTGCAATTTGAAACTTCTTTTTTTTCCTTTGGAAATATGAATTAGCATGTTTTATTCTTCAAAAATTGTGTAAGCTCAATGAAAAATGTAAAGCTTAATTTGTGTGTTACATGCTCATAGTGAACATAAGATCAAATATGTTACTTCATGAGCTCTGGGCTATTTAACTTCAATGATTCAGTTAGAAATGATAAAGGGAAGGAAAAAAAATAGTACACTGAAAATAATATTTTATGATAAAATATAATTATGAATACTGTTTGACTATTATTTTGCAATTTATTAGTAAAAAAGATTTTACTAATTATTAACCTTTTGCTCTTTAGTAGCTTCTAATAATGTTTGTTGATTGGCTAATAATGCTTCTTTATCTTTGAGTTCTTGTTCTAAAACAGCCACCCTAGTTTTCAAGGAATTTGAAAACTTCTCAATGTCAAGATACTGTTTTTCTGAATTTGATTTTTCATGACGTAACTTGTGAAGATCTTGCTTTACAATGTTCAGTTCTTCTTCAGCACCTTTTAATCGGCTCTGTAAATATTTGTTGCTCGACTCTGTCTGATTACATTTTTCTGACAATTCCTAAAAATAATAGTAAATGTAAGAACTGTAAGATTTCAAATGTAAATTTCTGTTTAAAAACTTAATAGATACAGATACATTCTTAATGGTTTTATTTTAATTATAATGATAAATGCTTATTAATTTAGCAAACAAAATTTAAATAAAAGTGAAAAACAAGTGTCATCTTGCTCATTGAATCAAAATGTGATTTTGTAAGGAACAATCAATATTAAATTTGAATATTCTTCTGGGAATTTACCTGATTCTGATTTTCCAGCGTTGAAATTTTTGCTTCTAATTTTTGAAGATTTTTGCCATAATTAAATTCTCTTTCTCGCATTTCTCGTTCGTGCTTCAATTGCATTTCATTTTTAAGCTATTATAAATAAAATAATCAATCAAATATTTCAAAGGGATATGTTTTAACTATTTGAGTAATTTCGAATCATCTAATATTTTCGTAACTCAATATTGTTATCATCACAGTACAACTTAATATCCAAATAAGAATCAGAAATAAACTCAGAAATAGTTTAAGGTAAAATGACAATGGGAAAAAAATATTAACTTATCTATCTAGAAATGTATGTTGTTTAAATTAAAAACACTAATAAAAATTGCAAGATCGGCCCCAATTATAATACAATGTTTGTTTCCATAAATTTCTTTTGTTAAATTATGGTAAAAAGGTTAGCATTACTTTTGTGTGTGGATAACTCTTTAGAGTTTTATTTATTATTTTATTTGAATTATCATTCAAATGAGATAATGAATAAAACTCTAAAGACACAATAAAATAAAAGCCAACTTTTTGAAAAGAATGAGTTCACCTGCTGTGATTTTTCTCTTTCTGTTGATATTTCTTCAGATAATCTGTCTTTGAGAGATTCAGAATTATGTTTCCATTCATTTCTTAGTTTTTCTAATTCATTAGTCTTCATAGATAACAGCTCCTGAGCATGATTCAAATTTTGCCTCATATTGTCCTCAGTATTCTTTAATAAAACTTCTAGATGATCCTTTTGGTTCTAGATTAAAAAATAAAAATTTAATTAAGATTGATGGGAAAACAAAGTGCAAGCAATAACAATTCTAAACACAGATGATTCAATAAATCCATTTTATTGAATACATTAGCCATTGCTAAATTTACGTAACTTGAAGAAATCTTTGAGCTGTTCCAGCACAGCCATGTGGTCAGTTTGTTTGTCCAAAAAGTTTGTTAACGGGTAAATCCAAAATAGTGGAGGACTACTGCAGAGATGAGAAGAGATATAAAATTTCTTGAAAATGGTTACTTATTTGGTATTATATATACACTGTGATTCCACTTTATTAGGTACACTCCTGCTATGCACAGAGATGGAGTGTTCCATGACTTTGCAATTCAAATTGTCCCAGTTTTTTATATAATAGTAGTAGAACACCTTTCTAGAAACAGCTAAGCTTAAAAACCAAAGAAAGAATGGGGAAAATGAGTGATCTAATGGACCTTGAACTTGGCATGGTATAGGCACAAAAAGTCCTGGACAAAGCATATCGGAAAGGGCAATTCTTCTGAACCTTTCAGTTACCAGTTTCAAGGATGTATTGAGAGTGGTGCAACAAACAGAAAACATCCAGTTAGTGGCACTCCTGTGGACAAAAATCGCTTGTTGATGAGGTCAGAGGAGGATGTCTAGAATTGTACAAGGAAACAATGTCACAAATCACATCAGAATTCAACCTCAGTTGCCAGAACAACATATCACAATGGCTCACTAGACACACCTTGTCACAAATGAGCTACACAGCCGACAGCCATATGGGTGCCGTTCTTATCAATGAAGAACAAGAGAGCATGCTTCCTATGGGCACAGCAACACAAGCAGTGAGCATTGAGGATTCAAAAAATGTTGCTTGGTCAATGAGTCGAAGTTCCTGTTGTAGCATACTGATGGAAGATTCAGAATTTGGGGAAAAACAATATGAATCCATGGACCCCGTATGTTTAGCAACAACCGTACAAGCTGGTGGAGGCAATATAATGGTCTGTGAATGTTTCCTGGAAACATAGGGTCCCTTGATACCTATAGATTCATGTGTGAATACCACAAGCACCTAAACATTATTGCTAAACAAGTGCATCCATTCATGTTGACAGTGTTTCCTCAATCAGATGATTACTTCCAGCAGGATAACGTGCCGGCACACAAAGTCCGAATCAATACAGATTGGTTCCACAAACTTGACAACGATTTTCATTTGCTTCAGTGGTCCTCTCAGTCTCTGGATCTCAATCCTATTGAACATCTTTGGGATGAGCCAGAAAGGGCTGTTCGCTGCAAGATTCCACCTTTGCCGAATCTCCAGGAACTGTGTGACACTCATGTCTGCATGGTCCATCATTCCTATACAACGTTTCCAGCATCTAGTGGAATCCATGCTTAGCCAAATTCAGACAGTTCTGAAGGCTAAAGGAGGCTCCACATGCTACTAAGTAGGTATACCTAATAAAGTGGCATAACAGTGTATATCATTAGTACAATGTATATACTAACAATGCATAAACGATCGAATTATTATGACCAACAAGCTAATAGTGAGTATTATCCTTCTCTCCTTTTCACAACTAATACAAAACTTTATATCTAAGGCAGGGACTTAGATTCCAGAAGGTAGCTGGAGATATGGCATACCAGTTTGTTGACAGCAGGACTTCGGAGCAGAGCACGGAGCAGTGGAGCAATGGGTTTTTGCCCGGGTGAGGAGCTGGAGCTCATAAGTTTTTAGATGTTCCACTGCTCCAGATTTTTATTATTATTATAAATGTAAAATTTCAATTTTTTTTAAATATTTACATCAAATTTTGAGTATCTGTGTTGACAATGTGGTAAAAAAAAAACGTTTGTTGTAAAAAAAAAAATTCAGCAACAGTGAAACCGTTTCTAATTCTAATAATTATATTAAAATCGAAATGATTTCACTGAAGGAAGAAACTGAGGACCATGATGGCCGAGAACGCAACATGGATGAATGGGTTGAGGATCCTAGTCTTATATTGCCAACATGGCTGCTTGAAGATAATTCAAAAGTCCAATTGATGAGGTGTGGCATTCACTCTTCAGTTGGCAATCTAGGGTGAATTGAATAAACAACCTACAAGGAATTTTTAAGGAAAATACAGCAAGTCATTATCAAATTACGAACCCTAAACACATTCGCAGCATTTCTTCTAAAATTACATGGGCTAATCCAACCCTTGGACACTATCATGGAGTACTATGCATGGTTGTAGAGTGGTATTTCTTAGGTATTTGTCCAATGGTCATGCAGGCTGATGGCAGACACCATTCACAACAGACGGCAATGCTCTTGATGGTCAATGGCACTCAGTCGGCCATGGTTCGTTCAGGTGGTCCCCATGTCTCTACCATTCTTCCATATACCTTAATAAAAACAGTGATGGAACAGTTCACCAATCACACTTTCTCGAAAATACTGGCATCTTTGCAGTGGCAGCTATGATCATCTAAGTTTGTTAAATTATACCTTTTCCAATTTGATACTGTGCACCAACATACTGAAGCAATACATTCACTCCTACTTACATTTCTAGAATTGCATTATCTATTCATGTGATAGTTGAATGTAAGATATTCCACTGGGCCATGGAAGGTCGTAATAATTTGATTGCACAAATCATAATGATTTTAATGTATGTACAAGCTTATATAAGATTTGCAGGAGTTAAAAAAGAAAAAAAAAAAAAAAAAATAGCACAATAGCTAATTGCAATGTTACTGATGTTTTATAAAAACAATTTTTTATTATAAGATATCTAGTATATTAAGTTGGTTATTTCAAGATTCTGTGTTGATAGGGAAAATATCTCTTTTCAAATTTCATGTCTTAAAATTCTGATTAAAAAAAAAACAAAAACAAAACAAATTCAAATTTTTTTTAAATAAATAAAATGAAATAAGAGCAATAAACAGTAATCAACCAGTTCCTCTTAATATAATAATTTGAAATTAAAATAAAATCATTTCATTAAAAGTTACAAAATTCTTGGGAATAATTAGAAATTTTGAATGATTATCTGAATAATCAAAAATTCAACAATTCCTTGACTTAATAATGCACTTCAGCTGTCTCAGTTTCCTCCCCAAAAAAGCTTTAAAGAACAAATTAAGGGAAAGTTTGTTTATTGATATTTTTTTGTCTTGATAAATCCTACTTACATTTAGAATAGAACATCTTTATTTTAGTCCTGTTTACATTTGGACTAAAATAACACTTGTCTTGAAATTAAAAAAATTAAAGAAAAACATCATGGAATCAGACCATTTTGTAAAGTATAAGATTCGTGTTTTATTAAATAAATAATAAAAAAAATATTAAAATAATTTTGATAATTAATAAAAGAACAAACCTTGAGTAGCTTAAGACAAGATGTTAAATATTTCTTGACATCAGCATCTGTTGCTTGAGAAAACTTCAGTGACAAATGAGTAAGATGTTTAAATGGATTTGTTTCCACAATCTCTAAGCACCCTTGAGAAGAAGTTGTTCTTCCAACGCAGAAGTTCAACAAATACCTAGTTCAAAGTCAATTGAAAACAATTTAACTTTACATGTGTAAATACTTAAAATTTACATTAGAATAATAAAAAAAAGCAGTTTTCATCTTAAACATATCTTTTTTGTTTAAAATGGGCCTTTATAGCAACTGTTTCAAGCTTATTTGTGATTACTAATCAGATGTATGATATAAAAGTACTAACAAAATAATAATAGCAAAAACTAATTTTAATTTCAATAGCATTTCTCTAGCATTCCATTATAATTACATTATGATTTTTAAGTATGAAAAGCCTGCGAGTTCCAAAAATTTCATTTTATAGTTCAAATTCACTTCTCTAAATTTCTTTTAGAAGAAACCATGTACAGAGACAACAACATATCCTGTCCATCCACCACTGACGGGATATGTTGTTGAGATTTCATATTCTTGGATTACAGAAAAGATACTATTGTTCGGAGATGTTGAAGGGAGTATGCTGTAAATTATATGAATTTGGGAAAATACTGAGTTCTTTTTATATGACTTGGATATTATTATATCGTTGTCATTGGATTCCACTGTGAAAAGTATTATATGCAAAGTAGGTTACTTTTTGTAAAGCAAGATAAAAATATATGAATAAAGTGGCATGATATGCAGTTATTAACAGAAAAATAACAGATGCATGAAATGAGGATACAGAAGAAAAGACCAAGGGGAAGACCAAGGGATAAATGGATTAAGGGATTGGAGGAATGTGTCCGGATGAGAGGGGAGGACTGGAACAGGGTGACAACGGAGAGATGGTGGGAGGTGAGGACTAGATGGAGAGGCTTATGTTCTAAAAATACCCAGCCTGAGGTTGGAAACTGTACTAGATGAGAAAAATAAGCAAGTTACTATCATAACTCGAAGTTCATCCCTAGAAGATAAGAGCATGGGTTGAGATCCTCAACCTGCAGATTGCCAAGGAAGCACAATTGAGCAGTCTTGAGGCAGATAAGAAATACCTGTGCAGTAACAGCAATTACTTAGCCAATCATTAATTTTAAAAGTCAACAACCTCTTTACAAAATCTTTTACTTTGTTAAACTAGCTGAAATACAAAAAACACGGGTTACAAAAAACAAATGCCCTGATGTGGATGAGAAAGAAATTAAAATTGTGAGATCACTTCGAAACTTTCGCAGTTTGTAAAAAAAATCACATGATAGGCACAAAGTAATGCTATATTCGTATTTTGTAACTTGTGATTCCTAGATATAAAATTAATGTTGAAATTGGAGAATATAAGATTTCCAACCCTTTCTACCTTTCTCCACACCCCTATCACTTCAAACCTTTCCCAGTTGGTAAAAAATTATGTGATCATTACAAATTAATTTTTTATTCTTATTTTTGCAACCCGAAAACCCTATAGAAGTATCCTTTAACAAAGTTTGCCCATCCCCTCACCTCCCCACGTTTACACCTCTTAGAGTTTGATATCGCAAATTCGATCAATAGCCATCATTTCGATTTCGACAAAGAACACTAATGTCAAATTTCGTGCTTCCACCTCAAGCAGATACGCCGGAGATTCTCATACCCTTCAAGAAAGTTTTGCCCCCCTGTTACAACCTCTTAGGTATGCAAATATCGAAAATTCAATCAAATAACATCTTTCGATTTCGATAAAGAACACTCTTGTGAAATTTCGTGTTTCCAACTAAAGCGGTTTAGCAGTTATTATCATTACAATGTGTGAAGGGCATGAAAACAGGAGGAGGGGGTGATGTGTCCAGGTTCCAAGGTAACCTATATTTTCCGCAGGGTAGAAGAGAGTACTCTTGCAAAATTTGGTTCAGATCTGTCAAACAGTGTAGAATTGCATAAAGAACATACATTCAAACTTTGACTTACCGTATATGCTCCAATAAACGCCGAGGCTCTTATTGTCGCCGGTCATTAATAAGCGTCGGGCTGCAGAGGGGACACGGCCAAATAGTAGCCGGTCTTTAACAGTAGCCAGGTCTTTGATATTTGCCTACCGTACTAGTGTAAGCTTCCGTATCTTTATAGTCTTGCATAATACCTTATGGTACATTGCCTTAGAAAATGCCGCCGAAACGGTCATTTGACATTGCTTTTAAGATTCGCGCGGTGGAATATGCGAAAGAAACTTCCGGTGAGGCGGTCGCCCGTCACTGAGGATTCCGACAACGAATAGCAGCAAAAATACAGAAAGACATTGCCATTTATCTTTAACAGTCTTATGTAGCATGTGAAATTCAAATAAAGTAGCTGTATGTAATATTAGTCGGTATTTATGTGTAAAAATATTGCGTTCTGAAGGTTTTTGTTAATAATGGCAGGCCTCTAAAAGCAGCCGGTCTCTATTAAGCGCCGGGAGCCGAGGCTAGTTTTGCAAATATATGCCGGGGGCCTCTATTGGAGCATATACGGTATGTATGTATATATATTTTTGTAAAATTTGTGGCTTTATATAAAGCCACCAAATCCAAAATAGAGTACAAAAAAGACCAGTATAATACTCGACTAGAAGCCTGGAAAAACAAGCCCCTTCATGGGGCTTTCTTCAAAAAAATCGAACATAAACATGACAAAAATATCATCTGGACTTGGCTAAAAAATGGTACATTGAGAAAGGAGACTGAGGGTCTGCTCCTTGCTGCACAGGAACAGGCCCTTCAGACCAATGTTATGAAGGCCAAAATACAAGGCACAAGCACCAACAGCCTTTGCAGACTGTGTAACAACCGAGAAGAAACTGTAAATCATATAATCTGTGAGTGCTCTACAATTGCTAACACAGAATATAAAAAGCGACATGACGATGTAGCCAAGAAAATACATTGGGCACTATGTCGTAAATTTGGATTCCATACATCAGAAAAACCCTGGCATCACAGTATAGAAAAGGTCTTGGACAACGGGCAAGTTAAAATCCTCTGGGATTTTCGTATTCAAACAGACCAGCATGTAACAGCTAATACGCCCGATATTACATTAATTGAACAACAAAATGTGACCCTAATTGACATTGCCATCCCTGGGGACTGTAGAGTCCAGGAAAAAGAACTGGAAAAAATTAACAAATACAGGGCTCTGGCACTTGAAATTACACGAATATGGAATAAAACAACTACAGTGTTGCCAATCATCATTGGTGCACTAGGAACACTATCACTTAAATTTATGGACTATTACACCAGACTTGGAGCACCAGCAATAACAACAGCTGAATTACAAAAGACAGCCATCATTGGCACTGCGAACATTTTACGTCAATACCTTAGCAACACTTAGGCCCCTGGTTGAGGCCCGTCTTGCCTAAGAAAATGCCAGTGATTAAACGTGATTTTTTGTGTTTGTTTGGGTGAACGTTTACACTGTGTAACTATTTTTTAAAAGAGTAAAATTTGTTATATATATATATATGTATAGATTTAAACCAAAAAATATGAGAACTATAAATTCAAAGGCAAATTATGGAAGACGAAGAAGAAAAATTTTTACTATTGTAAAAATATCTAACATCTAAGCAAAATGATGTGATAAGAATGAACACCTTGAGTCCAAGTGATCTGCACTGAAACCAACAAGCAGAGATACAGAAGAAGAAAAAAGAGAGCACATGCTCTGAAAGCTTCTTTTGTTTTCACTTATGTAATGAATGAAATTAACTCTTGATAATAAAAGAAAGAACAATTGGAATCTTAAAATGAATAACTATAATGATGAAGTTCAATAAAGCAAAGCACCATCAAAACAAGAGTAAAAGGAGTCACAGTAGTTGACAATTATGAATGTTTGTAAATTCAATCATTTGAGTGAAGGATCATGAAAAAAAAAAAGTCATAGCATAATCAAATGCTTTGAAAGCGACGGATTATTGGTGGAAGTGAAAGATATTAGACAAAACAACTTTTATCAGACTTAAAATTAATTCACTGTCAGTACTGGCAACGACTGCCTGTATGTCATTAAGATATTTATAAATGCACAATCAAATGCAGAATGGTCAAATGAAAATTCATATATGTCAGTAGCTGATGATAATTCTTAAGGGTATAAAAGGTGAAATGAAATAAAAAAAGTATGTATGTGTGTGTTGGGGAGGGCAAGGGTTGTGGCTAGCTTAATAAAAAAAAAAAATTAATGTGGAAGAACATCTGTAATCTGATAGGACAGTTGCTGTATTCCTTAGTAACTGCTATTTTCAACAGTTAGTAAAAATATAATAATAAGAACTGACAATAAATGTTTTGTTAATTTATTGAAGTATACAGAAACCATATCCAACTTACTTTGGGTTGTCTTTAAATTCTTCTTCAATGCACATTTCCAATAAATTAATGAACTTTTGAGGAAAGGAAGAAAAATCTATAAGTAAGCCTTGATGTGCTTTTAAACTGGGGAAATAAAAATATAAAAAAAATCCATATTTACTGATACATAATTTGAATGTATTCAATCAAAAATGAAAAGCAACCAAGAATAAATAGTATATTTCTGGATTAATTTTCCTTTTAAAAAGTTAATCCTAGTTTCCTTTTTTTGGTTGAATGCCTGGTGGTTAGCAATAAAATGTTAGGAGACTCAGTCAGAAGAGATTGCTCTTAAGTAATTAATGTAATGTAAAACAATAATTAAACTGTGGTTTTATTTTTATCCATCATGTTTTTTGATTGTTAAAAAAGACAGCCTAATTATTAATGAACAAATTAAATAAATGCTTTATAAAAATATTGAAAAAAAGAAAAGAAAGGATGTAAATATCATTATGCACCTAACTGCATGCTTGACAAGCATGCAAGATCAAGCATTCTGTACAAGCATGCACAAATACCTGTCGCCACCACAATGCACAAACATGCTTGAACAGCTTCAGTTTGTGCTTGCTTACGGGAGTCTTCAATTAGTTTCTTCTCCCTTCTGAAATTCGTTATGAAGCTGTTTATCTTCTTCACAACGATATCCCGGTCGGCGTATGAATCTATTTGTTTATATATTCTTAATAATACATTATAGGCTGCTTCTTCCTTCGCCTTATCATGGTACTCTTTAGCTTTAATCCACCAGAGACAAGGATTACTTTGGTACACCCGAATGAATTCCTCCAATATTTCTCTGTGTCCTTTCCGCAGATCACTGGCCACGATGGAAACTACTGAGAGTTGCGTCTTGGCCGAGAGCTGAGTCACAACTTACATTTGCTTGCACAAACGACCTACACACATGCAATTTTGCTTGTGCAACCATGGCTTGCCAAGCATGCAGATGGAATTTCATTCAATCTTCAAGCCGCTTGTACAATCAAACTGCGCAAATTTTCCATACAGACTCTCAAGCATGATTGTACAAAATGCTTGATTATGCATGCTTGTCAAGCATGCAGTTAGGTGTGTAGCCACCTTAATAGGAAGAACAACCCAATTCATAAATACAAGGTGCTTATAATTAAAGTTCACATTTTTAAAGGCTGTAACTGGAGAGCCAATCAGAGGAATGACTTCATGTTTTACACGAGGACATCTGTGGCGATAGAATTTTGTTTGTAACAAAAAAAAAAAAAAAAATTCCGAAGGTGGCCGCTAGGGTGATATATGATGCTGCAATACTGTACTGGATAATGCAAATGACGAATGCACATGCCATGATAGGTGCTTGAAAACTGCTATCAAAGCAGACAGGTAAGGAATGTGTCACTTCATTGCATAGTGACAATGATACCAAAGGATCGATCACTTCTTGTGAAGCTGTTTTATCAAAATACCAGCTATGCCTTAACAGCAATGCAGAAGTTTAGGAAATATTGTAGGAAGCAGCGCTGCATAGCATGTTGCACGTTCATAAGACAAACCCATAAGCACTGTTCACAAAGTTCCATGACAAATTTTGTGCTGGTACCCTTATACAAGTTCTGCAATGTTCAGCAATTACAGACTCCTGATTGAGTTGCATGTGAAACATTTAGCCTACAGTTTATTGCTTGAACTGAACTGGAAGCCAATTGGCTGTGGAACATGTTGTGGACTAACGAAGCTCACTTCCATCTGCATGGTAGGTGAATATGCACAACTGGAGAATTTGGGTACCCCTGGTTAACCCACACATCTTATGACAATTACCACTTCATTCACCAAAGGTTTGGTATGGTTTCATATCTACATTCATTGTCGAACCGTTCTTTTTCGAAGAGCTCGATCCTGAGGGTCTCGTCACCTGCACAGTTACTAGCTAGCATTATGCATCTCTTGTTAGTCAACCAAGGATTCCCACGCTTCAACAGCCTGGGCGCAACGGTTTTCATGCAGGAATGATACCATACCTCACATTGCCATCCCTGTGAAGTGGCTTCGAGTTACTTTTACCGATGATAGAATCATCAGCTATCATTTTTGTACGTGGCCAGCACATTAGCCGGATCTCAACCCCTGTGACTTTTGGCTGGGACAGCATCTCAAAGACTTTGTCTATCGTGAACACCTAGCCAACGTAGGGAACTTGAAGACCAGCATTACAAACCATATTCACAACATTACGAGTGATGTGATTGAGCTTGTGCCGATACATAGGGAAAACATATCAAACATGTCCTTGTGTTACACACAACGAATCACGTCTATGCACTAAAGTATTGCAGTGCCATATACGCCATAGAGGCCACCTTTAGAATATATATAATATTCTAATATTATATAATATTACTTGATAATAGGCGCTCAGCTGTGCCAGAAACTGTAGTCGTATTTAACTAATTTTTGTATTAAAGGAACTTTTTTGAATATTAACCAGGTGCATCGGCTATCATTTGTGAGTAAAATATAATATATATATATAATTCCGAAAGGCAAAACTTGAAGCTGCACCTTCGAGTTTCGCAAAGATTTCAATTAATCATTGCAATTTAGAATGTATAGAATATAAGTAGAATATAAGAATATAATTAACTTACATTACTAAACATTTAAAGTAATGGCTTTTTCAAATCACAGATCACTGTCTGGCTTTTAATGTTCGGCGTTATATATATATATATATTGTGCCAAACAAAATTCCATCGCCACAGAAATCCTCATCTGAAATATGAAGTCATTCTGCTATTTGGTTCTTCAATTATAGCCTTTCGAAATGTGAACTTTAATTATGAACACCTTGTGTATGTTAAGCTATTTTACTGAATTATCAAAAATTAAATTTAATATTTATAGAAAGCATATTTATAATAACAATAAATTTAATCATGAGTGATTATAAAGAAAATTACAATATAAGAGATATATTTGAAAATTTCTAACTATGAAGAAATCCTTAAATGTGTTTATGAAAGTGATAAAATTTGTATAGAAAAACGCATTGAATTAAAACAATGATCAATTAATGAATTTCTATTAAGATGCAACAAAGGATTAGCAATGGTATCTTGATTTGATTAAAGTTAATTAGATCAAGGCAATTTAAAATTGAACAATTTAAATTTGTAAATTTAACCAGTTTCTGGTAAATAGAAAGTTTGAAGGTAGGTTGATTATTTTCAGTGGTTATGAAAATTCTAAAATTAGAGAAGTCCTTTTTATTTTGTTATTTTGGATTTTAAAGAGTGCAGTTAAAAAGGTGTCTTGTGATTTCCTATGGAATATGGCTTATTATAAATATTAAGATTGTTTGCGTTACTATAGTTCATTATATATTTTTACTATGCCAATAAAAGTCTGGTATTTAAACATTCAGCATGTGGAAAAATAATAGTTAATTTTACCTCTGATAATCATCTTCATTTATTGCTAGTGAGTATAAGAAAAACAAATCTTTCTCTTCTGTTAACCTTATAACCAATTCCTAAAAGAAAAAGATATTATTAATATATTAACTAGGATAAGTAAACATCCCAAGTATGCTAAAAAACAAAATTAGTAGCGATGAGTAAATACAGCATTAACATTTGATTAATCAAAAAAATCTTAAAAACAAAATGTTTACAGATCTGTTCAGAATATATTTAAATAAAAAACAACAAACACTTACTTTAGTTTACATTTTTTTTTTATCATTAGAATTTTAAAATTATGGTTATAATAATAATAATAATAATGACAAAGACTTTGATTACATCAATTCTTAATTATTTTTTTTAATAAAGGTACAGTCTTGCAATTTTTTCAAAGTATCTTTCTGAGTCTTTGTCAAACTTATCATTGGTGATCTTTTTTGTTATCATATCAATTGTTTTTGCAAATTTGTATTAACTAGTTACATAGTTATTAGGCCATAGTATACTTTATTTATATATAGATATACAGTGAGGCCTCGTAACACGAACTTGGTAGGAAACACGATTTCCCATAGTACCCTATGGGAAATAAATTAATTGGTATCGGACCCTCCATAAAACAAGGCCACCATTTATATACACACAGTATTTATTTTTCTTCATGGTTACAGGTTCTTCATGTTCAGAAGCTTCAAGTTCTTCTGCAGTTTCCGCTTTTTACCTCGTAGAGAACAGTGAGCGGAATGGCTAACCGATCATTGTAGCTAGCAAAGTTGCGAACATTTCCATGAACTTGTAACATTTAAGCGATCCATCAAAGAATTCACAACACATCTGGATGGGAGCGAACATTTCGGCAATCATTTCATTTATCTGATTTTACTTCAGTTGACGGCTAGCATTCGTGAAGTGAGTTTGATTTTTATGTTTAACTTTTCCCCTCCAAAATGGAATGGTCCAAAGAGAATACATCAAAATAAAGAAATAATTGGGATTCAAAAAATAAAAATCATTTTAACAAATTGTTAAAAATTGTCACTGGTCTGTAGGAGGTTTAATATCTCATGCAAAACGTTAATTTGAACCCAGGTTCGTGGTACGAAAAGTTCGTCGTCTGGGGCATTCGCCATATGAGGCCCTACTGTAATATATAAAACTTCATATATATTAAATTGTATGTTAAATCAATATTAATTTTATGTTAATAAGTATTCTTTTTAACATCTTTGATGACTTGGTTAACCAATCATTTACCTCTGATTGTTCATCGAACCTTTAAAATACCCTCAACATTAAAATTTGATTTCAAATTCTTTTTTTGCTTTAATAATGTTCCATACTTTTCTTTGAATTTATAAATTCAAATAACTCCATAAAAGGCCTAGTTTATTTAAAATATAGTTAGCCCAATCACTATCTTAAAAATATTATATACTGGGCTTTATCTGCGGGTTATCTACAGAAAGTGTCTTAAAAAATTGCACTGGCTGATTATCTTGAGAGTATCGACTCTATTCAAAGGAAATTTGACAGATGGGATAATAAGTCTCTTGAAATTAAAAAAAAAAATATCATTGAATTTCTAGAAGTTCTATTTTTTAGCTTCTTATTTTAAATGCATTATGTTGTTCCATATGAAATAACCGTTTCTGTACTGGCTGAAAGAAAAAGATATCAAATCACAGGAAAGTAAACTATTTTATCAAAGTAATCTCCATTACTTGCAATAAATCTGTCCCAACGACTTTTAAGAGCATTTTAATGCTATTCTCATAAAAGGTTGTTGGTCTGGTGTCCAAAAAGTCTTTGACTGCAGCTTGAAGACTGTCACGAAATGTTTATTCTTCAACGCTATATTCCAATTCTTCCTAATTAATGTTTAAATAACTTCTTTATTAATCGTGGAGTTAATAGAATTAATAAAGAAGCTGTATCCCAATGTTTAAACAACTGGTAATCAGTAGGTGATAAGTCCGGAGAATGAAGTGGATGAGGCAGTCTCTCTCACTTTAATTCACAGTTTTTGAAAGGTTATTTTGATGCCTTGTGTTATTATGCAAAAGGATCAAATTTTTTTGACTGATTAATGCTGGTTCAGTTTTCAATAATTTTTGACGAGCAATGTCAATTTGATCAAATAAATTACCAGCAGTGATGGTTTGACCAGGCTGTAAGAAGTTGTAATGTACGACCCATCTGTGAGACCACTAAACAGTAACCATTGTCTACTTGGGGTGAAGTTCAGGTTTTGCTGTATGTTTGGCCTTTTGGAGAAGAGGGTTTCGATAGTCATACAATATCCACTTTTCATCGTAAGTGATGATACGGTCCAAAAATGGACAGGTTTTGTTCCTAACACAAACAGAGGAGCAGATTTCAAGACATCCGTCTTTGTATGCATTTGTCAATTCAAATGGGGCACCCATTTGACCATTTTTTTCAATCTCCTTTAAATGTCTTGAAACAGTTGCAGTGTACCTCAAGATCTGAGGCAAGCTCCCTTACGGTTTCAGCCATGTTACTCTCCATAAGCACCTTAATTTCATCATTATTAATACGTTCTCGGGTCTTCCTCGACGTTCATTTTAAAGGTCCATATATCCATAATGAAATTTTTCAAACCAACCGCAAATGGCTTGTTCAGAAGCTGCATCCTTTCCAAAGGCTAATTTGATGTTTCAAGTAGCTTCTACTGCGGGTTGAATTCATAACGTAAAATTATCCGTATTTTTCTTTGGTATCCATGATTAAATGCAAAATAATTTATTCCTCAAGTCATTCACGCTTCAAGCATGCTATCAGAACAACCATGAAACCAGCTTTAATATGATGTATTTTCATTCTGTCGGAAGGGGGAGGGGAGTAGGCATCAAACTTGGCATTGCGAAAACGGCCATTTCATATGGAACAACCTGATAATACTCTGCATAATTTCCATTTTGAAGATATTTCTGAGGGCTTTTTAATAACACCCTTTATGAAAACCTCTACTCAAACCATTTAATTCTTAAGTGCAATGGTTTGAAGAAATCTCTATTTAGAAAGAGGAATATTACCAGTTTTTGGATTTACACTGAAAATTCTTAAGATAATGATGTATATGGGATAGTACAAACTGTCCGATTTAAAACTGTTGTATACTTGTATATACTTACTTTTTTTAGTCGTGGCGAGCTTAAAGTCCGCAATTCTACAGATACACAAATATACGAAGCTCTACTACAGAAAAAAAAAATAAATAAAAAAGACGATTAGAACGATCAAAATGTTTTTTCTAAAATGTAAAAATAAAACAAACAAAAAAATCTTTAACAACGATCCTATTTAGCAACATTTCAGAATAGTACTTGGGGAAAGATACCCCTATCCCTAAGAAGTTATAAGATCTACTTTTTTTTCTTTTTTTTGAGGGGGACGGGTCCTTTTACATATATCGTAACTTAAAAAAAATAAATATGCTGGATGTTCGGATATCTTTCCAATATATATATAATAAAATTAAAAAAAGCTTGATATCTTTATTTACTTTGTCGTAAAAATGTAAAGTGTTCATACCTTTCATCTTTTTCTCCATATTTTAAATAAATACGAAGGACTTTAGAAAATAACGTTTCTGTGTCTTCATTCATCATTCTAAAAGATCCAAGAAACTAAATAATAACAAAATGCTCAGTTTAGAAATTTTCTTATATTTTTTTTTTAAATTGAATTTTCAAGAAGAATAAGTCATATTTCAAATTCCATTAAAAGATAAGCTATATTTTTCTATTACATTATATTTACCGATTGCTTCTCAACTTAGATTGTTCATAACGATTTATATTTATTGTCAACGAAGAAAAGCAAACTACCCAACGAAATTAAAATTACCGCTTGTGTCAGCCATTTTTCCTTACGCTAATAAAAACAGAATTAGTGCAAATCATAAAGCGAAAAATAAGAAATTGATTTAAAAGTAGAATAAAATAAAATATTTAACTCTTGATTTTTTTGACTTATTTTAAAAAATTAAATACAATTAAATTTAATAACTAAGTTAAATGCTGCATTTTGTATTTTACGTCTTACTTTTCAAAACGGTATCTACAGACAATTTCACAATTTGAAAACATCTACTCCAAGCATGGCGGACGCTTTCGGTGACGATTTATTCAGCGTGTTCGATAATGCACCATCTCAATCGCAACCTGTAGAAACTAAAAAAATAAAGAAAGAAGTAAAAAAGATAAAATCAGAGAAAAATGTCAGGTAGATTAACATTTGTTTTGATATTAAAGAAATTGAAAGATACCAATAAAAATCAAGCATGACATCTGAAGTTTTAATAGTAATACTATATGCGTTTTAAGATTCATTATTTTATCATTAACTTGATAAAAATAAAAGCAGAAATTCATTTCTAGATCCATTCAGATCCTTATAGTATTTCGAATTCAAGTTCTTGAATGAATATCTGTTAATTAAGCGACTGAAGCTAAAATGAAAGTTATTGTTTTGACCTAATCTAAAAACTAATAGCACGTTATTCAGTAGTATAAGACTGATGGATAAGAAATCTTAGTCAGATTGAATTGTTTGGGACGTTGTCAACAGCATTCAATAAATCTCATATTCTTTATAAGTAAGGAACTTAGAATGGAATGTATAGTAAACAGTAGAGCTTATAAATGTAAACTATTCAAGAGAAAAATTATAAGAAATCTATCGAGTACAGTAGACTTACATACGTTATTGCATTGTAAAATTTCCTGTAAATGACCTATAAAAAGATATTGAAATGGCAATGCAAAAGAAATATGTGTGGATGTATTCAAATGTAAAATAAAAGATCTGCTGTATTTTATATTATTGAAAAAAAAAATCTTGCATCATTTTAATAATAATAATAATAAATCAATATTATCTTCCTTGGTCAAGCTTGCATTAATCAGGTTGCGAAATGAAGTTGTACGATTTCTATAATGTCTTCTTTTTAAGTGGTGGAATTCTCAAGCATTTATTAGGTAGAACTATATATTGTATAGAATAACACTTAAATAAAGTATATTCAAAACTTTGTACTGCATTGATGATGTTTGTTTTTAGATCATCTTATATATATATATAAAGTCTTTATTTCTAAAAATTATATTTATATTTCTCATTTTAAAATATCAGATTACTGAATATTGTTGACCATTAATTTATATATTAATACTTAATAAGAAATGCTAATAATATTAAGAATGGCCTTTTAACGTGCGTTCACTTGTGTGTAATATTTTCCTGATTTTGATGCTAATAAGATTAGTTTTTATATAGTTATAATTTAACAGCACAATTTAGTACACCAATATTAAAATGACTTATTTTGTAATTAGTAAAATGACAGAGTAGCTTAATAATATTCATTATGTTAAACTTTTATGAATACAATTTTTGTTTTGTTTCTGGTACTGATTTTTTTCTCTTAAAACATTTCATTAATTCAAACGATTTTTTACAAGGGAAATGAAAGTAAAGTGCATTTGCTAATTTCTTTCTTTTTTTTTTTTTTTACAAGTTTATCAACAATCTTTAGTAAATTAAAAGTTCAAACATTCTTGACAAATCTTATATATTGAAGCTTCTTTTGGGAATCTTGGTAATGTCTGTTTGCAGTGCATATTTAAGAGTCACACTCATGCATTCTGTTTATAGCTTATGTTATTTTAGCTTTGATAGAGTATAAGTTTTCAGTTTTAATAATGATTTTATTTATTGTTATTGTTTAACAATGAATTTTGTAAATCAGGGTTTTCAATTTTCTTATTAACTATTTTTTCACAAAATCAGAGGAGCAGGACAATGTGTATGCTACATGTGAATCAAATCACCCTCAAGCCAGCCTGACGAACTTTCCCACTACATATTGTCTGAAGTATATATAATCAGATTAAAAACATGCAGTCTAATTGCTTTTCCTGGCAATGACCCTGCACTATTCTTTCATTCAAATGTAGCTTATATGTTGTCTTTTCTCTCTATGTTCATGATGTTGTTCTCGTCAGTATTCTCTATCCCATTATATTAGAATTTTATATATAGTTCTAAAACTATAGGTAATTTCATTCCTACTACCTATCTGTAAGTACACTATTCATGTTTATATTTTATTTTGAAAGGATTCTTCATTCACCCTCACCTAAATCTTTTAGGAATTTTATTAGAAAGATTGTTCTAGAATTTGAAAAAAAAAAAAAAAGACAGAGAAAGAGAAATTGAAAAACATAAGATGAATAGCAGTATCGGATACAGGATATTATTTTGAAGCACGGAAGCAATTAAGTCTTCAAATTTCTATGCAAACTTTTTTTTTAACATTTATACTAGGATCAGTCAATAAGTAATGCCTCCTATTTTTTTTCTCCTTTTAATTGTCAAGAAATTTAAATGCAATTACATAGCTTGAAAACCACAACATTGACGATTAATTTGTCACTTTTCAATATAACTCCGACCATTTCTATAGTTTTGGTCCACCTTTTAACAAGGGCATATATTCCAGCATGGTAAAAGGCATAGTCTTGCTTCCAAAGCCATTGACACATGGATGTTTTCATGGCCTCCTCATCTTCAAAGTGAATCCCATGATGAGCTTCCTTTAGCAGCCTGAACAGATGGAAGTCTGATGGTGCTACATCAGGGCTGTATAGGGGATGAGGCAAACCTTCCCATCCAATTTTCGAAATGTCTTTGACAGTGGTGTGACGACTGGTGTGTGGTCTTGCATTGTCATGCAAAAGAAGAACATCTGCCATAGCTCTTGTTGGGCGAACTCGCTGAAGACATGCTTTAAGCTTTTTGAGGGTTGTGACATGTTGGACAGAATTTATTATGCATCCCTGCTCCAAAAAATCGACCATAATCACACCCTCTGCATCCCAGAACACTGACGCCATAACTTTCCCTGCTGATCGCACAGTTTTGAATTTTGTCTTGTGTGATGCCATTCCATTGACTGCCTCTTTGATTCAGGTTCAAACAAATGAACCAATGTTTCATCTCCGGTCACAATTTTTTCCAGAAATTCCTCTCCCTCCAAATGGAAGTGCTGCAAGTGTTCGGAGGGTATTGTTTTTCTTGTCTCTTTATTCTGGTCGGTACATTCTTGGTACCCACTGTGAACAAACTTTTTTGTATCCCAGTTGTCGAATAATCGTCATTACACTGCCTTTACTGAGGGTGAGAATGCAACACAATTCATCTGTTGTCACCTAGCGGTCACCACGAATGATGTCATCGATTCACTGAATGTTGCGTGGAGTCACTGCAGTCGCCGGCCTGCCACTCCACTTTTCGTCAGCCAACGGTGTTTGTTCTTCAGCTTCGTTACAGCGACAAACCCATCGTCTAACAGTGCTGACATCCACTGTTGCATCACCGTACACATTTTTCAGCCTTTTATGAATACGAATGGGTATTTCACCTTCCGCATTCAAGAATTCAATCACAGAACACTGTCTAATATGAACATCAGTGTCAGCCATTTTGCAAATGGATGCAGTGCTGCCACCTGTTGACGCAGGAAGTTGCTACTGCAGTGGATTGGAGAAGAAGGTTTGAGGAATTGCGCCAAATTCAAATTTTTCACTTAACTAACTTATTTAAGGAGAAAAAAAATAGAAGGCATTACTTATTGACTGACCCTCGTAGTATTTTGAATTAAACAGCCATCATTATATAGTCAAGTATGGAAAAAAAAAAAGATCTTCCTAGTTATAGGAGGAATTGTACTAAAATTTAAAAATTCAAAAATTTGGGGAAGGGGTAGCATTGCCCCTTGTTATATGTGTGTGGATGAATAAATCAGAAATATTGCTTTTAATCAAATTATTAAAATAATTGACTTCACTATCCAAGTTTAAATTAAAATGTCTTGGAGATGGCTTTTGCAGTGAACAGAGGGATTTGCTTTTTCATTGGTTTAAAAGAAGAAGAACGAGATTGAAGAAAGTCTGATGATAATAGTAACATTTTCTAAAGTTACTTTAGGAATATGTATACCTATATCAAAGGATTGCCTATATTAATATATATATATATATATATATATATATATATATATGAGTTCAAATGCATTGAACTCTGCTAAGCAATTATACAATCAATCCAAACTTGAATTATAACGTTGAATATATTGTCAGTTTTCGTATTGTAATATTCAAAAGTTTAATAGTGATGTGCAGATTGAAGTTCAGGAATCAAATTGATATTGACAAATCTTTTATAAATTGAATTCATAGTCATAATACATTACCTTTTGTAATGTATGTAGGGATTTAGTGAGAATTACATTGTTTAATTTTTATTGTTTAATAAAAATTTTCTAATTATAAATTTGAATTGAACATTGGTCTGTTAGATTGAATAAATGCAATATGATTTTGGTTTCATCCAATTTGTCATCATTTATAGTAATTAATATATATATAAATATAAATATAATAAATATAATATTTATAAATATATAAATGAAAAGTTTTATTGTTTATAAAACTAAAAACATAGCAGTTCTTTACAGATTTTATTTATTTATTTATTTATTTATTTATTTATTTGATATTTCCTTTTAGTTCTGAAGAAATAGTAAAGTCAATTATAGGAGGGAAACGATTGCTTGAAGATGCTGAATCTGCTAACATTAAAAAACTTAAATCGTCTCCACTTGAAGATGCTGTGTAAGTTTTATTTATATAATTTTCAGTCATGATCCAAGAGATTGAGAAACTCAAATTACTGAAATATCTTAAAGATTCATAATAACCTTTTACAATTTTCACCCATTCATGTTAAAATTATAAAAGGTTATTATGTTTCTACAGTTCAAAAAGAACCATGATTGAACATAATATCAAATGCAAACAAAAACAATTTAAAATAAATTCCCACAAATTATGATAATAAAGAATAAAAGTAAACTATTAAATTATTGAAGAGAACTTAAAGATGGTATTAATTAAAACAGGAAAGAGTAACATGTATTAATATACAGTGTTACCTCCTTTAACGGACACCCTCAATAGCGGACACCTCTAATTAGCGGACATTATTGCAGATCCCAGTCCCTTACAATAGGACATTCCATATTATCCACTCCGAATAGCGGACAGTTATTTTAACTGTAAAAAAAATTGTTTTTTTTTTTTTTCGATTAACATTTCGACAAACACATCATGGTTGTATTTACATCGGTGTCCCATAAATTGATACATTGTATCTGTGTCCACACATACATTGATACATTGTATCGGTGTCCTCACATACATTGATACATTGTATCTGTGTCCCATGATTCAATGCACGAATCTGAGGCCCTGTTTTTCACTGCAGTTGCTTTGTAAATGTCAATACCTCATAAAGCTATCCTATAAACGTGTTGATTAAATTTAGTGCGAATTAAAATGGCATCAAAAAGGAAGAGATTGGCACTGAAAGAAAAAATTGATGTTCTTGAAGTTGCTGAAAAAGAAAAGCTGAGTGTGCGTTGTCTTGCTGAATGTTTTAAAGTCGGAAAAACTCAGATAAGTGAATTTTTGAAGGACAAAGGTGAGATTAGAAAAATGTGGATGGTGAATTCAGACGAAAATTCGAAGAATTTGAAGTTTCGTAAAACTAAAACAAGCAAAATCGACGAAGTGGTCATAAAATAGTTTCACTCAGCTCATGCAAAGAACATTCCTATAAGCGGTGTTTTGCTTCAAGAAAAAGACAGAGAATTCGGTCAAACTTTAGGATTGGACATGTTTAAAGCATCAAATGGATGGCTAGAAATTAATTTTCTGTATACTGTAATTAATTTTGTCATTATTTTAAGTAAGACAAACGGATTAGCACTCATTTAAAAAGGAATATAGTAAATAATTACAATTGTTCATATTCTCTCATATCGCAATGGTAATTGTAGAAATTTAATTAAAATTGTAGGTAATTTTTCATTAAATAACATGCTATAAGCTAAAAAATGAAAAAAAAGATAGTCCTCCCCAATAGCGGACACCTCCCAATAACGGACGAAACTTCCGGTCCCATGACTGTCCGTTATTCGGAGGTAACACTGTAACATGAAAAAAACAGGAATCATTAATAAAATTGTTTGCTTTCATGCCTTGAGCTATGGTCAACGGCGATAGCTCAAGTTGTGAACACAAGCGAATGTGTATTTTATTGATTCATGTTTTTCATGGTATTAATTGAAAGGGGAAAATGTAAATATAGTTTAATTATTTTAGTATTTGTGATGTAGGACAGATATATTCTTAGCTTAAACATTCAGTTTTGTTCTTATTTTTTGACTGGAACCATTAGTATCTAATTCAAAAAGAAAGAAATTAATTTTAGATTTAGTTAGATATGAAAATTTTTTTTGGTTCAATATGTATGACTGTTACAGGAATAAATAGTAAATGTAAAATAGTAAAGTGATTTGACCATTGCCTTTTAAGGGCCTGGAATTCCAAAAGTAAAGGCTGAATTTAAGAAAACCTTTCTTGATTTCTGAGTGAGAAAATGAGAGATGAAACTTCCTTTTCTCAATCAGGATGCGAACCCATGACATTTTACAATGACAAGACTTTGTTCGAGACAAGACAAGACTTCTTTGTTATTGCTTGGCAATTCATTTAGATAAAAATATGATTACAAAAATTTAAATTTGTATTGCCATAGAGAAAAAAAAAATAGAAATTATTTATCCAAATAAATTGCCAGCAATGATGAACAGCTATAGGTATATATGTCTGCATTCACAGCCTATTTCATGAGCTTTGCTGACTCCATCCATCTTTGTTTGTCAACCTCATTTCCACGATTTATTCTTCGAAATATTTATATGGTTGTTTTTTTCTACTGAGAAAATTTTCTTACAAGCAGTATTACTGAAAATTGGCATATATTATATATATGCCACTTTAACTAACATGTACATACTGTGTGATAATAGCCCTACTGATTTATGGTTCTTCCATAAATTTGGCCTTATTGAAGAAACTATGCAATGTGAAACTTAACTTTAATTGCTGTTGCATTATATTATAAAATTATATACCAATTATGCATTTAAGGATATAACTATTTGTATGATAAATATTTTTTTTGAAAATTACTAAAATAAAAAAGTTATTCAATTAGCTTTTCAGTGATTAACCTATCGCCTACGATTTTCATCAATAGCTACTCTGATTCCTTTAATAGCTTCAAAATAAAATTTAATAATTTGGAATGCATTATAAAAAGTTCAATATTTGATGTAGTTTAGTAGTTCAACTTTTAATTAGATTTCAGCGTGTAACTAGAAAAATGATGAAAGAGAAATTCTTCATTGTTATACTATACTGCGGAGATAACTTTTAAGAACTTACTGGAAGGCTGTTGCAAGGAAATCATTGATTGTAATCTGCATTTATGCTCTTTTTTTTTACTGCTCTTTTTTTTTTTTTTTTATAAACTTAAGTATAGGATTAATTTATTAACTCTGGTTAACTTGTAATTAAACTATTTGCCAAAATCAGTTACAGTAAAACCCCGTTATTACGCTCCCGCTTATAGCACTATCCCGTTCTTTACGCTCTTTTTATTCGGTCCCTGGAATTTTCTATATATTTCTGTATACTTTAACCCTCTTATAACGCTTCAAATCCCGCTTGTAGCGCTTTTTTATATCGGAAATTTTGTATCGAAAAGAAATGTAACACTGTAAAAATTATTTTTTTTTTTCCCTGGTAGGAGGGAATCTTTGAACTCTGTGAAGTGCGGGTCTGTGATACAGTTCTGCAAAATGTCGAAGCGGAAATCCCTTTCTGTAAGTGAAAAATTGCAAATTCTCCATAAGTACGACAAAAATTCTACATTAAGTCAGGGGGATTTTGCAGAATCTCGTCCAGTCTGCGAACAATAATGAAAAACAGGGATGCAATTACCGATGCAGCGAAGGGTTGTTGCAAACGTAAAAAAGTAAAGTGTGCACTAAATCTGCTCCGAAAATATATTAGTATTGCTCCTAGTGGTGTATCCATTGGCGTTAATAGTTATCTGAACCGTATCGAAAATGTCATAATTCATAACAGTAGCACACACACACGGCAAACCACAATCAAAGATCTTTTTAATAGGAAATAAGCTCATATTTGCAGTATATCTATTGCAGAATCATGTATGTTTCCCGTAAAATGGTTTCCAAATCTTTCCCCATCTCATAAGTCATTTCCCGTCTATAGCGCTATCCCGCTTATTACGCTTGTAGGTCATGGTCCCTTGACGAGCGTAATAACGGGGTTTTACTGTATTTTCAAAATTTTATTTTTGATTACTAATAATTAAATTTATTATTAATCTTTAAAAATTTCAGTCCTTCGGAGAGCCTTCCTAGGATACAGGTTCATACAATTGACACTGTTGAAGCATGTACACATGAGGTAACTATTTCTTCTTTTCTTATTTGGGTTAGAATTAAAACTAAAGAATTATATCATAAGTTAGGCTCTGAAGGTCATAATATTCAAATTTATTGAAAAGCATTGAAAGTAAAGCACATAGAATTATATAAAAAAAAAATTAATCTAAATGCATGATTAATATATAAGACAATAACAGGTTTTTGTTAATTTGACGATGATGGCATATATAAGACTAATTATTGAATTCATGAAATGTAGTGATCTTAGAACAATAGTATTACGGATCACCCTGTATCACAGAGAAGATATACAAAACAGAGTAATAATTAACGCAATTGGAAGCCTACACCCAGAAAGATAGGTGATGAAAATAAAACTTAGCTTATGGAACCGCTGGGCCCAAGGAAAATTCCACAGCTAAAGCCCGATAAATATTATACCAAAAGAGAATTAAAGAAATAATAAACAACTCGGGTATATCAAACAACAAAATGTATTTGAAATGAGCTTAATATAATACAATCACACACAACAAATCAAGACTAATGCAATAGAAATTACATATCAATAAAAAAAAAAATATATATAATAATAACACACACTGCTTTGTTCATAAATTCGGCAATTCCAACAGATTACAAATTAAATCGAAATTATTCAAGTTGGTAATTATCAAATAGTAATTCACAATAATCTTATCAATGCAATTTAACAAAAGTATAAACTTAAGACATATTCTCACAAATAGTTTGAGTCACTTTATAAGCAGAGTCTGATCGAAAATTGTTTATGAAACGGACTTTCTGACCATAGAGTATGTCTGAAGAGTTCACTCCCGGACTTAATTTCGCCAAAGAAAATATACTCACAGTTCGACGCTCTGTCCTGTTTACATTGTCACAAAATATAGGATAGCTCCGACAAAATTCACTGTTCATGTCAAAGTATCCAGGTAAACACAAATGGCACACAACACATTCTTTTGCACTATACGAACGTTTCTTAATAACGATGGCTGCTCACTACAACTGAACTATCCTGAGGGTATACGGCCTTTCTTAATACCTCACAGATATCCAATAAGCCGACTTCATATCAAGAAGCACATATCTCAAAAGTATCCAGAGATATGTGCACCACAGGATGAGATACAAGTCTTGCCATTAACCGTGTATAGGTAGAAAAGAAGAACAAAGCTGTTTTTCTCCTAACAGCTTCTCCGCCCTTCCAAGACGGAAGAAAAATACGTGTGTCTCGTCCGGCTACATCGTGAGAAGTGACTCTGAAGTTTCAAGAATGCATCTCATAGGGATGGTGACGTAAACAATGTTTTACCAATGGCCCTTCAAGAAATAAGGAGTGTCTTGAAACTCCAAATGACATCGCTATAATCCCCGTATAGAAACAAAATGGCCGCATCTTTTCACAGCACAAAATTTCGTTCCAAATAAAGCAAAATTATATATAATAATATATATCATCATTTATAGATAACAATTATAAGGATTACATAAGGTGGTAGGGTTCAAGAATATATAAAAAAAAATACTAAATAAAAAGTTTTAATGTGGAATCCCTGCCATTTCACGATCAATTAGGAAACAAGGAGAAGAGATAAAAAAACATGGCGGATCCTGCGAAAAAAATAAACAAGTCAAAGGTCACTTTGCCTTAAACACACAAAGTTGCGTCATATAAAAGTAGGAGAAGAAAAATAAAATAAGGAAAATTAAAAAGACCTTAACAATAGCTATAAAGATTGCTATAATTCCTACAATGAAAGAAGAACTTTTAATTTGATTAGTCAGCAATGGTTATTAATTCCAGCAATTCTCAGCGACATCTATTCCAAAGCATCTTAACTATTCTCTACATTCTGTAAATTAAAGTAGAAAATGACAAGTTCTAAAAATTTTTTTTATCCTTTGCATCTTAAACCTATCTATATATAATATCTATCTATATATACTCAGTATAGGTTTAATAATACATACTGTTATTATTTTTATATGATTCACATTTTTTTTTTTATATATAAATTTTGTTATTTTTAAAATATCTTTAAAATGTCTTTAAATTTATTTAAAATGTCAGTTGTTTTTAATTCTAGTTTTATTTTTAAGTTTATGTATATGGGTATTAAAGAATGGTCTTTCAACTTACTTTAATATTGTAATTTGAACTAAACAAAGTGGTCTCTTCTGCATATTTATGGGCCTTTTTATATTTGGATGAATTCTGGAAAACAGCCAAAACAAAGGTTAATCCAATCAGGTTTATTATCACAATGGTACTGCAGTAATCTTAATATTGTATGTCCTGAACCGAAGCAAAGGTGTCGATCACATACTGTTTTCTACCTACTTTCTGATGCTTCATTATATCGTACAGCTCTGCTTTCAACATATTTGCAGGATGAAGGATTCCTTGATCGCTTACTCATCCAATCACATTGGCTTTTCTATTGTTGCTTGTTGAAGCCTTTTCAATTTCAACAAAATGATAACGATGCATTATTCATTATAATAACACAATTGGAAGGAATATTTGACAGTAGTCTCATACCATTCTTTGAAACATCTGCTATTCCTCTCATCATGGTAATTTACTGAATTCACTCGTGAACAGAGCAAAAACATGGCGTCAGGCACAAATCCACTGCTACTTCCCTTGTAGGATAAAATAATGCCTTTTTGGCAAATACTGCATTCATCACTATCTGCATTCCGTTACCTATGTGAGCATTCAGCCAAGCCTCATGTATTAAAAAACACATTCCATCAACCTGACTCTGTAAATAGTGGAAAACGTTACAAATTATATTTTCTTGATTGCATATTGCAGGTTCCTTTCTTACTCACAGAAAGGCTTGTTGCTTGACTGCCGCCACTTTACTCTCTGCAGCAATGAGTTCCAGGATCAATTTAGTGATCAGAAATTTTCCATACATGAAAAGTCTTCTTTCTTTGTGCCAACTTTAATTAAGGATATAGGAATGAGAGCTGGCTTGTTTTTGCCTGTAGTGAGCATTGTATGCATTAGAGAGGGAAAAAAAAAAGCAAGCTTCATTGGCATCTCTTCTGCCACTAAACACTGGCAGTTGGATGAAAATATTATCATGTTTTCAGATATGATTACTTTGTGATTTTTTTTTTAATTCCATTTCACTTGAAAAATATTCTACTTAAATATTGAATCCAGTCTGATCTGTTTTATCATCAGTCTTCTAAAATAAACTTATAATATTTGGGATTCACTCATCACTCCACTTAACACTCCGTCGGGTGCAACTGATCTGCTAGGCACAACTCGAGCTCTCTGGTTTGCCCCACCCCCTCTAAACGTCGTCCCACTTTTCCATCCTAGTAGCTTCCCATTTTCTAGTGCCACTAACAGTGGCAAGGTCAGTTGGAGATTTTCTTTCTTCATTTCCGGTTGACAGATGAAACGATCTAATAGGCTCATTGTGCCCTATTACGTTGCAGTTTTCTCAGTTATTTTTAATACTGAGAAAATATTTGTTTTTATCACATTTTTTGGTTAGTAATAATTAGTGGCACTAGAAGAGGGGAAGTAACTAGGATGGAGAAGTGGGGAGACGTTTAGAGGGGGCAGGGCAAACGAAAGAGCTCGAGATGTGCCTAGCAGATCATTTGTGCCCGACGGAGTGTTTTAACAAATCATCCAACTGAACTAAGAATTTGAAGACTATATAAAACTGTTTTATTGCTCCTTGGGTATTTTTATAACATGTGGGTGTTTAATAATAACAGTTAACAATTGGTTTTTGTAAGAAAAAAAGCTTATATATGTAGAAAAGATTACTAAATCAAGCAATGCCTCCCAGACCCAATGCACCCGACGGAGTGTTAATCTTACAAACTGGGATCCTAAATTGTAACATCCTGTCAGTGAAAATATTAAAATAAAAGATTAATATTCAACTTAAATATTTAAGAAACATATAATAATTAAATAAACTTTTCGTTTATTTTTCATTTTTTAGGTAGCAGTACCTCCTGATACAGAATACATACCTTTACGGCCAGTAAAGGACAAACCTGCAAAAGAATATCAATTCATTTTAGATCCTTTCCAAAAAGAAGCTATCCTCTGCTTAGAAAACAACCAGTCAGTGTTAGTTTCTGCTCATACATCAGCAGGAAAAACAGTAGTTGCTGAGTAAGTATACCATAACTTTCAAATTATCTTCAACAATGGTAGCATCATACTCTCTGGATAAAGTCATTACAACACATTTTCATAGAAACTAATATTATTTTTTGTGTTTATCTAATGAACATTTCATCCTCATTTACAGGTTATCTCAGGTTGTAGTTATTTATAAGAATGTTCCAATTAAATTCTATTTAGGGCTATGTCATCGATTGTTATGTTCCCTTGATCCACCACTGTTTCTTAATAGATATTTCTAAAGCCTCACATATATCCTTGTTTGCCCTGTACTAAGAGGTCTTCATTAAAATTTATGTTCAATATTATTTGTAAAATAAAGAAAAATGTATAAAACACTCTTAGTTATTGATAAAATAAAAACAATGGGGTATATCATTCAACAGTTTTAGAACAGTAAGCATATTCATAATTAGGGGACAAAACAAGACTAAACATGTGGTTACAGCAAGACTATATGTGTAGGAAGGATTAACAGTACTGGTGAGTGTTTAGCCCACTGGTTATTAGAATATAGGTTTTCAGCTAGGTTATTTGATATAATTCAAAGACGAGGTGAGGGATTATTTTGCTATCGTCGGTGAGGGATTTGGCATCAGTGAAAATTGAAGTTATGTCCTGTTTTCTTGAAGTGTTATATATGAATGTGCGAGGTCTTTGGCAGTAAAAGCACTTTATGTTCATTGATGTGTGTGGAGAAGAAACTGCCATTTGTTCAACATAGCATGAGGGGTTCTGTGTATAGCATACTGTGTTCTAGGGATCATTGTGTTTCATATTGGGTAAAATGTCTATGTTTAGAGAACTGAAGGCAGGACATTTTTGGTATGGGGCCAGGAATAGTCTGATAAAACATTCAAAGGGTGAATAGTAAGGGAAAGAAGCATTTTAATGGTGGGTTTTGTGAGGTTTCTCAACTGGTTTTGCAGGAGGTTATGGTGGCTGTAGTTATGGAGGTGGGGTATGTTATTTATGGTTTTCAGTTCATTGTGTAGGGATTTTTAATGCTCTGCATAACAAGAAGTTTCTTGTGTTTATTTGGTATGAATGGAATGTATTAAGAGCTGTAATAAATGTATCTATTTGAGCATATGTTTTTTTTTTTTTAATGCACATGCTAGAATGATGTTGTGATATGTGATGGATGCATCCAAATAGTTAATGGGGTTGTTTGGAGGATTTGAAGTAGTGGCTGGCAAAATGCTCTCCACTACTGTTAGATCTTGCCTTTCTGTAACAATAAGTTTTGTCTTGTGCCATCCCAAAATGATGGAACATGCTGAGTCTTCCAAAACCATTGGATGATGTACCTCACTGCTTCTATTTTTATCAAGAAGAAAGTGAGGTTTTTGCACCTTCTTTTACTTTGTTTCATCAAAGCACGTTAGGCTTTCTCATTCAACATTTTCATTTCTACTCATTGGACTCAAACCATTCATGGACAGAACTTCCTCCAGTGCTCTTTTTTTCTATCTGTTCTTGTTTAAATTCTTTGATTCTTGGTACTTTTCTAAGCCTATTTGAAACTTTTCCTTATGTCGCTTATATGATCATGTAGAATGTGTACGAGTATAAAGTTTACAAACTTTCAGGACTTAAGTTAGATCGCAAAATGCTACAGTGAATGATATCTTCAAGTCCACATTCCACTTTATACTTCCTTTTATTTTAAAGCAGTCACTACTGCAGTTCCCAGCTGAACAAGTATGACCCTCATTTAGCTCATGGATACATTTCTAATAAATGGAATGTTAAATAAATCAATACTTAACAGAATCATTACAGTAGTGAATTGTGAACATTAAAATTACATTCTGAATTAGGTATTTTTAACCTATAAATAAAAAGTATATCTAATTCAAAACACACAACGTTGATTGCAACCCCGGTGAGTGCGAATTCGTTATAGTGCGATCGTTTTTTTTTTTTAACTGTCAACAATTAATTGTTAAATAAAACATTATTACCATAAAGTGTATATATTTGTTACTTACATTAATTAATATAATTTATATATAATTACGATTTTTCATAATATCGACAACTTTTACATTAATAAACAGGCCCAGCAAGGAACACTAGATTCTTTTTTGCAACGCGGAACATAGTGATTAAATAATATTTTTTTTTTCAGTTTCTTTTCAATATTATATTACTTTTATGCTATGTTAAACATTTATTTTCATATTTATAATGTTTATTTTATCAATAAAAGTGTTTTTTCATACTCTAAAATGATTTTTTTTTAAATCCCCTATTGATTGCGAAATTCGCTCATTGCGACCTTCTCTGGAACGTATCTTTTGCAGTCAACAAGGATTACCTGTATGTATTTGACAAGCGGGCACCATATTGATTGAGCATACCCCTATTTGGAAATCTTTTTTTGAAGTGTTGAGATAGTTCTGGTATAGAATAGAGCTGCAGTTTATTTATACAAAAGAAGAAATAAAGTGAAAGCAATGAGATAGCCTGATAGAGCTAAATCGGTGCTATATAGGGTATTGATTTCCTGGGTATTATATACAAAAGTACATGAAATGTTCGTTACAGATATGAAAGCTAAAATTTTAGTTAGCATTTAGTCTTTTTTTGTAAGGTTGAAATAGCTTCAAATTAATTTTAGTCGTCTTTGAATTATTAATTTTAATATTTTTTTTCATTGATTTTTATAATATATTATTATACAGATTTTTCGTTGTTTCATTTATTATAGATATGCAATTGCAATGTCATTCCTTAATAAGCAGAGAGTTATTTACACTACACCAATAAAAGCTCTCAGCAATCAAAAGTATCGGGAATTTTTTGAAGAATTCAAAGATGTTGGACTAATGACAGGAGATGTTACAATAAATCCAACTGCTGGCTGTCTTATTATGACCACAGAGGTAATTTAAAGCTAGTTTGATGATATTTTATATTAATAATTAACAATCCAGTAACAAAAAGAAATTGTATAATCATTTCATTATATTCATAATTATTTTGTATTTATTTTATTCAGATTTTGAGAAGTATGTTGTATCGTGGATCAGAAGTAATGAGAGAAGTTGGATGGGTTATCTTTGATGAAATTCATTACATGAGAGATAAAGGTATTATTAATATGGTTAAGTCTTTTAAATAAATTTTGCTTTGTCATGTGGTGTTTTAACTTTGTAATTTTTTTTTAATGTCTTATTTGAAGTATATTTCACAAGAGATTATGAACAATCAGTTATTTGTAGAGAGTGTTTGAATTTGTGGATCGTACTAAAAACCACGAATTGGTTTAATTGAAAAAATATTTATCAAGTGAATGAAAAAGTTTGAGAGGAATTGGATAAACAGTAAATTTCTAATAATTATGATTTGATGAGTTATATATAAATTAAAACAGTTGAACAGTCGTATGAATCAGATTTAATGTTTCATGGAAGCCGATATTTCAAGATTGATAATTCTGCTCCATATTTTTCTTTTTGTCTCTTGTTTATCCAACAAAATTACACAATGATCTTCACATTGATTGCCTTCCTTAAATTTTCTGAATATTCAGCATACTCCAGTCAACAACTGTTTGCAAGATGTTTGAAGGGTATCAACTGGTACATTGATGATAAGCAGTAGTATAAATTGAAAACATTGAAGCAGTTTGTACAAAATGCTGAATTTTCTGTTGTATCTTGTGAATTTTGAAATAAAAAAAAAACTTTTGAAATTCTTGAAAACTGAAATGTTTATACCAATCATCAGAAACAACTGTTTCTGACTATTCTGTTTTGTTATTATTATTATTTGCTAATGATTGTAATTTTTAATTATTACTATTTTAGAGCGAGGTGTAGTTTGGGAAGAAACAATTATTCTATTGCCAGATACTGTACATTATGTATTTTTATCAGCCACTATACCTAATGCTAGGCAGTTTGCTGAGTGGATTTGTCATCTTCATAAGCAGGTAAATTCTAACTAAGTTAAGAAATTATGTGGCTAATGTTTATATATTTCTTTTGTATATTACTCTCAATGGCTTTATTTGTAATACTTTTGTTTTAAACTTGCTAAGACTTTTGAATGAACAGCTTTGATTTCAACCATTAAACTTTATTTGCTGATCAGTGGTAACATAATAAAATGTAGAAGTGGTTAAAAATTAATGCGTTAGAAAGGCTGAATTAAAATATCTTTAAATTAGATGATGACTTAATTGTGTTAGCTAAAAAGAAAAAAAAAAAAAAAGAGGTGAATTAATACAAAAATCAAAGCTTAGTTAGAGAAAAAAATATATTAATTTAATAAATATCAGTCTGCAATAAGCTATTAACTAATCCAAACTATTATTCAGGTAGTGGGAATTCTGAAGATTTTAATTTTTCAGAAGATACTGCATTTAATTTTTCATTTACTGTCCAAGATCATAAGAGGATTAAATACTGTTTTTTTTTGTTTTTTTTTAATGATTTTATTACATATTTTGGTTTTCTATTGTTGTTGTTGCACTAGAAGGCCTAAAATATCAGAAAGTTTTAAATTAAACTTCAATTCTACTAGGTTTGATTTCCATGCAATTTTGTATCGAGAAACTGTAACACTTTAGCAAACCTTTGAAATAATTATCTGGTTTTATTAAGTAATTGGCTTCTATTGTTAAAGTGTGACATACAAAATACATATGCAATTTTTTTACCGGTAGTTAACCAACGGACAGTCCAAGTTTAACTACCACAGAGGGAGTTTTTTACCCTCTGTCAGTTTTTTTTTTTATGATTAAATAAACTTAGAGATAAGTTTAATAATAAAGTAACTGTTTATTAAGCCAAAACAATTCAAAAGAGTTCAATTCAAAATTATTAACTCTGAAATTACATTAACACTTGAAATAGGTTTCCTACAGAATTCTTTAATTCCTTTTTAATATATTTTTGTTATACAAAGAAAGATACATGTAATTTCATGTTCAGTTAATTCAAATAAACTTACTTGTTTATTTCATCTTTTTAGCCCTGCCATGTTGTGTATACAGATTTTCGCCCAGTTCCTCTTCAGCATTATATCTTTCCTGCTGGCGGAGATGGTTTACATTTGGTTGTAGATGAAAATGTAAGAATGATATGAATTTTCTTTTACAAATTTATAATAATTTATTACAATTCTGTCTCTCTCTCTCTCTCTTTAATGATATGAATGTTTTAATGGATCTCATGAGAAAAGTTAGACTTATTATCAATTTTGAGCTTCATTTTGTCTCATTTCTTGATTTTAAAGACTGCACAATGCACCACTTGCTTAACCTGATGTTGTTTTTCTTAATTTACATAAGCTTAAAAACATATTTCAAATAAACATTTTCAACAGATTAGTAGAATTGTTTTATTTGAAGTCTAGAAATGTAGGAAATGGTTTATTTCTTTCTTTTTTTCATTTTTTTGTTAAATTTATCTGATTCCTTGTAAATATATTTTAACGGTTTATAATTTACTTTTATTAATACAGAACAAAGATATTACTACAAATAAAATAGTGACATAATTGTATCAGCTAAAAAGATAAAATAAATTAATGATCAAAGTTAAATATAATAAAGGAAGGATGAGCCATCTATAATTTATTTTAAAGTTACCTTATTAAGAAAAATGATCCTTAAAATTAAATATAGGAAAAAATGTCGTAATTTAAATTTAAAAACTGTATATCTCAGTTTCTAGTTCAATCTAAAACATAAATAAACGATAAATAATTAAAGATTTAAAATTAAGTGTTTTTGTTATCTTTGTTTTTCTTTATTTTTTATTTTAGTAATTACCAAAGGCATACTTTAACTGAAACTTAGTAAGTCCTTAGTTATAAATAAAGATAAAAGACAACAGTGATAAATACATTTACAGATATTCAGATTTTATTGGAAGACTCAAGACTCTCGAAATGTTTCAATTTTTAAAGAAAATAATTTTTAATCAAAGATGTAAGTGGAAATTGATGAATGAAATAGAAATGCATTTATTAGGAAATATATAATAAAAAGTTTTTTTTATTTTTGTTTTTGTTTTTGTTTTAATTAGGGTGATTTCCGTGAAGAAAACTTTAATACAGCAATGAGTGTTCTTCAGAGTGCTGGTGATTCAGCTAAAGGTGATAATAATAATAAAGGAAGAAGAGGAGGATTTAAAGGTATATTCAAATTATCCTATAATTTATTGTTGGTTAAATGAGGGAGTTCATTACTCTTGTGTTAAAACTGCACATGTATGATAAAAAATGAAATGTTGAGTTAGATAGTTTAGAAGGATTTGAGATCTCATTCCAACTATTATCAGGCTGTTGTCATCATATTTTTAAAAAAGTCATCATTTTACAAAAATAGTAACTTGAGTCTGGAAATGTACAAACTGCAGAACCATTTAATGACAGATAACAAAATTACCAAAACTCATTATCCAACTTTATGAAAGTTATAACCATGTGCATACATTAGTTTCATAAATTGCCAGGTTGATGTTGAAAAATGATCAGTTATAACCATGTGCATACATTAGTTTCATAAATTGCCAGGTTGATGTTGAAAAATGATCAGTTATATCTCAATATCTATGCACCTTGTGCACTTATATTTTCAGGTTGGGCTTGTGAAATTGCGTGCGTATGTTCCTCTAATAATTTTGAGTAATTGACTAGATCTTTTCAGAACTTGGTATTCCTATTCACAAGTAAGAAACAATTTACTGTATTTAAAGATTTCCTCCTTTTAAGAAATTTTTGTATGAAGATGACAAAAGCTTCTGTACAAAGCGTTGGAAACGAAAGAAGTAACTCTTATTGACAGTAAACTGTGAATTTCTATGAACAATGCATAATGATCCGTTCACTTAACATTTGATTTCATTGAAATTAAGTGACTTCATGAAAGCATTTGTAGATTTAATCAGTTTTTAGCAAATGGCAAATTTAAAGATAAATTGTATATAGAGGTTATTATAATTTATATATGCTGGCATTTGCTTTAATGATTGAAAAAAACAGTGTGAAAAAAAATACAATATCTTGAAAAGACAAAATAAAATAGAATCACAAAGAGGATTTTGGTGTTGAAGTTTACTGAGGAAAATCTGAAAATTAAAAATATTGGGTTGAAGGATTTTTAAGATAGATTAGTTCGTTGTTAATTTGTCATTAATTTATTTATTTATTGTTTATTTAATTTTGAAAAAAAAAATGTAACTGTAATATCGTACAATACCAAAATAGATCACAAAGTTTATTTACATAAACAGCAAACTTTATCATCCTTCAAGTTAAAAATATTTGTTGTGAAGATTCACATCATTCTGATGTAAATAGTATTTTAATATCACAATTAGTTGATTATACAACATTGCATTAAATGTTAAAAAAATGGAATTGAAAGAAAAGCATGTAAGTTTTCAAACTCTACTTATTTTGCTTGCTATTCTGTTTAATGTAACACATTTCGTATCATTTTGATTATTTTAGTTGTTATTACAAAATAAATTTTCTTCTGGACCTGATGAGGTCCCTCCCAGTCTTCTCAAAAAAATAGCAGATGAAATTTGCTCTTCCTCTAGCTCACATATTTAATATGTCAGCAACTGAAGGCGTCTTTCCTGCCTCTTTCAAACAGGTTAAGATTGTTCCGATACAGAGAATATGGAAAATTATCATCAAATTTCTGTAATAAATACCTTCTCAAACATTTTCGAAAACCTCTTTCATCTAAACTAAACTTCATCTTCGAGAAGCGGCTAATAGCTGAACAGCAACATAGCTTCACAAAATATAAAAACACTGAAATTGCATTAATTGACTTGATGGAATTCATTACAAAAAGCATACAAAAACAATATTGTCTTAAGTCTTTTCCTAGACCTCAAAAAAGCCTTTGACTCAATTGACATCAAAATGCTACAAAGTAAATCAGAATACTTAGGCATAAGAGGTCACCACTAGCATGGCTCTCCTCCTATCTTACCAAATGCCAATGTGTCAACTTACTGTAAAAGACCACTTTTTTTTCGTGGTATTCAATTCCTAGAGGGTTACCTCAAAGATCCATCTTATCTCCTCTACTATTTAATCTCTACATTAACAACCTTATTCTTACTTCTCCCTCTAACAAGTGTTTCTTCTAAGCTGATGACGGAACTCTTTTATTCACCAATAGAAATATTGATAAACTTCAACAATCATCCAACAGTCACTTCTCCATCTTGAAACCTGATTATCATCAAATAACCTAACTTTAAATACAAATAAGACTGTCTACATGTTTTTTCCATCAAAAGAATAAGATAATTAACAATAAAAACTTACTTATAATGGATCCGCTTTGCGGGAGGTCTACTTTTTTAAATACTTAGGCATCACCCTCACTCAAGACCTATCGTGGAATTTACACTCACAACAAATTACTTACAAAATCGTTAAAAACCTCGATATCATTAGGAAACTGGCTTTTCTACCAACTTAGGTACTTCAGAATCTATACTGGTCACTGATCCATTCCAATCTCTGTTACGGTGTTACAGTTCGGGGCTCCCCTCCAAATTCTACGAAAATATGATTCTTAAGGTGCAAAAATATTTTCTAAGATTTATGCATAAGAAACCAAGACACTACTCTCTCTGGACAAAACACAAAATTATCCCCTAAATACAGTTAATCCTACTCACTCATAAACTATTACACAAGAATCTTTGCTCATGTGTTATGCTAGAAACTACTTCACTCTCTCACTCTTATAAACCAAGAACTGCTCCGGCCCTACTAATACCTAAAACCAGCTCCAACTATGAAAGAAGAGCAATCAGCTACACAGCCCCTAATCTTTGGAATAAAGTTCCCCCAAGCTATTAAGATCTGTCGTGGTCTGGCTCAGCTCAAGACAAGACTAAAGAATCACTTCTCCACACCAAATAATTTCCCATCCTAAGTTGCAAACAATTGAATCAGCTTCCCACCCTTCCTTCCATGCTCCTCTGTACTCTTCTCTCCCCTCCTCTTCCGTTTCTTCGGTCTGAACTAAATGAACTTACAACAAGTTTAATATCAAAATGTAATTCTTCTAAAAATAAATTTATATGAATTATTTTGAAATGTAAATATTTTAATTGAACTCTTTATGTATATAACCTTTTCTTATGTTTCTTCAGGGTGTCTACAGAACTGGGAAATCAGGGAAAACCGGGAATTATCAGGGAATTTTGTTATTCTGGAAAAAATCAGGGAATTTTGCAATTATTACTTAAAATCAGGGAATTTTTTGGTTAAACAGAAGGGTGTGGAGGGGTTTTTTTTTTTTTTTTTTTTTGGTTGAACAGAAGGGTGTGGAGGTTTTTTTTTTTTTTGGTTGAACAGGTCAGGGAATTATCAGGGAATTTTAAAAGAAATTGTTCATGAAATCAGGGAAAAATCAGGGAATTTTTTTATTCAGATTTTGTAGACACCCTGTTCTTTAAGTTCTGAAATATATATCTTATTTTAACAATTCTTCGCCTGTGAGAACGCTCTGTCTGCCTTCTTGACGGGATCACCCTTAAGGCAACTGAGTGTCGCATATATAAATTGCTGAATATTTGTAAGAAAACTTAGACAATAAATTATTATTTATTATTATTACAATGACTTTAAATTGGAATTGGAACTAAAGTTGTTGGTTTTTGTTTTTTAACATAATGAAATGCTATTGGCTATTATATAGATTTATAAAATATTCTTATTTTACTGCAAAAAAGAAAAAAAAGAGGGGGAAGGGAGTTCAAATATTATTGGATATTATTATTTCTTCTATTTCTGCTTAAGACTCGAGCATGCTTAGAACAAAGGAATTAACAGTCTTTAATTAGAGTTCGTTATTAAGTAGTAGTAGAAAGAAATTTGGCACCTTTATTTCACTTTCTCAGTTTTTATGATAGATGGGTAGATATAAAGAACAGTTAAATATTTTGTAATAACAATGGGTGAGACCAAGTTGTATACAAAATGACATCCTGGTACAGCTGTTTCACGCTAATATGGCGATCACCAGTCAGGAGCAGTCTTCAGTACACAACCAGGTCTCGTTTTAACTTTTGCGGGGTCCACATTTGTTCCGACGTTTAAATGTTTTGCTAATCACTTTTTTTTCCTTTATCTAATGACAGGTGATTCCAATTGTTTCAAAATTGTGAAAATGATAATGGAAAGAAATTTTGCTCCTGTAATTGTATTTAGTTTCAGTAAGAAAGAATGTGAAGCGTATGCTCTCCAGATGGCAAAATTAGATTTTAATACAAGTAAGTAACAAATGCCATTTTTTAGTATTGATTTTGACATGAATTTTTTTTTTTTTTAGCAATTGTAATTTATTTGATTACATTAATTTTTTTCCCTCTCTTTTTTTTTTTTTACTTATTTTTGTTTTGCTGTTGGTTAAAACTTGATTCATGTTCATATTATGATTAATTTTATATTATCTACTTTTGTACATCACAATGAATTTTATGAAAATTCATTGAAAATTTAGGAAAAAAATTAAAAATTTCTATCACAATAAACATTATCCTATAACATTATTGTTTGCCAAATGCTTCAAATGTAATTCTGTCTCTGCATCTGAAGAAGTGAGAGCTCTTTTTAACTTTTACAAAAACTTATGTTATCTCTTAAACATAAGTGTTGTTATCTAGTGCTTATTATTTTTATCAGTCTTATATTTAGTTACTTGTTAGCTTGATAAAAATACATCCTTCTCCATCACTCTGTTTTTGGCCGCAGAGGTTTACAATATTAATAATTTATTACAGAAATGCCCTTTTTTTTATACTGTACTGTCATTTTTTTTTTTAAATTGACTTTTTAATTATGATAAAATTTGGAATTACTGATTTAATTTTTTCCATAATTTTCACTAATACAAATAATCTTCTCTTCATTCGTAAGTCCTTTTGAAACTGCATTTACCACTCAATTTTTGAATGCACATTAAATTTGCAGTAAAGTTTTTTTAGTTGTTAATTTATAAGGCAAATGATAACACATTTAATAAATGTAACTTTAAATTAAAATTACTTAAAAAAGGTCTGAACAATAGGGGCAATCTGAAAGATACACTATGATATTCATCTTTTAGGCTTCATATTTTTATTGTATATAAGCGTGTCACATTTTACCTTGGATGCATGCCATCAAGCGTTTCTCAATTTCAGCCGCGAGTATGGGGATGAAGGGAAGGTAGGTAAGGAGAAGTGGAGAGATGGTCGGGAAAGGAGGATGTCATGGAAAACTAACTCAGGCTGTTGAAATTCATCTGAGGCTCGTACCATCTCAATAAGATTGTGAGGCAGACTAAGATAAGGGTTAAACATGAAGGTTAATTCATTAAAAGTTTTGAGACTTAAGAAGGCAAATTTATTGAGATTACTGGGATGAGAAGGAAAACAAACAAAACTACAAAAATTAATAGCATACACAACTGAGCTAATCAGTGATGGAACTGGCCTGAGTGATGTGAAGACTGCTGGGTAGAACTCAGGCAATTATGTTCACTGGAACACAATAGCTGATAGGTTGCAATCAAAGAGGGGATTCACTTTCAAGCACCTTTTTCATCCTGTTCTGGCAAGGAGGCATCAAATGTTGCAGAGGACAGTCATTTCATAGTCTTATTGCCGTGCAGAGAATATATACATTCTCTGCACAGTCTGTAGTCCCATACAGGAAGTGGTGGAGCATTAGGAGAACCTAGGTTGTACTTCACGGTTAGTGCTCTGTTGCCGTTGCTCTCTAGTGGAATGCCTGTCAGAACAATGAGATAAGAAAGTTGATCGCAGAAAGATGTTTTGGGAGGATCATTTCACAATGGGAAGGAGGTAGGCACCACTAAGTATCCTGGTGCTGGATCCTGTGTGTGTGTGTGTGTGTGGTGGTGGTGGTGGGTGGGCACTGACTTCCATTCTGGAAAATTGGAATTTAGGAAACTTTTTGGGACTCTTGGTGAGGAATAATGCACATAGCATGATGTCCATTCATCTGCATTTCACTGCAATTATGCACTGGTCTGTTCCTTTCAGGCTCAGGAGGGATGGCGATTGTGTTTCATCCTGACTGTTGCTCCTGGAAAGATATTAAGCATTTTTTAAGAGCCTCAGGAATAGCCATTCCTTTTTTTATTTAAGCATCAAGAGAGAGTCAGGGATGTAGCTTACAATCGAGAAGTGAAAGGTACGGTGGAATAAATTCTTTAATGGCAAAAACAACAGGATTCACAGCCTGAGTTCTTTTCTAGCTCTCCCATTAAAGCTCTCATGAGCCACTCCTGAGGTGGTCAAATATCGAAGAGATTGTTTCCTCCCCTCCAGATTGGTGGGGAACAATGATTCAACCTAGGTGGCGAACCCTTTACATACTGTTAATTTTACAATAGGAAAGGAATTGAATAAAATGGAAAAAAAAATCAGAGATGAAGGTGAGTTATGAAAATGTGATCCAGAAAGGAGAGGAGCAAAAGGATCTTCTAAGAGAGCATGTGCTGCTGTGTGAACTGCATTTACGACCTGTTATCAATGCCTTAACCATACTTTTTTCTTATTAATTATACATTAAGTATAATTTTAGAGAACTCTTTTTAAATATCTTTAGGCTATAGTGTATACTTAAAAAAAAAAAAAAAAAAAAAAAAAATGATAATTTTGTCAAATTGACCATTACATACCTGCCCTCCAGTTTAGAGAAACTATTGATAGAAAGCAATATTGTATCCAGTTCTGGTTAAAAGGAGGTCATTCTTCCTGTATTTATTAGTTTTCCAAAGAAATATTTTTTTTTTTTTTTTTTGAAAAAATAAAAACTTTTACTGAAAAAAAAAATTAAAAAATCTTTTTATTTTAAATTTATTTTAGACGAAGAAAAGAAATTAGTTCAAGAAGTATTTGACAATGCAATGGACGTACTTTCTGAGGAAGATAAAAAGCTTCCCCAGGTAAGTTAGAAACTATGAAATAATTATAATATAATAATTTTTTCATGAATTAAGGTCAAAAGTATTTGTGTTAGCAACATAATTCTAATTGTGACAAATAAGTGAAGAAAACTACGTAGCTAATTTCTGTGGAATTTTTATTCTACTGATAAGTATTCTTTAGAAAATATATTTACTTTTACCATTAGCAGTCATATACTTTTAGCATCCAGTCATAAACTTTGTGTTCTTGTGTCTAATCAATAAATTTTGGTTAGGAAAACCTTCAAAGCTATGTAAGATGTTTATATTTCTTCTGACTTAGCCTGCCACATTATCTAGTGCCCTAAATTAATTATTAGTTCATCTCCTTTTATAATTACTAGATCAAAATATTTTTAAGATTATAAAGATACTGTAAATTGATATGTATTTCATTAATCATCTGGAATCTTGAAAAATCTTTTATCTGTAAAAATGTCAATCATTTTTTATTGCAGTCCACATTTTTTGTTTTAAGAGTCACCACCTAGTTAACTGGTTCATAGATTTTAAACATCTTTGATCACAAGACTGTTAAGAAAATCAGTTTATGATATAAGAGAAGTTTTAATCTTATTATTTTTTTCCTTTATCTTTTTGATATTTTATTATGCAGTTTTTGTACGTTTGCTAATAATATGTAGGTATGATAAACTTTGCTGTGAAATAGACATTTATGAAATATGTTTTATTTGAACCCTAATTTGCTTTTTTCTATTGTTGTTATTCCTTTTTCAGATAGATAATTTGACTTATTCACAAATGTCTTTAAAGATTTGAAAAAAATTCAATTTTTTTTTCATAGTAATTAGATCCAAATTAGATCTTATCTTTTGAAGATCCTGTATATGTAGTCCTCCCTTTTAGCCTTTTATGTTCACAACCTTCCTCTAATAAGCTGTGTTTTTGTGCTCACATTTGTATCAACAGTATCTTCTAAAATAATTTGCGATGGAGACTGCATTCATTTTCATTTTCCCATTATACCTCTATTGATCAGGCTTCATTTATCTGCAAAATGCGAATTCTCAAATTCCCATTTCTGATCTTCATTCATTCGAATGATTTTTTTTGTCAATTTTGAAGCGTAAAGACTAACAAATCTTTGTTGCTGCTGTTACCTATTCTTGAGGATAATGAAAGTTGTAACGCTTTTGCCATTTTCATCTGGCATAATTAATCTACTTTCATCCAGCATTCAGCGGATACAATCAGCAAGATGAATTGAATGAATCATTATTACAAAGTAGAAATGTATTCTGAATTTAGAAACAATATTTGACCATTTGACTAAATTTACTTTATCACAAAAACTACAGGAGAAAATTAAATTTGAATTTCATTTTTATTTTTAGGTTGAAAATGTTTTGCCGCTTTTAAAACGAGGAATTGGTATTCATCATTCAGGATTGCTACCAATTCTGAAAGAGACAATTGAGATTCTTTTTGGCGAAGGTTTAATAAAAGTAAGAATATTGATTAAATTGGATAAAATTATATTTATTTGCATTTTTATATGTCATATTTATATGTCATTTTTTTCATTTCTGTACAAGAAAATAAAAAAGATAAAGATTTTTAGTATATTTGTCAATAATTGGCTAGTATTTTTTATCTTTTTATAAATAACAGTGAAAATTTTCAATTGCAAGCTTAATCATTTATTTTGCCCATTAAGAAAGCTTTATTTATCAATTATAATTACAAAAAGGAAACTTCGTTGATAATGTTTTAATAATTATCTTTGTCTATTCATTATGTAGTTTGTTTTAATTAGTTATTTTTTTTTTTCAATTAATCTACAGTCTTTATTTGCAACGGAAACCTTTGCTATGGGTTTAAATATGCCTGCCCGAACAGTATTATTCACCAATGCCCGTAAATTTGATGGCAAAGATTTTAGATGGGTAAGAATGTTAATTGTTTCGGTTTTCTTTTTCATGAATCATAGAAAATAATTGAATTATTCTATATCTTAATTTTTTTTTTTGCAGGTTACTTCTGGTGAATATATTCAAATGAGTGGGCGTGCAGGTCGACGAGGTTTAGATGACAGAGGCATAGTTATCTTAATGGTTGATGAAAAGATGAGTCCAACTGTAGGAAAAAATCTTGTCAAGGTTTAACTCATTTCATTTTGTTAATTTAAAAATATTAATGAATTAGTGTTAGGTAAATTTTTCAATATGTCCTTAATGAATTAAGTTTCCATAACATAAATAAGATGATTATAAAATATTAATTGTGATTAAACATTTTTTAAAGTTGTTTTTTTTTTTCACAATAAGATTAAAAATATGTAGCCAGAAGTTATTAGACTCCTGCATATTTCTATGATCTTTGTGTTAGGAAAAAAAAAAAAATGGATGTTAAAAGTCAGTAATTAGAATCACATTTTTATTTAGTTGTTGTTGATTCCATTAATTTTGTTTATTCTTTAACATGTTATTTTATTTCTAATATTATAGGGTCAAGCAGATCCCATTAATAGTGCCTTTCATCTAACTTATAATATGGTTTTAAATTTGCTAAGAGTAGAAGAAATTAATCCTGAGTACATGTTGGAACGATCATTTTTCCAGTTTCAAAATTATGCATCGATTCCAACTCTATGGGGAAGTAAGTTCAGTTAATTCAAATAACCTAATTATGTATGTATATGATTAGAGGAAAATCTAGAAATTTCAACCCATGTATTTTTAAAAATTTCATAATCTCAACCCATTAAACAAAAAAAGAAGTTATGAATCATCACAGTTTTTTTTTTTTTTTTTTTTTTTTTTACCCATTATTTCATTCTTGTTCAAATAGACATCCTTTTGCCAAGATCTAGACTTGTGAAACTCAGACAAGTTTGTACCTCTTCCAGGGAAGTCTCAAGAAATTGCTTTAATCTATTCACCTTTTCAATCAACCTCAGGGATTAGTCCAAATCCAGTTAATATCCAAGATGCATATCCTCACATTTGATTTGTCTAAGCTTTGCCTATAATTACCTTGTATAGAAACAATGTTATTTCAGCTTTCCATTCTTTCCACTGAAATCGGTGCACTTTGAGTAGTTTTGTTTTCCATAATTTATGTATCAAAGCAAAATAAAAAAGAATCTAAACAATTGGTTATTTATTTAATTACTACTACATCTGTTCATTCTTTTATATATGTAGCTATTGAATCTGAAACTTATTTTGTCTTTGAAGATTTCAATGGAAAAATTTCACCTTAATTCCCATCAGGGCTGTGCCAAGCTGGGGTGCAAGGGATGCATGATGCCTGGGTGGCACGACTTGGGGGGGGGGGGGGGGCGGGCAGCAAATAAATTTAGCTTATTAGGGGCGGCAACGTTTGCCTGGCACCCTGGCATCTTGGCTTGGCCATGATCCCCATCAGGTGTTGTACAAATTCTTTTGCCCTAATTAGTCACACTCTCCCATTATCGTATATTTTTGTGTTCCCCAATTCTACATCTGTGGACTTCCATCACTTTCATTAATATTCTTAGTATTTCTATGTATGTTTTACCATATAGCCACTTGTAGATGGTGCTTCCATGTCTGCGTATTTCAGTGACCTTATTCCTTTACTCCAGTGCTGCACAAAACAACTTGACCATTCTTTGATGTTTCCTATTGATTGCACTTAATCTTTTCATTGTTGTTATTCTACATTCATATTGTCATTGCTTTCAAATGTTGTGAGATGGTAAAATGATGCAAATATTTGTTTTCTCATCAGCATAAATTTAGCAGCAGATATTCTCCCAATATATCATTTTTCATGTTATACATCAGATAGTTCTCATACTTTCCACTGTTCATTATCATTTTCAAATCCTTAGGCCATAAACTCTCCTAATTCAAGGTCAGTCAGTTTAACAACTGTAGAACTATTCCCTTTGTGTTTAGCTAGTTTCCTGACCTTCGTTATCATATTCCACAAGTAGGTATATTCTTAGCTGCTCCATCCTTTTGAAAGATAAATTCCTTCTTCAATTCATGTAGATTCCACATTGGTCATCATTTCTCTGAAACCATCCTGTTGGTCTGCAACCAGTTTACAAGTTATTTTGGAATCACTTCATTGAAACTATTACGAATTTAAGCTTCCAGACAATTCCATAAGGGCTCTTGCCAATTGCTGGACACAATACTGCTCTATTTCATTATCATCATTACTCTTAGCATTACCAAATTCGTTAGCAGTCGCATACATGAATTCTTTTTCTAGTTTATTTATCTTAGTTAGGATTCTTAAAAAAGTTTTTAAATGTCATAGAACATTACTTTTTTCGACTATGTAATGTATTTTCTAATTAGATTTTTTATTGATTTATTAATTATATACCAGTATTCTGATGCAGCTTGCCATTGTTTGCGATCACACTGTCTAAATAATATTGCCAAAGGATGTTTAATTCTCATTAATAAAATTCATATTTACCATTTCATCAAAGCTAAGACAAGCGTTACCTGAGCAATATGGGGACAGTTCTGATTAGTATACATCAAAATTCATATGCAAAAAAAATGTGGAAATTTTTTTAAAGTTAATGTAATTTTATGGTCTATCTTCCTTACTTCCATTTGTGGCTTGTAGAATATCAAGAATCTTGATATAATGAGTATGGAAATGAGAAACAGAATGATCTACAAAAGATAGTACTAAATCTTTGAAAAGTCAGAGAAAGAAGAATGAATTGAAATTTAGAACTCAAAAGAAATAGAGCAATTTTCAAACTGAAATTTATTGTATATTTTCTGTTAAGAGTTCCAATTTGAAAATTTTTTTGCATATTAGCCTAACGTATTTGGTTATAGGCTGGATCTCGTCCTTCATATATTTATCTGTCTGCTTAGCAAGCAAAAGTTATCATACAGCTATTTTTGTATCAAAATTAGAGGAGAGAATTAAAATGGATGATTCATGCAGTGTAATAAGATTTTTATAAAGAATCCAAGGAATTGAATTACATTACATGAAATACAATTCAATTAAATTCTTAATTAAATGGTAAAATAAAAACGGACAGATGATTATTTGAATCTTGTATGATAATTTATTATTTCATCTGTTCATTCACTCAACTATGGCCTAATTTGTTAGTTTCTCATTAATCTTCAGCAAATATAATAATAGTAAATGTCTTTATGATATTTAAAGCATTTCATGTTGGCTAATAGCTAACCTTTTCCTTGGATAAGTCAGTTTTGGTATTGCTACCAAAAATATTCTATGCACCACTTCAAATAGCGACACTAATTATTTATTTACTTTTTAAATTCATGAATAATTTAGAATTTGAAATATATTTTTCTTATAAAAGAGGAAGCCTTTGAGCCTTGTGGAACTCAGACTCTCATCAGCCATGGCTACCTAGCTATGCAAAGACACATATGGGGAAACTCAATATTATTATTGCGTTCGTTATTATTATTAGTAAACAATGTAATCTAATTTTTGTTTCCTATGATTATACATTTTTATTACTATCATCTCTAAAAGCTTTAAATATGCCTGAAATTGTTTCATTTGAGCCACCAGAGAAAATAATGATCAATTTTTTGCTGAAGGCAGCAGATGTTGACAATAGATTATCATATATTGACATGTTTTTGCAAATGCAGTAAGTTTATATTGAGATGTATAATAGAATTTTGTTGTATATTCTAACATGATTTTCCATTCTTATTATTTCTGCAGAGCTAAAAGAACTCCAGGAGGAATATGCCTCTCTCACAGTTCCCAGAGAATCTGAAATTGCTGCTTACCATAAGATTCGACAGCAGTTAAACATTTTATCTGCTGAATTTCAAAGTTATCTTGTTAAACCAGAATATATTTTACCATTTCTACAACCAGGACGTATGGTTAAGGTAAGAATAAAAGTATATTAAAGAAAATTTTATGCAATATAAAGTAATTCTTAGGAACAAGTGTAATTTTTGTCTGCTTTCTAATATATAAATATTTTTTTTTACTTTTACATTTGATTCGACTTGTCGGACTTTCTTTTCTTTGTTGTTAAATTTAATTCAAAATTGTCAAAATTAACAAATATAATTGAAATTCTATTCTGAATTTCTGATTGCTTACAGTAGTCAGATTATATAGGATTACTGCAAAAGAATATATATAAAAAAGAATAAAAAAGAAATGCAAATCCACTAATAATTGTCAAGATTTAATGTTGTTGAAGATATAAAAATTTTTGATTGCATAGTTCAAAAACCTGCACAGATGTCATTAATTAAATAAATTTCAAGCACTTCTGAAACGCTATTTTTTTCTATGCTCCACTGTTATTGTGAACAGTTATGGATTTTAAAATTCAAAAAGGCATTTAATCTTATTTATGTAGATACATTACACAAAATGAGAAACAAATGTTTGTATTGCTTGGATACTTTCCAGATAATGCTGACAATGGAATACTTGTATGATGGCTAGATAGGTAACTTATATCTTCAAATGAAGGATGGGTAGCATAGGAAAGAGAGATTTTTGACAGTATTATCTTCTTTAATGAATATCTTAACCTCAGTTTGATGCAAAGGTCATCCTGCTCCACAATTACAAAGTATTTCAGTTTTCTCATATCAGTATCTTAAAGTAAAATTTAAAATTATAAACAAAAAAAATCTTCACAAAGAATCACTTTTTCCTAACAAAGGATGTGATAGTGGAGAAGTACAGTAGTTGTTTTATTAATTTTGCGAAATATGTGCATATTATGTCGTATAGTTAGAACAGCAGTTTTGTAACAAAAAATAATTTAAAAAATCATTATGGGCTATCATTGACTGGATTTTTTAAAGACTGCAAAAAATCAGATATAGAAAGTAAGTCAGAAAAGTAAGTTTCTATAAAGATAAGTGTCTTTCAATAGAATGTATTCTGATTCAATAGAATGTATTGACAATATACAATATAATATAACTATCCGATACTTATCTGACAAAGGCTGGATTTTCATCATTGGCTCAGCAACTTGACAATGAACTGCATCAGCTTGTCTGAAAACTGTCATACCTAAAGTAGCCCGCACACGAGGGAGCTTTTGGCCGAGTTGCATGTGCAACTTGATGCCTAGAGCGGTTTTTTGAGCTGCATGGGCCAAGTTGCATGGAAGTTGCATGGAAAAAAAGCTTCACAGAACGGCGGTGCACCACGGAAAGTTGCATGGAATTACCCAATCACAGTGCAGCATTTTTATACGTCAGGCGTGACGTCATGCTCAAGGAAGAAACATGGCGTCGAAACATTTTTCCTTCGCTTGAGATGGGCGAATCGCGAATACAGCAAAAATATCAGATTATTTCGAGTTTCTTTCACACATAAATACAGTTTATATGTAAATGCAGTAATTTAATGCGGCAGAATGTATCAGAACGTTTCAAAAACCTAGTTTTTTTGAATATTTCACATCGCAAGCAGAGTTTCGCTCATTCACCATTTCCGGAAACTGCCACATGACGTCATTGTTTCAGTGAGCAATGGATTATTATTGGCTGTTGGTCGTTGTT
>JAFIDM010000179.1:23884927-23905348 GCA_023159025.1 Thereuonema tuberculata | reverse complement strand
TTTTTCTGTGCACCTCAATTTCCTCGAGTTGCACAGAAAAAGCTCCCTCGTGTGCGGGTAGCTTTATGTAGTATCTTCCTTGATCATATATCTCCAAAGCTCTCTCATTCAATGGGTCAAATTGACAGAAATCCACTGAGATGTGAAGTTGTCGAGAATAATGTTGAACACTTTTCGGCAAACTGTCTCTTAGAGACAATGCATTTCAAATCTGCTTGTCTTCCAACCCATTCTGCAGTTATCTGTACCTTCCCTTTGATGACAAGGTTAAGGAAGCGAAGCATTTTTTTTTTTTTTTTTTTAATTTTGGCATAAGATTTTGAATTATGACAGATAGCTTAACAACAGCATTCCCTAGACAGAGCTTTTTTTTAAAAAAATAAAAAACACAGGAGATATCTTTTTCATCAGAAATGAACAATCTGGCAGAATGATATACATTTAAACACAAATAATCAATAAAAAAATTGAAAAACATTACTACACACATCTCCAAAACTTTAAGCACAAACAAGAATTGTATGGGTTTCACATATGTACATAGTTTAATGACTAATATTTACATACAGTAATACATCATTGAATAACACACCATATCACATAGTTACCAATCATCTGACACTGCTACTAAGTGCTGGGCATTCTAAATATTCAAAGCTGATACAACCACCTGTAACACTGAAGACCAGAGTAATGCAGAGACGTACTTTCCAGGAACACCTAGAATTAAATCAATATAATCAAAGACTTGATTTGATATCTTCTTAAGAAGGTCAGCTACAACCACTGAACGATGGGGGCGAGCATTTATCATCAATAAAAATGAATTCTGAGCCTATGGTTACACAGAACAGATGAACATAATGGTGGGTGACATCATTGCAGTACTGTGCACCTGTCATGAACCTTCGTTATAGCAGCTGCAACTCAGTAGGGCCATTGACCATAATGCTGGCCCAGACCATGGTTCTCCTAATTTCCATCCTTTTTCATGATATTCTCTTGACTGTGTGTACCAGATTTCTGCCAGACTTACTGATGCCCAGAATCAGATGTTAAACTGAATCTGCTTTCATCTGTGAATAAAATTCTGCCCCATTCCTTATTCGACCAAGCACTGTGTTCTTGACGCCATCTCAAATGGGTCTATTTGTGTTGCAGTTTTAAAGGTACACATTTAATGGTTTTATATGCGTAGAGCCCAACCGCATTGTGCCATGTTTAGTCCGACTTTTCAGTATGTTTTCACTACATCTCAAAACACTTTAAGTGAGTGAAATCACAAACTGCATTAACACATCAACTTCATGCAACAAGTATTCACTCACTGTTTCATTTGACACCTCTGTTGGAATGTTTCACTTGGTGAGATATACGTTGGTAAGGATGCTTACATTCAACTGTCTACATTTTTGTGTGATATATGGTCAGTTTTCCTGTTTGTCAGGAAAAATCCCGTTCATGCTTAAGTTTTGGAGATGTGTGTATATACACTATCTGGCCACTTTACACCTACCTAGTAGCGTGTTGGGCCTCCTTTAGCCCTCAAAACAGCCTGAATTCATCGAAGCATGGATTCCACAAGATGCTGAAAACATTGTTGAGGTATTATGTACTATGCAGACATGAGTGTGTCATGCAGTTCCTGAATATTTGATGGAGGCCTGGACCAAACAGCCTGTTCCAGCTCATCCCACAAATTTTCAATCGGGCTGAGATCTGAGGACTGAGTGAGCCACTGCAGCAAGGAAAAATCATCGTTGTGTTCCCCAAACCATCCCATAGTGATGCGGGCTTTGTGCACCAGCGCATTATCCTGCTGGAAGTAGCCATCTGCATGAGGATAAACTGTTAACATATACGGTTGCACTTGGTCAGCTACGATGTTTAGTTACGCTCTAGCATCTTGACGTGCCTCCAGAGGTATCAAAGAACTTAAGAAATGCCAGGAAAACATCCCACACCAGGACACTGCCCCCACTGCCCGTCACATTTGTGCGCACAGTAGAGGTGTACCTAATAAAGTGGCCGGACAGTGTATGTTTTGCTTAATTAAAAAAAAAAGTATCTATGGAAAAAATTAATATAATTCAGGTCAGCATAATGGCAATTCTAATATCTATAAAAGAAATCTATAATATATCTATAAAGAAAACCTAGATGTTATGTCAGATACATAAAGTTTCTGACCATTTTCTTATTAATTGGTTAGTTTAGTAGTTGATATCATAATAATAATAATAATAATAATAATAATAATAGTTAATTTCAGTTAAGTAATATTATATAATATTCACTGCTAAATAAATAAACAAATAGATTAGTAAATATTGCTAATATTAAATATTATAAATACTACATGCAATCAAGAAAATACAATATGAAATTTATAATTTATTATCAGTTAGTTTTGTTGAAAACACTTATTTTAATTAATCAAAATTTATCCTTTTTGATTAATGTGCAATTAATTATGCACTTTCTAATCTTTTTTTATATAATGATTTTTTTTTTTTTTTTGAGAAAATTTCATTAGAACTTTGAAATCTGTTCTTTTAAATACAGATAAAGATAATTTGTGATAGATGTAACTTGAAGATTATACTGATTCTCTGTTAGTTCTCAAGAATCTCCGGGAAATTACAATAAATAAATAAATAAAAATAAGAGGCTAATCCTTTTTTAGGGTTTCCTAATTTCTTTTAATTATTTCATTATTATCAAACAAATCTTTTTTTAAATCATGAATTTTAAAAATAGATTTTTAAACAGTTTGTTCGTTTTAGTGTGAATTTTTTTAATTTTTTCTTGACGATATACTTGATTGATATAACAATTTGACTAACCTCTAGTAGCAATTGCAGAATGAATTACCAGCTACATTGCAAGATACTATACTCTTTGATTTAAGCCTCATCATCTAGCAGATTAAATGTTAACATAGGAAATTTCTAGCCTATTGTTTGGTGCCACCCTAAATTATTAAATCTTGGCTCTGGAATCATTTCATATTTATACTGCAATGATTTTTATGCAGATTATATGTGCAACTTTTTGTGTCAAAGAGTGTGTGATTTAATTATGTGTATACCTTTATGTTCAGTATAGTGTGTTTCTTTTTTCTTTACAACTTTCAGTGAAGTAGAGCGAACAATAATGAATTGAAAATAGTTTTACAGTAAATGATATTTAAAGTTAATAGTTTTATTGAGATTTAATTTTATTTATAATTTTAGGATTAGATTTGTAATTATTTACTTCTCAAAAATTAATGTTTTTTTTTTTAATTTCTAGGTTAAAAATGGTGACACTGATTTTGGATGGGGTGTTGTCGTTAATTTCCAAAAAAAAACTACTCTTAACAAGAATCCAGCAGAATCAGATTCAAAATATATTTTAGATGTTCTTCTTCATTTAACAAAAGACAGTGCAAAAATCAAAGTAACATCAGCATTAAAACCATGTCCACCAGATGAAGCAGGAGAAATGCAGGTATGTAAGCGCTGCTTATCATTATCCTGTTATACATTAATCAGATTTTTCCTGAGTAACCAGTGATTCCTATGAAAATCAATTGATGATGCTTCATGATACCAATAGCAATATTCTCATTAGTAATCTATAATAATTGGTAGACTGTCCTATTAATCAATGTCTTATCACCAGTTGTAATCTATCTTAAATAATCTCCATCAATGGGTGAGACCAAGTTGTTCACTAAATGACAACCTAGACAGCTGTTTCATGCTTTATTGATGATCATCAGCTAGAAGCAGTCACCAATAAACAGCAAGATCTCAATACACAGGCCAATAGTAAAATTGATCTCCAAATCGACAAAGGTCGATCAGAAAAAAGGTTTACAACCGCTAGAGATTAAATTTATGAGTTTGCCATAATGTTGAAATATCCAATGAAGAGCTGAAGTGCTCAGTACTGCAGGATTTGTCTTGTGTCTGTTATTAGAAGTGCACACTGTATTTCAAAATGACAATCTGCTTGGATAACATATCTCCTATTCAAACCTTAAAGAAATTACACACAACAATCATGAAGAAATGTCGTAGTCATCTGAATGATAGTGTGTTCCCCATTCATGACAATGCCCAACCACACTTTGGTAACACACAGAACTCACAGAACCTTGCAGCACTTGAGGTTGTAACTGTTCTGTATTGGGTTTGCTCAATCAGCAACTACCAGAATAGTATGCAACAATAGAAATTACAATGTCAGATTAAATCATGTCCAAAATTTAAGTGTAATTTTGCTTAATTTTTTAACTTGCAAAATTAAAGCCAATCATTATTATAGGATTATTTTAGCAGGGAAATGTAACACGCGACATTTTGACTCAAAAATACTTCGGGTTCATTCCCACTTTGAAGTTATCTTTCCCGGTTTCATAAAATAAAGGATGCACTTGCTTACCTTTACTGCTGCAAGAATGCAGAATTCTGTATAGTAGACAGGATACTTGATTATAACAGCTTATATTTTTAATAATATTCTATGTCAATACGAAAACTCAATCGTCAATTACAAAACCACATCACTCGTCTACAGCGTTGGGAACTCGTCGCTGCAGTTGCACAGGCATCAGATTGGCGATTGAAATCAACTATTCTCCGGCCACCGAACGTAGGCACCAAGCGATCTATCTATTTCGTCATTTTTCCTACTTGAAAAAATTTTGTCGTCTCTTTTTGTGACATAGAATCATAGACAGTAATATTTTGCATTTTGATGTCACCCGTTGCGTCCCCCCCCCCAAATTAATGTATTGATGATAAAACTAGGTTCTTGTATTACATATAAATTATTTGAAGCATTGGCAAATGGAATTAGTTTAATTTTTCTCCTTAATTTGTAATTCATACTAAGTGCTTTATAAGTGCCTTCTGTATTTATAAGAGTCACTTAGTCAGCAAAATGAATAATGATTAACCTATCAGTTACATTATAGCAGCTAAAATATAACACAGAGAAAGGAATTTAAGAATTTCCACAAAAAGTAGGTAACCAAAGTGAAAAATAACTGAATCTCTTCATAAACTTTTGATCAAACTGTTATCAACCACCCATTGAAACCAGTTTACGTAAGTGGGATTACTGACCTATCTAAAATAAATTGTAGTTTCCATCTAATGATACATCTAGTTGGCCTTCGCCAGCAGGCCCCATTGTGGTCGTGCTGTGCCTGTTCTATTGTCTTTCCACTGGCACATTTTGATTTACTGAAGGCAGCAAAAATGACGGGTCAGGATGATCTGATTGTACAGTTTGAAATATTTTAACATTTTTTTTTTTTTATATAATAGTGGTTGTAATACTTTTAGATAGAGAAGAAAATATATATATATATATATATATATATATATGTTTTTTTAAATTAATCATTATGATATAAACAGTCTGCACATACCCACAGCCTAAGTGATAGTTTCCGGAAACATTGGTGGCAGGCTTTGATTAAAAAACAAAACATTCTGCTCTCGGTAAAGACCCATAACAAGACAGATAAATTTAGTGGGGCAAATTTGTCTCCATCAAAACAACTTGGAGCTACGTTTATTTTTAGATTTAGCTGAGTTATTAGTTTTCTTTTCTACTGATAAATTTTAAAATAGAAAAGTAAATAATGCAGTTCAAACATTTCTCAAAATTACAGGTGGTTCCCATTATGTTACATTTAATTTCACAAATCAGCTCAGTCCGACTATATTATCCTCAAGATTTAAGGCCATTGGACAATAGAATGAGTGTGTTGAAATCAGTTCAGGTAAGTTAGTTTTATTCTTTCTTTACTGTTGCTGCATAGACTGTCTTAATTAATATGTATAAAAAAAAAATTTTGTTGCTTCTTAATAATTTTAATACTTTGCTTAATATTGCTATGATCATAATCCTTTAACTTTTTTTACTATATTCTTTATTTCTTCGCCCTATGTAGATTGTCCATTTTTGTCCATTAGCCATTGGCACTGAATGAAATCAATTTTCATATAAAGAACATTCCTAGCCTCCTAAATAATAACGTTACTTTTTAATAAAATCTTTATCTTTTAGCGTGATAATTTTAATAGTGGTTTTATTTTTGTTTTTTTTTAACCTCCATTTCGACTGCTATTCAACTCAAGAAAGATGATACCATAATTAAAATCTAGCTTAATTACTTTTACAAAAGTATCTTTAATATCCAACAGAAACCAACTATGACATCCCCTCTGTGTATGTGTCCCCCCCCCCCCCCCGATATATTTTCAAACAATAATAGATTAATCTGTTGTTCATAGTATGATAATCTGAATCTAGCAGTAGTATTTGAAGCTACATTGGATTGCATGAATAAAAGATGCAGATTCAGCATTAATCTTTGATGTGAAGAAATTATGAGAGGATTGCAAATCCTGAATTGTGTTATGTACCAGTAGAGAATGATGATTTGTCACCTCAATGACATTCATTTGCATATTCTCAAGCAGGGGAAGTCCGATATTGAGAGAGTACGATATTGACCAAGCCGTACGGAAAAGCCCGAACCCAACCGTGCAAGAATTAGCGGAGACTTCAACGTACACCAGACAACGGTCGAGAGACGGCTGGTTCAGTTGGGTTTTACGAAGAAAGTTGCATCATTGGATTCCACATGACCTGATAGCTAAGCAACGGGATGACCGAATCGCCACCTGTGTTTCCTTGCTTTCCCGGTACAAAAATGATCTATTCTTGACACGAATTATGACAGGAAATGAGAAGTGGGTTATGTACCGTAATGTAAAGCGTCGTTGGACTGTGTGCCGCCCTTCTGATCCGCCTGCATCGACTTCGAAAGCTGAACTTCATCCCAAGAAGGTGTTATTGAGTGTGTGGTGGTATGTGCAGGTAATAATTCACTGGGAGGTCCTGCCACTCAACCAAACCATCAATGCTGCCTTCTACTGTCTACAGTTAGACAGGCTGCATTCAAATTTGGTAGCAAAGCGGCCAGGTTTCATCAATCGTCGCGGTATTATCCTTCATCACGATAACGCCAGACCACATGCTACTGTCATCACTTGCCAAAAGTTACTGGGCTTTGGTTTGGAGGTTTTACCCCACCCTCCCTATTCTCCTGACTTGGCACCAACTGACTATCACCCATTTCGTGCGTTGAACAATTCCTTCAGTCAGAAAATCTTTGATGATCTTGATGCTGTGAAAACTGCCATCCAAGACTTTTTTGACTTGAAACCGCCGGAATTTTACCGTTGTGGGATTCATCTCCTACCAAAAAGATGGCAAGAGGTCCTAGATAGCAATGGGGATTATGCACAATAATAGGTACTGTTAATTTTGCGTTTATTTGCTCTTCTTTATGGGTAATAAAAACGGGATTGCACTCGCCCAATACAAACCAAAAAACCTCAATAAAAGCAACTTTTTTACGTGCATAGTGGGAAATTCCAAATTAAGGAGACCAGACGCACAGCTAGAATAAACTAATTTGCTTTAAGCAAGAATAAAATACACAGACGTTTCGAATCGCTTCAATATACAGTTCTTTCTCAATGTGGTAAGTTAACACACAGGACACAATATTTTTAATTTAGTTATTTATTTACTCAGTTTCTTCAGATATTAATAAACCAAAACCATAATAGAATCTGCATTGAAATGAGGAATGGATTATGATTTTAGTTTATTAATATTGGAAATGAATAAAAACAACTCTGATTATTCACTAGCAAATAATAAGTTAGAAAAAAAATAATACATAGGCACATTTAGAAAACAAAACAGAATTCAGAGCATTAGAAATCAACAGAAGTGTCTAAAGTGGTAAGCTGTCATTCTGCTGTTGATCTGACAGTCTCTTTCATTAAGAAATTAAGTAGTAAGCTATTGAAGGTAATCAAGTTCAAAACAACAACGAAAAAATTACCAGAAATCAAGGGGTTTACTACTTTCATCTTTAGAGTATTTTGTTTGTATTTTCATCTCAGAAAATGGTGATTCGTGTGAAATTATACGAAGATTAGTCGTCTGCTTAGTAATTACTTCAAATATCTTGAATAACTTTAAAATTGTGTGACTTTAAATATATTTCAGAATTTAATTTCATACTCTGAAGCTGAAATTTTTCAAAATACTCTTTTATTTCATGATTTGCAGGAAGTTCAGAGGAGGTTTCCCAATGGATTACCTTTATTAGATCCAATAGAAGACATAGGAATCAAGGAAAAGGAATTTAAAGATTTACTTCGTAAAATTGAGGCCTTTGAACACAGAATGTATTCACAGCCTATTCAGAAGGATCCAGAATTAGAAATATTATATAATAAATATGTTCAGAAATTACAGGTAATTAGTTTTTGAAATTAATAACAAAGAAAGAAAAAAGCAGATTCTGATGAATAAATAATAATTCAAGAATAAATTTGTTTCTGTGCATATGCACTTTTTTAATTATTAATTTCCCTAATATTCATGAAACCTTTTCATTAGTTATTTGAATCTAAGATGTTACCCAACTGTAACAAATAGAGAGAGGGAGGGGTTTGATTAATGTTTAAGTAGAAAAAAAAATTGCAATTTTTACGAAAGTTTTTTTTTTTTTTTTTTTTTGTACCAAAGTAATAATTAAATATACAAATAATGATTCAACTTTCTGCTGACTATGTTTGACAGATTATATCTTGGCATCAGGGGGAGTTTCCAATGTTTTTGAGTTTATCTCAGCTGCCAAGAGTTGGCTGAGCTGTCCTGTGAGGCTTAAAAGATTTGAATCACTCCTATGACGAGGAGATTTTTAGGAAAAATCCTTATTAGGTGAAATGAACCACAGTAAAAATAGAAAAAGTAAATGGAGAAAAAAATTATAAGTAAAGGCTCCAGCTATTATTATTATTATAGTCAAACTTGGATAATTGAAATCTTGAATAATATTCAAACTTTTCGCGCACACCTTGACATTCCTATACAACGCAATCACACGTTTTTAATTCAAAATTTTGGCTTATTTGATTTTTTTAATGGTCCCTTGAGCTTCAAATTAGCCAAGTTCCGAATAATTATTATTATTAGTATTATTATTGATTGATACAAGATACTTTTCGGAGAAAAGGCATTTTTTTTTTTTTTTGACAAAGAATTTTTGTTAGAAAGAACTTGTGCTATGTAAAGAAGAGAATTTGTTATCGTGATATTGTATTGAAACTTATTAATTAAATCTACTCTTGTTGTTGCTATCCTGTTCATTATCAAAAACTGCAAATAGGCTTGTTTTTAAGAAAAAAAATAAAAGGAAAAACTGTTATTATTACAAAAGTAACGAGAAAACAAAAAATAAAAATAAGCAAACTAAATATGCTTGTAATAAATCGTATGCATTGTTAATACAATCATATTTTAATATAAAATATATAAAATGTAGTTTTTTTTTTCAGATTAGAACTTAAAAAGTTTTAAATTAATATACAGTATATTAAAAAAAAAGTATGAAAAAGATAATATATGATGATTTTACAAATCCTCTTAATTCTCTTTTAGGTTGAACAGAATCTTAAACAGGCCAAGCAGGAATTAAGGAATGCTAAATCTCTTCTTCAGATGGATGAGCTTAAATGCAGGAAGAGAGTTTTAAGGCGACTTGGCTATTGCACATCTTCAGATGTGATTGAATTGAAGGGTAGAATAGCTTGTGAAATTAGTTGGTAATATTGCTTTATTTAACATTAAGTAAATTTAATGAAATTTAATAAGCTTGAAATTCATTTTATAATATAATATTATTTTTGTTCTAGATATTATCAAAAAGAAAGAGTATGTTAAAAAAAAGGGACTTTACTACGTAATATATTATCTTGTTAATATTTGAAATTTTGGGAAATGGGGATTTTTATCTTTTATTGAATTCAGAAATTATTTTTCTATTGTTAAGCTGTAGTTTCCAAAAGCAGGTTTTTCATGTAATGACATAACTATTAAAAAATGAAGCATTTTTTTACCACAGTATATAAATGATAAATGAACTCTTTGTAAATTTCTTCTCTTGAACAGATATGAAAAGATGGTTTGTGCTTCAAACATTATTTCATTTTACAACTATTCTTGACGAGATGAAATCGAATGCTAAAAATTGCAATATTTTACATTGTATCATTTTTATAAGTGCAAGTTCAGTTTACACTTTTAAAGGTAACATTAATTATAATTATTTACAATTCTTTTGCAGTGCTGATGAACTTTTAATAACAGAAATGCTCTTTAACAACGTCTTCAATGATCTAACAGTAGCACAGTCAGTGTCTCTGTTATCTTGTTTTGTGTTTCAAGAAAAATCTACAGAAATGCCAAAACTGACAGAAGAACTTTCAGGTCCACTTTGGCAAATGCAGGTAAATGATTTTTTTTTTTTTTTTATTTCTTTAATAAAATCTTGAAGCTTTATAGATTTGTTTTTGTTTTATTAAAGAATTGCAATGGGATGTTTTTAGTACTATTAAAATAGGTAAGAGTTGTTGTTGAATTAAATTGATGTTTTTAGCCTGTCATTGTTCTATATATAGTCCTCTTTAATATCACCGATAAATATGTAGTTCATAATATATAAACAAGGATTCTTTAGAACATAGAAGTATGCAAATCTTTTCTGTTCAGTTAATTAAAAAAAAATTGTATAATTTGAAATGAAGTTTTAATTTATACACTTTAAAAAATTATAATGAATTTTCACTTTAAGATTATTTTTTTTGTTATTATTTAAAGTTTTTTAAAAGATTAAATTCTATACTTAATTTTGCTTTTTGGATGAGGTTGATTGAGTCTACTTAATTGAAAAAAGATTTATTACAATACATGATTTTTGTCTTATAAAAATCACATTTCAGTACATAATCATCTTTGATTATAGGGAAGCTGATGATTCTACAAATGTGAATATTACAGTTTCAGAAGAAAATATTGGTCTAATTTTCAGCATAAATCAATCCATCAATAATACAAATAAACACAGATAAGAAAACTAATTAAAAATACTTAATATCTTTTAATATGTCGACAATATTAATGCAGTGACAAAACGTTGCAGTTCGTTAGCCTTCGTCAGTTGAAATTCAATTTCAATTCAATTTGAACTAACCAAGGCCATCAACCCACAATGTTTTCTGTCACTGTATTAATATTGTCAATGTATTAAAAAATATTAAGTATTTTTTAATTAGTTTACTTACCTGTGTTTAGTTTTATTATCACTGAACTTTTTATCACACAGTTTATTGAAAAATAAATTAAAGTCCGCACGCTCAAAGAAGAACCTCCCAGAATGCAACGCAGATTATAGATTGACCTTTCCTGGCTTTTAGTTAACATTCAAATGGAAGAGAAAATGTCTTTCGCACAACAACGATGTGAAAAGTAAAAAGGATGCATTGAAGGTCACTGCAGAATATACTACTGAAATTAGAATGTTAATATTGCAAATGACTTAACAATCAAAATCGTCAGGCGAACTCTTTGGAGCCAAACAAGGCCTTTTTCTCCCTGGCATTCGTAGCACTGTACAATTCTCTTCACCGTAGACAAACTCTCTCCAGTATATTCGCAACGTTAAGAGTAATTTCCCTAGATTGACTGTTGATAACTCTTCCTCGTCGAAATGTTGACTGTGATAAAACGACCGCCATTTTCTCTTCCATTTGAATATTAACGAAAAGCCAGGAAAGGTCAATCTATAAGCTGTGTTGCATTCTGGGAGGTTCATCTTTGAGCGCACAGATAATAATCCATGTTACAATAGTATTTTTATTTTTAAAGTACTGTTTATAGATTTAAAATATGCATATCTTTCTCAATTTTGTACATAAAATTACAAAATAGAAAATACTATTGCAGATTTACTGTCAAATAAACTGGTATCTCATCTAATGGATTTTTCACTGAACATGTAGAAATCCTAGAAGAAGTAGAAACCATTTCCTTTTCTTTTTGTAGCCCTCACCCCGATAAAAGGCTCTTCCTTTATTTTGTTCCTTTATTAAAAGGCTCTTCCTTTATTATTCTAGATAGTACAATTCTGAATTTGCTTCATATTTTCTAATTTTGATTCATAGAATAATAAGCATTTCATCCAATTTAATTATCATTAACTTCCTTTATTATATTTTATTATTATGACATATTACATAAATTTGTCATTTTTTATGTAAGAACTTAAGTTGGAAAATGATGTTCACAGAACTTTACATTCTTTGTTGTTTGAAATTTGCAATAATGTGAATAAGAAAACCAATCAGTTATGAGCTAAATTTCTCTTGCATAGATTGGGACAATTATCTGCAAATTGTTCAGTAATTCACCCACAAACAATGTTTGATGGTTGTTATTTAGATATTCAAGGCAATGTTATTACAGTTTCTAAATCATTTAGTTTTGTTAAACTAATTTAAATGTTAGCTCTGCGAAATACTACACTATTTATTTATTTATTTATTCATTCATTCATTTAGGAAACTGCAAGGCGAATTGCAAGAATTAGTAATGAGGCCAAATTGGCTATTCAAGAAGATTCCTATGTAGAATCATTCCGTCCTCACCTAATGGATGTAGTATATGCTTGGTGCACTGGTACATCTTTCTCCAAAATCTGTCAAATGACCGATGTATTTGAAGGTAAATTTCCTTATTTAACTAATGATAAGTATATTTATTTATTATTGCTTCTTAATGTCATATCTGATGTGAACAGAAAAAAAAAAGAGATCTCTTTTGTTTGTTTTCTAAGTCAAAAATAAGATATTGTATTTAGAGTATAATTGAAGGATTTTCAAAATAATGAAAAATATAGTTCATTTTATATAAGAATGAGTAGTTACCACAAACTGATTGTACAATTAAAAATTTAGAGGATATTAACATTAACTTAAATTGTCACCCAAAGCATGCTTTGGTGTTTTGAAAGTGACTTTGACATGACATGGCCACAGACAATTTGCTTACCAGCTAACTAAACATCGTAAAATTGATATTGTTGATGATCACTACATGATAGAAAGTAGTGTAATTTTAAAACAGTATCTCTGTTGGAGAGATCTAGAAATTTAGCTTCGGTATTAGAAACATGTAATATGAGGGTGGTCTGAAAAGTTTCCGACCTAACAAAGATACAAGACATTTTTTCTGCAAATTTAGTTTTATTTCTCAACATAGTCTCCTTGTAAGTCTACACACTTCTCCCAGCGATGCTCCCATCTCTTCAATCCGTCCAAATAGTACTCGGTGTCTTTCTCTGCAAAATAGTTGTTACAAAGGTGATGGCCTCCTCATTCGACGAAAATCTCTGTCCTCCGAGCGCAATTTTTAGCTTAGGGAACAAAAAAAAACTCGCTTGGGGCTAGATCTGGTGATTAAGGAGGATGGTCAAGCAGTTCAAACCGTAATTCGTGGATTTTCGCCATGGCAACTGCTGAGGTGTGAGACGGCGCATTGTCTTGGTGGAACAAAATTTTTTTATCCACAAATGCAGCCATTTTTCTGAAATTTCTGCCTTCAGCTTGTCAAGTAATGATGTATAGTATGCTCCTGTAATGGTTTTTTCTTTTTGAAGATAATCGATTAAGACAACTCCATGACTGTCCCAGAAAACAGTCGCCATCACTTTCCCAGCCGTGGAGATTATTCCCGATTGGCAGTCCACTGTTTTGACTATATATTTGATTCTGGAGTGTAATGGTATATCCAAGTTTCTTCTACAGTAATTATCTGGTGCCAAAACTCTTGATTTATTGCGCATAAACTGCGCCAACAGAGCGTTGGAAATGTTCTTGTGAACACGTTTCTGGTCGAAAGTGAGCAAACGTGGCACCCAACGCACAAACAGCTTTCGCATGCCTAAATCTTGATGCAGTATGTGCCAAACACATTCTTTGGAGATATTCATAGCCTCTCCTATCTATCTAACCTTAATTTGACGGTTATCTAACACCATTTGGTGAACTTGAGCGATGTTATGTCAGTGGTTGCAGTTTTTGGACGTCCCGAACGTTCATCGTCACTCAAGCTGGTACGGCCACGTTTAAATTCAGCTGCCCAAAATTTCACAGTGGTAAATGATGGTGCAGAGTCCCTGTACACAGCATCTAACTCGTCTTTGATTTGCATAGGCGTATTGCCTTTCAAAAATAAATATTTAATGACAGCTCGATACTCGATTTTTTCCATTTCCACAAAAACACTCACATCGACTCACTCAAACGATTGTCAAACAACAACTGCACATCCAAAATGACTGCGATTTCGGTGAGTACCTTTCAACGCATACGCAAACACACTCCCCCACTTTTGTTGATGAGTGCTGCCATCTTCATATTGGGGTCGAAAACTTTTCAGCCTATCCTCGTAAAAAAATAACAGATATCAGCAATTTAATAGCAGTGCATTGAAATATGAGCCATAACATTGAATTTAAAAAATGAAATAATACTAAGAAATCAGAAGAATAACTCACAAAAACAAAATAAAAAATATTGCATCCTTTGAAATAAAAATTACCAATAAAGATTGTACAGCACAGATTTTAATAAATATATAAAATATTGTGATATTTGTTGCTTCATTTCATTAACACAATTAGCAATGATTAATGATATAGAGTAGACTCCCTGTATCTGCAGCTGTTTGGTTGCAGACCTTCTCGGTGGATGCTTGAAACCACAGTAAATACAGAACTCTGTATATGTTTCTAACATATATATATTTTAACCTACATACCTGTAATACAATTTCATTTAAAAAATTATACACATTAAAGCATCAACAACAAAAAAAAATTATTTAATAATTCACAACAGTAATATCACGAGCAAAAAATAATTCTTTCGATGTGATAGCAAATACATGACTGAGCATGTGAGACGAGGACATGGGTAACCGAGAAATGATTTGCAACGTTTATACTGGCAAGCTTGCACGAAATTTATAATTCAGATTTGCAAATTACTATTTTTTTTTTTATTTAATATTTTTTTTTCAAAGTGTGCGTTATTGAAACCATGGATGGTGATTCCAGAGATAAGGATGACTGTAAAAAGTTTTTAAGTTTACTAGATATATCCTATAAGTTATGCTATGCTATCCTAAAAGTTTCTGATTTTAAGATGGCATTTGTCTCTCTTCAAACTCATATTGAATAAGATGATTGTAAAGGCAACACACAAGAAAGCTAAGATCCGCATGATATTTACATTGCTACTAGCATTTTTGAATCAGTAATTTAATTTTTTTTTTCTGTATTTTAATTAAATCTGAGGAAAAAAGCTATTTAGGAAAAGCCATTGAAAAGCTTAATATATATTTATTATTTAATTTTTATACTACAAATTAAAAAAAAACCATAATCTTTAGGATTTGTTACAAAAGAAGTAATTTTTTTCCAAAATAAAAAATTAAATTTGATTTCTTACAAGGATTGGAGAAAATTGTAATCATGTTTTGCTTCAGAACCTAATGGTTTTGGAATTACATGGCAAGATGCATCGAGTTCCAACAAATGTGCAAGAGGACCTTCCCGAGAAGTCACCAACAGCTTACTTCATAGTAAAGTTGCTAGGAATCACTTTTGATGTAAATGTAACTAATAAGAGAATGGTTAGGTTTGACAGGTCGAAACATCCCTTGAAATATTTATCATTTATTCAGGACCTCAAATAGTTATTGTATACCAAATTTTAGCTGCTCTTATGCAGTGGAAGTGGGTTATAAAAAAATGCTAAAGTTTTTTATAAAAAAATGCTACAGAAATAGTGATGTGATGTTATCACTCTTTGCGAGCCACGCATGACGTCATTCCATCTCCTGCTGCCCGTGACCACTCAAGGTCAGCCAAAATGGATGGCGCAGCAGAGCAAAATACTTAATTTATAAAATAAAATTAATATAATTACTGTTTATAAAGAACAAACAATAACTGAAAATTATGGCCACATTTGTATTTTAATAAAGTAATTTCATATAAAGAAAAAAATATTACAATTAAAAAATTGAAGAAAAATTTATATAATGCTAACTGCAAACAATTGGGATATTATAAATATAATTACAAATAAAAATCATGACAATAAATCGAATTATAACTTAAAGAAATTAGCAAAACATAAAGGAATAGAAAATGTTTTAAATAAAAATGGAAAATAATTTAGTAAATTTAGAAAACATTTCAAAATCGTATTACTGTGGAACTAACATGTTTCTAAACATTGAAGTCATAGCAAATGTCTAACTTACTATTACTAATAATAATATAATTATTATTTGAAAAATAAAAAGCAGAAGTGTGGAGTCATTTGTACAGAAAATAGAATAGAAAATGTTTAAAATAAAAATGGACAATACTTTCGTAAATTTAGGAAACATTACTTGTAATTGCAATTACAATTACTCGTTAATTGTAATAAGAGTATTTTGGATATTAGTCTTATGAACAAGTATAACTCTATGATTTTATAACCGAAACTATATTTTTTTCTACTAAAAATCAAAATTAGAAGAAATAAAAATTCTATGGGTGTAGATAATGTATCAACAACTGATACAAAAATATCCAATAATTACTTTGCGCAAATCTTAAATATGTCTATTCTTGAATTTACTTTCTTCTAAAATTGTTTGTACTTTCATTTTAAGAATTTGCCTTTTTATATTTATTTTTCTGGCGTGATATATGGTGGCATAAAATTTGGTGAACATCTGGGAAGGAATAACCCTGGGAGATTAGAAGGAAAATTGAATTTGTGTAGAGTTTACAAGGAAGATTAGTAAACTATGTAAGGCGACCGTTACAGAGTGTTTTATTCTTCTTTTTAACTTCTCAGATTCTATCCACGATTAACTGTTAATGGGACATAGATTAACAGTGAGACATAGATTTTCAAAAACGTATTTTACTTGTTTTTGTTTGTTTTTTTTTTTCAAATTTAAAATTAATTTCACTATTTCTTGTAACTTGAGCATTTTTTTTAACCCCTTTCCAGTGCGTAAGAACAGCTAAAATTTGGTACACAATAACTATTTGAGGTCCTGAATAAATGATAAAAATTTCAAGGGATGTTTCGACCTTTCAAACCTAACCATTTCCTTGTAAGACTGAAACTACATTTATACAAAGTCCAGACTGTTAAATAATTAGACAGTTGTCTGTTTTATTTTGTTTTATTCATTCTGAGATCTCACTCCTTCACGATGCATCCTTATTACATTTATAATCTAGAAGGGACTCCCTAATAGACTGCCTTGAAAGAGCCACCAGCACCTAGCTTTTCCTGATGGTCTTAGGATTTTTATATGAAATTCTAAGTCATTTTTCTTTATTGCATTTTTGTCCTATGATACATTTCATTTTAGATATTTTAGAAAGCTGTCTCAGGTTTATTTACCATATTCTATGATATAAAATCAAATTATAAAATGTCAAGAAAATATAGAATTTTATAATTGAATATTTTCCTCTTGGTCTCAAGTTAAAACAAAAGTGATAAAATATGTATTTTAGAAAGATAGATGACTTCCCTATTCTTGGGTATTTAAGAGACCCTTTGTCTTTTTAACATCTCTTCTTTACACAAAGTAGAATCTGGTTTAGTTTTTAATGGTTTGCATACAAACAACTTATTTCAGGTTCAATAATTAATTGTTTGCAGGTAGTATTATTCGCTGTTTACGAAGGTTAGAAGAATTTCTTCGTCAAATGTGTCAAGCTGCAAAAGCAATTGGCAATACTGAACTTGAAAATAAATTTGCTGAAGGTAAGTTTCTATTATTGATTTTTTTTTTTTTTTTTTTGATAAAAGTCATATCATAACCAGCAATTTTTTTTTTTTGGCTAAATAGCAGTTAAATACTTTAAATTAATATCACAATTGTAAGTTAAAGACTAATTATTAATAAAAATAGTGACAAGTAATCCTAACTAAAAAAATTATAGTTAGGATTGCTTTAAAAAAGTTTAAATTCTGGAAATTGAATTTTATGTACATGTCTGTCTCATTAAGTCTTCAAAATCTATCTTCAGATCCATTTACTAAAGATTATTTCATTAAATTTAAATCATTCATATTTTTTCTGGTGGATTCCATTACAGAAGTTTAATTTGTTTGCTAAGATCACAATTCTTGTGGAGTTTGAAACTTCTATTAGTTCCCTGTGTTTTATTACTGAGACTTTGCTATTCATTTGACCCCCAGTGCATTGCTGATCAATTCGCTTCATGGAATTCATTAAATCAGCACTTATGTTTTTAGACATTTTTGATCCCAGTTCATTTGGATATTATTGCCTTGTCAGAGAATTCAAGGTTGTCTTTCCAAACAATCAAGGTGGTTTTATGTTTTGTACTGCATTTTATTCTTGCTGCGCCTATAAATTACGGTATAGACATTACTGTATATCTGATATTTAAACGGTCAGAATTGAAGCCTTAGCACTCAGTTGAACAGTCAAGGCAGCAGACATTTCCTTCCATCATTATCTAAATGAATCTTTTCTTTTTAGCATCATAACTAAAAACTGTGTGCAGAAGGTATCTTTAAAGCTTTACACAGAACTTATCGTAATGGCCATCTCTTGTGGTTTCATGCAGGAAACAATTTGGTCTCTCAGGAACCACCTGTGTCTTCCATTTTTGATCTGTTCTTAAGGTGTGAAAGTCTACAAAACAAGAATAGTCTGTCTCTAGCAGCTGGGAATATGGTATGGTTTCCAATGTATATTGTGGCTTACACAAAATACACACACACCAAGATATTCTGAATCTTCTCATTATTGCATTATTTTTATTCATCCTAGCTCTTTTTGCAGAATCACGTTTTCATTCTGTTTTGCAAATTCAGTACGTAGTTGTCTACAATTTTTAATGATGGAGCAACAGTTGTTAGTAGTTGCTTTCAAGGGTTATTTTTTAGCTCAACAGCCAAATAATCCTTTAGACTTTTGCCAATCTTTGCTTTGACGCATCTTACGTATTCTGTCAAGATATGAGTTTGAAAAGTTAAACTGACAACCACAAAAAGAATACTGAATACTCTTCTAACAACTGATAGTCAGGAAAACTACTTCCTCTGCTCATCTCAGCCATTACCCATCCATCTCACCTGACAGTTTTCACCTTAGTTTGTTGTTGCTCCTTCTTCATTGTTCTGTTTTACTAGTTCTGTAAACGCATATCAACACCAATGAGATTTGAAAATGTGAAAGACACGAATTCTTGTGTGATTTAAAACTCTGAAGTCCTAATTTTATTGATACCAACTACAAAGAAGTCAGAAGCACACTGACCAACTGTGATTCCAGTGTTAAGAAATATGTCAATCTAATTACATTTGTGTTTGTACATGGATTCACTGTACAACACAGTTCTTTTCTCTTTCTCCTCCCATTAATTTTACCATGAGACTGTCCAGTGATGAAAAAAAGTGGTCAGATGAATACATAGTCTACAGTAGGAGTCAGAGAGGGAATCGAGGGAGCTGTAAGAAATTTTGAACTCTAAAAAGGAATCATATTATTGTAAATGGAAGCAGTAAGAATGATATATTGTCTGTCCACCACAAGAAGACGCTTGGCCATGCCTAAGTCACGTGGTAGGCGATGATTCTATGAACCTATTTGAGGGGTCAGTGTGGTTTTCCATTTTCAGTGCAAATGCACAGATTTCGTTTCTTGGTTATAACAGAGGAATTGATGATATTAAATACAATATTATATATCGATTTTTCTTATACATAATAATAATAATAATAACTATGTTATATTTTAACTGTAACGATGTATAAAACTGATTTGCTGTTTAAGAACTGTTATATTTATACTGTTTCTTATTTATTTAAAATATGAAAAATTGTAATTGTATATAAATTCTATTAATTAATGTAAGTAACAAATATATACACTTCATGGTAATAGTGTTTTATTTAACAATTAATTGTTGACAGTTAAAAAAAAAAAGACTTGTTTCAAAACAATCCCATAAAATTCCTCAGAACATTTACAAATATACAAATTAAGACCATTGGCATTTGCACTTTTACTAGAAGATTAAAAATAGAAGTAGATTGGCAATATTATTATTATTATTAATCTGTTTTTAATCTGTTAGTAAAAGTGCGAATGCCAATGATCTTAATTTGTATATTTGTAAATGTTCTGAGGAATTTTAGGGGATTGTTTTTAAACAGGTTTTTTTTTTTTAACTGTCAACAATTAATTGTTAAATAAAACATTATTACCATGAAGTGTATATATATTTGTTGTTTACATTAATTAATATAATTTATATACAATTACGATTTTTTATAATTTAAATAAATAAGAAACAGTATAAATATAACAGTTCTTAAACAGCAAATCAGTTTTATATATCATTACAGTTAAAATATAATATAGTTATTATAT
>JAFIDM010000179.1:23860880-23884827 GCA_023159025.1 Thereuonema tuberculata | reverse complement strand
TCTTCTCGTGGTGGACGGACAATATTAATCAATAAATTTAAATATCTTTTCCTTATTTCTTTTTTAGGAATTAAATGCATCAAAAGAGATATAGTATTTGCAGCTAGTTTGTACCTGTAAGTTTCAAGGTATCATTGATTCCATTTTTTTATCTGAGGGTTCATATCAGAGACACATCATTTGATCAGCTGATTTTTCAATATCTATCGATTGATTTCTTTTGATGACCGATTATGAAACTTTCATATGAAATTTTTTTTAAGCAGATATTTTGTTTTACTTGAATATTAAGTTGTAATGGGACACAACTTACTGATATTGTGTAATATATTTATATATTGTTTATCATTGAACACTGAAGTAATTAACTGTCAAAAAAAAACCATTGGTCATTAGTAAGAGATATTATTTAATAACGAACATTTGTTTTTAAAGTTTTTCATCATCAATTGACAGTTGGCAATGCTTAAAAAATTGTTCATATAAGATGTCATATTAACTTTAAAAGAAATAAAGAGAACTGTAAAATAAACTGAAAATGAACTCATTTTGAATTCATTCATTTTTCCTCCTCTTCTTCATTTTTTTTTGTACATTTTTTTATGTAAAATATATAAAAAGGAACATATATTTGTATTATCATTTCATTACTGTATTTATTCAGTGATTTTTCTTTTAAATTTATTTTATTAAATTCGGCATTCCAGAGGTACACTATTGTAATCATTTGCTGACTTTATTTTTATAAAAGACATAAAAAAAATGGATATCAATTAGTTTTATTTGTATCTTTGTGTTTTTACATTGTCATAAAACTAAATCATTATAATTCTTGAGATTAATGTAACTATGATTCATATCCTGCGTTTGATGACTTTTGATTGAGGATAGTTTTACCTCTGTTTGCAAAATAAATAGTGTTTCTTTCTTTCTTTTTAAAATTATAAAAATGAATAAAAGTTTTAGTTAATTTCATACAATTCAAGGTTGAAAATATTCATTTCACTTAACAAGTTGTTAACTGTAGGAACAAAAAAAAATGGCTTCATTTAGTGTTTGCATAACTCTTAAGTGCAATTTGTACTAACGTCGCAGGCATATCTTTGTACTCTTGGTATGTTGTTAATAATATCCTATTGCTCTTTTTCCATGTGTTATGAGTAAAAGGAAACTTCTTGGTAAGAAATTAGGAAAGTTGTTGTTGTTCAGCCACTTGAAGAGAAAGCCATATGAATTTTAAAATGAAAGTATGAATTCGATGAGAGGCAGTGCCGAAGATTCCACTACAGATACCACATGATGTATAATGAAACAGATTGAGAATCTTTACTGCATTCAAGTAAGTGATTTCATTTCTGTAATAAGCTAGTACGATATGTTAATAAGGAATCCCCAGGATAATGATTTAGAATACAACAATGAGATAAATCTTCAGTTAGGTCTACATAATAATTAAAAGTAAAAAAAGAAAAAAAAAAGGCTTATTTCTGCCATTCTGAAATTTTATATTTAAGTGTTAATAATTTTTCAGATGCATCTTGTAAGCTAAAAATTAAAAGTTATTAAGCAATTACTATTAATATTCTAAAAGTGATTCTAAATTTTATGGCAATTATTAACAAAAATAAATGAAATAATTTTCACACACACTCATATATATGATGATGATGTAGTAAGACTCGCATGATCACCAGGGTTTACTTTTTTAAAAGAATCCATTTAAGCTACTTCCACCTTTTTTCATCCATACACTTCTCCTGCATCCTTTTATCCCTAACATTATAGCTGAGCAGTTAATGAAAATACAGATAGTAAGCAGTTTTTTTTTCTGGCTTAAAGGGAGCTTATTAGAGCTAGATCTCCATTTGTTTTTTGAATCTATTGATACATTAAAGTTATATTCTACTTGTATTGAGGTCCTTTCTTGTCGTTTGTTCACCTTTAAGACAAATGCATTCTAATCAATTGTTCACTTTTCAAAAAAATACACGTCATTTCAGACTTCACTTTCCATTATTGTTATGTTATGTTTCCTGCCTTATTTAATATTCCCATTAATCTGGTTGAAGCTTTTAATGAAGTTTCTATCAACATTTCTCCATAAAAATTCCTCCCACATTGAATTGAATGTAGGATTTAGTTTTGCTCTTTTTAAGTAAGTAAAAATGTGGAAGGTTGCTTGAGTTTTTTCCTTTATTGACATTCTATATCAAGTATGGGCATACATGAGGTCATCGAGAGCCACATTCTGGATTTTCATATGTATAAAGAGTCACACCATAGTCACATTCCATAGTATTAAATACACAAATTCAAATTTAATTACATTTCTACACACATCGAACTGGTATATAAAGTATAAAAAATACATATAGAAGAAAATAAAAAATTAAAAAGAAAACAAATATTAAATTTTGGACTAATTATTTTGTATTATTTTTTTTTTTGAAATCTGTATTTTTATCAAGAGATATTGGGAGCCACACTTAACGCAACGGAGCCGCATTTGCCCACGTGTTACAGTAGCGCCACAGAGCGTCGACAATTGGAACTAAATTGTTGTTCTGCCCAGTAGCGCCACAGAGCATCGACAATCGGAACTAAATTGTTGTTCTGAACTGTAGCGCCACGTCACAGAGCGTCGACAATTGGAACTAAATTGTTCTGCACAGTAGCGCCACTTCGTGTCGAAAATTGGAACTAAATTGCTGTTCTATACAGAAGCGCCACAGAGCGTCGACAATTGGAACTAAATTATTGTTCCGCACAGTAGCGCCACACCGTGTTCATAATTGGAACTAAATTGTTCTGTATACTAGCGCCACGCCACAGAGCGTCGACAATTGGAATTAAATTGTTGTTCTGTACAGTAGCGCCACACCGTGTCGACAATCGGAACTAAATTGTTCTGGACAGTAGCGCCCAGAGCGTCAACAATTGGAACTAAATTGCTGTTCTATACAGTAGCGCCACAGAGCGTCGACAATTGGAACTAAATTGTTGTTCTGCCCAGTAGCGCCACAAAGCGTCGACAATTGGAACTAAATTGTTGTTCCGCACAGTAGCGCCACACCGTGTTCATAATCGGAATTAAATTGTTGTTCTACACAGTAGCGCCACACCGTGTTCACAATCGAAACTAAATTGTTCTGTACAGTAGCACCACAGAGCGTCAACAATTGGAACTAAATTGTTGTTCTGCACAGTAGCAGAACAATTCGACAATTGGAACTAAAGTCCGCCAAATCAAAGAACGACCGTGGCCACCAGATATCGCAATAGTAGAATTTGAATCGATTGTATATGTCTGTGTTTATGGCGGGAAAGTGAACATTTAGGGAGTTTGAAGTTTACGGAAAAAAGACGATATTTATTTTCTTGAACTATTCTGATTTCTCATCAAATATAATTTCAAAAATTAATTTTTATTCATTCGTTCGTTTCAATCGTTCAAAATCAGTCTCCTACCTTTTCCATTTGGTTTTTTGACGACATTGCATTCCTGAGATCGGCAACTCGAAGACGAAGATGGAATTCATTTACTCACGTTTCGTCTAAAAAAACGGCACTGCGATCGAAAACAATTACTCTGATGTGCCATAAGTAAGCATGTCATAAGGCCTATTCGAAATAAGAAGTAACGTTAGCAATAATTTCCTTTTTGTTTGGCTTCAACGGTTTTCACTGTACGAGAGTCGCCATTTTGAATCTTCTCTCTCGAGTCCTGGAATGATTAAGAGATCATAGCTGTTTTTCAAGGTCAGAGTCGATCTCTCATTTGGCCATATATAAGTTGCTGTTCTATACAGTAGCGCCACAGAGCGTCGACAATTGCCACATATCTTTAACAGTCTGTAGCATGTGAAATTCAAATAAAGTAGCTGTTTATAATATTAGCCGGTATTTATGTGTAAAAAATATTGCTTTCTGAAGGTTTTTGTTAATAATGGCCGGCCTCTAATAGCAGCTGGTCTCTATTAAGCGCCAGGAGCCGAGGCTAGTTTTGCAAATAAATGCCGGGGGCCTGTATTAGAGCATATACGGTAAATCTTTAATATAGGACTAAATAGATATGTGGAACAATAATTTTGTGACAGTAAATAAATTACTTAATTAAAAAGCATTAAAAATAATTTGTGATCAAACAAAATAAAAATGATAATTTAAGTATTCCATATCTTGCCCATTTCATGAATAGAGCAACGGGCTTGCACTTTTCATGAATTCGGCAATTTTTTGCCGATTTCAAGCAATAGGCAATTTCATGGATTCGGTGTAACATATATAAAGTGCCACACCATAGTATTAAATGCATAAATTCAAATTTAATTACATTTCTACACACATCGTAACTGCTATATAAAGTATAAAAAAATACATATAGAAAAAAATGAAAAAGAAAACAAATATTAAATTTCGGACTAATTATTTTTTTTTAATTCTGTATTTTTATCAAGAGATATTGGGAGCCGCACTTAACCTAACGAAGAGCCGCATGCGGCTCTCGGACCTGCATTTGCCCATGTGTGTTCTATATATTAACAAGATGCTGACTGGTGGTTTCTGAATGACAGAATAAAAGTTTTGGTTGGTTTTCTTTGTTACTAATTACATTAACTAAATATTAACATGAATCCTGTCATTCGGTTTGTGCAGCTAAACTTTATAAGCTGTGTGTGTTTTTGAAATATCGATATAAATCAAATACTTATGACGTAGTGTGACGAGTAATTCTGGAAATGAAGGACTTGATGTCCCTCATTTCCATTTACTGTCAATCAGTAGTAGTAGTGATGGAACACTTTGTAAAATAATCCAAAACATTATAAGATTGGGATACTGATGATTTTTTTGGTGTTTTTTGAGCATATAACGATTTAGAAACACCGAATGAAATGTTGCTTCCAAATATTAATGTCCTGCATAGGAAGAACTACACAACTGAATAGCAAGGTAAATAAATCTCATTTGAATAAAATACAAAAACTATGTTGGCACTAACCTTGACATTTAAAACTTTAAAAGACCGACGTTTTAGAGCTTCACATGTCAAGCCCCCTTATCAAGTGGAAATGGGTCATCTTTAATTAAAACCTTTCCTTATCTGAGATGTTAAACAGAAAGAAATGGCCACTTCCATATTTAACAAAACACCTCCTGGTGACAGATGCTTTAAACACGAACAGGAAGTGGTCGTCTGCGAAGGTTTCAAATACATTCAAATGGAAAAAAAAATTTTTTAAAGGAAAAAACACAATTATCAAAGCCCATATTCCAATATATTTGAAGTAGAAAGGTCCTGATTATAGCTACCTAACAATCTTATCATGCAAGATTCATAAAAGATACGCAAATATTTATTTTTACGTACACCAAGAATCTCTACCTGCAGGCATGAGAGTGGGGAAAATGTAAAAAAGAGGAAATTATGCGCGAAGTAAAATTTAAGACAAAATTTGTTTGCAAGTCGAGTAATATACATTTCATTTACACATAATATATTGCAAATGGGCATAAAAACGTTCGGAAACACAGTGTACCACGAAACAAAAAAAGCGAAAATAATAAAAATAAAAGGAAAAAAGCAGAAATCCGTGTTTCCGCGGAAATTTGGCATGCCTGTACCTGTCCCAAGTCTAGCGAATGACCCGTTCGCTGGCAGTGAAGGGCAGTACTGTAAGACAGATTAGCATTTCTTACAGCAGAATCGTGTTCCTTTAGGCGTGTACTTAACTCCCTTTTGGAATGACCTACGTATAAACAACTATTATTGCCTCTAACAGAGGATTTACATCTAATCCCATAAATGGAACCTCGAGTACTTGATCTATTATCTACATTACAATGCCTTCTATTTAAGAAAGATATCATGGTATTCTGTGGTTTGCAGGCTATACCAATACCCGCAATAGCCAGAGCCGGCTTTATCCACAGAATTTTCAGGTCATCAACAGTTGGATATGTGAAGTCTCATGTGTGACACCCATGTATACATTATGCCTTGAAGTGAAACCATATGACTCAATCTCAGCAGCTCATAGACTCCGATTTGTAAGTGAGAGCAGAAATGAAAATCTACTCCAAACTCAAGGCAATTGATAATTTTCTAATTGCACTGTAGTCTTTTAAGTAATTCCTAACATTTTTACTTCCTCCCATATTCCAAATCATCAAAGTTTGTGAATTTTAAAAAGAACTGTTTCAAAGATTTACATTATGCTCTTGCAGCTGTAATTTCTGAAATAACTGAACTTAAATTAATTTTGGCATATCGATTTAGCTCTCTAGTCATTGACTTCTTGGCGTCCATAATTTTACAGTTGAGAGATAGAAGATGGAAGTGATAATGAAACTGTGTAAAGATGTGGTTCTAAGTATTTTGGATTTCATGGACCAGAAAAAAAAAAAAAAAAATTGGAGACTTGCTCTGAATTTTATTATAAAATTAACTATAATGCACAAAGTAATATTTCATAATTAATAAAGGAATAGCTATTTTCAAAAAAAAAATCTTTGTTCTTATTTTGGATTAGTGTAATAAATCATCTCAAAAAATGTTTTGGAATATCAGGGTGAAAGGAATTGCAAGAATAGGTCCAATGCTGATCGCATACTATCTCATATAAAATTTAAGCCCCTTTAAATAAATTATAACATATCTTTTTATTATTATTATTTGCTGTTTGCTTTAGCTGTGGTTCAAATGTGATTATACACAGTTCGTTCAGTTAAAAGAGAAATTTTTATTTCTTTTTCCAATTATATCTGTAACGAGCAGAAAATCCTGTAAAAAGGAATAGGAAGAGAAATGATTTAGCAAACTCTTAGTCAAAATCCTGAAAATTGCATATGAGAGGCATTCAAAGGAAGTTTACAGCACTCATAAATCAAAGGCAATATACTGTATTTACGCGCATAATTTCCCCCATCGCATATTTTCCCCACCCCAGTTTTTGTGGATTACAAAATTCAATTTTTATTTTTATCGTATAATTTCCCCACCTCTACTTCAACTCGTTTCCAACATGACTTTGACTGGCGGTCAACTCACGACGACGCGACAATGTACCGTTACTTCTGCAGTTCTCTATTACACGCTACTTTAGGGGAAGATTCCACCCCCACCCCGGTCAGTACAAGAGCAGACTCCTTCTGAATCAGTACAACAATTTCGAGTGTTTTGTGAAAACGTGAAGTTCGCGAATAAGTTCTCTATTAGCAGGCAGCTGATCCTGACGTCATGCGGTGAGCAGCTATAAAGATGGCGGGCTGCGCTGCGTGAGTTACGAAATTACGTCACAGTCGCACACACACTTCCGTGCATGCCTATTGCTTAACTGTACTTTGAAGAAAAAACAAATGTTGAGATGTGATTTCTTACATTTTAAATGTTGCGTGTTAATAAAATTGTTGTCAATTACATTTCTTGCTTTAAAAATCAATATTTAACATGGTTTTCCTTACACTTTCACCATATTTTTTTTCCTCAAATTGAAAAACATCGCATAATTTCACCCCCCCCCCCTTTTTTTGTCAAAATATTGATGAAAAAAAAGGGGAAATTATGCGAGTAAATACGGTATTATATCTAAGAAAACTGACATAGTACAATAAAAGTAACTGTCACCTTGACAATTGCAGCATTTGTTGCAGACATGTAGAATGAATCCCTTCAGTAACACACTTGATTTCAAATAGTTAGTTAGATGTGATAATAAATGGGGAACCTTCAAGAACTAAACAAGAAAAGTAAGAAATTCCATAACCGTAAGAGAAATTCATTTGCCAGCCATTAATGTTGGCTACAAATAACGTTTTAGCATATTTAAAAAGTAAAATAAAACATTTGTCAGTAAATGAGCCAAGTGAGGGTCTCCGAACTTATTCTCATTGATGGTTGTCCATAAGCATGAAACAGCTGTGTGTGGGATGTCATCTAGTAAGCACTTGATTTATGAATCTTTACAGCTATATGGGCAGTGTATATTTTCTACTATATATTTACCTGGATCTCAGATGGTTCTCATCAATCTTGACACCACTATCTGAGAAAAGCAGCGCCAATTGCTTATAAGGATCATTGAAAGCAAAATCCGCACTGGCCGTCATCAGCGTGTGTTCACTTCTGAACCAAGGCAAGGCTATGGAATATGTTGGAGTGAGCCAAGCAAGATCTCACTTTCTTACAAGTGGCACCTTCAGTAAGTTTGTCAGTTGATGTTTCATCCACCAAGCCCGCCTTAATTTAATTCCTCTCAATGCCAATATGATGTTATATAGAGTAGAGACTGTGCTGTATTTCCTATTCAGTTGCCTTTCAACAATCAAGCAATTGTCAAAAGTTCGTGGCTTCACCCAGATCTCATACTGATATTTCAGCAGCCCATCCTGATTGTTAACACCTTTGATAACTGACTCAAGATCTTTACATAGGCTTCTGTGGCCAAAATTTTGAAGTAGCCATTTCTTTGTGGAGGAATTACGCTGAGCACTTGAGTATTGTCCCGTTCGTTGTAGGTTCCTGTGGTTCTTGAGATCCTGGCAACAATTCCTTTAATATTTTTGGATTCATGCATATTATCAAATGATGCATACAGAGTTTGATTTCAAAAGCCTCTCTTTTATTTCATATTGTTTTACTCTGCTCGTGAATGGGTTGTGTATCAGCAAATAAGTTAAAAAAATGATCACTAGTCAAAGATTCGTGTCACCGAATCGAAACTGGTGGTGCTGTCTTTTTTAATGTGTTAAACCTTTTTATCTACACTTGTGTGTCGGCATCACCTGTTAATTATAATGTGCACACCTTAAAATATTTTTATATTAAAAAGATGAGATTTTCTTTTAATTACGAAATAATATATATAATATAATTCTGAGAACTTTAAAGCCTAATTTTCCTAAACTTACTTTTGTTTTCTTAAAGTTGTGAAAATGATAAATACAAAAATCTTACATTTATTTCAAATTCTAATTATCCACTGAATACAAACAATAAAAATTTTGCATTTTCTGGAAAAAGAAGCGAGTTAAATCTGCATCACTATTTTAAGTTCTTGAAATCCAAGAACTTTAATCATATCAAGCTGTTTCCCAATTAATGGATTTTAAAAGTGGTTTACAATTCATTGTTATAGATTCCAGTGCTTTCTTATGGGCATTTTTGTCACCTTTTACTAGAGATTTCAAATATCAGTTGGGCTTAGCGCGCATCTGAGAAAATCAGCTACGCTCAGAGGGGTGAACTTCATTAGAGAACCCTTTTACTGCCTGCCTCAAGCAGTATAATGATCGTCTTCTATTGTGAGAAACCCCTCTTCTCAACTTCTCTGGATGAATCCTGTTTTATTTTCCAAGCTGCTTTCCGAGCCTCCAGCAAAAAGAGGGTTCTCTATTGAAGTTCACCCTTCTCAGCATGGCTGATTTTCTCAGGTGCGTGCTAAGCCTTAGATTGTCTTTAGTCCTTAAATAGGCATACTATGTTTTCAGAAGATCTATACAGCAAAATTTATTGGGAGGGGTAAGGATACATTTACACAAATAGTGATCTTAGGCTTTCTAAGTGCTAATATAAAGAAGCATTTTAAAAGCTTACCAACAGGATTCACCCAGTCTCTTCTCAAATGGGAATCAGGTTCTTTCCCCGAAGGTGGGCAAGCATTGAGCTGACCACTCAAACTCTGCACTAGTCCCAATTGGTCACTGCAGTGTCACAACCTACAACTTTAATATTCTGATGAGCCCAATGAAGATCCAAATATAGTAGCTGCCATATAGTAGCTTTTCAGGTTTTTATCTATTTTTTAAAAAATATGATTAACAGTTCTTATAAACTTAGATTGATTCATTAATATTCTTATCTTTTACATTGAAAAAAAGGAAGAGCATTTAAAATCCAACCACGGTATCTTGACGATTGAAAGGAACCCCATGTGATTTTGCCGTATCTATTTGTCCGCCTTTAAGAATATAGTATTTAAAAGAATTACATAAAACTTAAATGTAACAGTTAAATCTTATATTGAAAACTATCAACCAAGAACTAATAGTATAGCCTGTCCTTGAAACATCATTAAAACTAATTTTTGTTTTGTAGCTGTAACATAACTTTCTAGGCTAGTGCTGATGTAATGGGGCTCTGGGATTTTTCTAATCATCAAAATATCGTGGTTGGACTGTAATAAAAGTTGTAGATACTCTCATTATAAGGGAAAACTGCTTTTAAAGTATAATATCAAATGGGACATTTACCAGTAATAGTTTGAATTGACCCTAATAATGAAAGGATTTTCAATAAAAATTGTAATGTAGTGTGTTTTTTTCCCCCTCAGTAAAAAAAATAAAAAAAAATAAAGACACATATGACTTTTTAGAACATACATTTTATTGAAATTAAGTAAGACTTAACATATAGTCACACATGTTTATTGTACTTTTTTTTTTTCTTAATTTGGAAATGGTTTGTGCTTACTAAAATTTATTTAACTAAATATTTTACAGGATATCAATGAGAGATTAAACCAATTTAGACCAATTTCAATAATGCAATTTTGGTTTCAGCAAGTAATTTTACACATTACTACAATCAATAACTTTTTTAACACATTTCTCTTAAAATATTTTGTTTTGTTTTGTTTTGTAATTTTACAATGGCAAAAATTCAATTATTGAATCTTCACCATTTTAGAAGGTTAATGTTCTAAAAATAGCCTTTTTAAAAACTTTAACAACAGATGATAAAATTACAATCTTTAAATGAAATCTGAAATCTTACTAGAATATAAATTTTATATTGTCAAAGTTTATTATTAGTTTCAGAAATAAAAATTATGATATTATGCTTCATTTTTATTTAGGAATTATCTATTTGTTCTAATGAAAGACAGGCTATGAATGGATACAAAACTTACATTTCTGATTTCAATTAATGATGTGTAATCTTGCCATCTATCATAATATATAAAATATGTTTTTTTTATTTTTTATTTTTTTTTTTTTTTATTAAAAGACTATTTTTATACAACCCCTTCCATTCAAATAACAGTTTATTGTCAGAAAGTTCCTCATAATACTTTTTTTAATCATTATTACTGTAGCAGAATGCTTCTAGCCATTTATTTATTTATTTATTTTTTCCCTAAGAAGATTTTCGCTATACAGATTTTGTAAAATTCAAATAAGTCGCTCTGCATTGTTTAGTTATATCTACCACAAATATAAAAAGTAGTTTTAATATTGCACAGTAGCAGAAAAAAAGCATCTCAAAAAATAATTAAACTGTTAAATTTACTTTGCAATATTTCTTCATTTTTTTTTTTTTATATTCTTAATTGATTTTAAAAGCATAATTTTACATTAAACAATTTCAAATGACAATAATATGTAATAAATGTTGCACTTTTTGTGGTAGATATAAGTAAAATGTAATGCAATAACAAAATTTAAAACTGCAATAAAGTTAAAATGTTAAGTAGTTTATGTTCCGGGTAAAATAAATGGTTCAATGCAGAGGCAATGTTTTCTCACCAGATATTCTTTATTGCTTACTTGTAACATATACTGTCAAACCCGAATTCATTCTCATATCACTCTTATTTTCATGGTCTTCTATAAACTACTAGTAAGATTCTGACTAGATGGTATTGATTAATTTGCATAATTACATATTTACATGGTGTTGTTCTGTAAAGGGAAGAATACTATGGTAAAACAGTAAAATGTAATGGCTAGATAATTACAGGCCTAATTCAAGCATTGTGAAACATGGTCAAGGCCAAAGCAATTATCAACAATGGCCACATGAGAAACATGAACACCATCAGTGATTTGTGGTCATTCGTGTACAAAGTTAACAAACTATAACAATGACAATATAAGTATCACTTAAAATCCTTTAAAATCATAAGTTTTCGTTTTGTTTTTTTATATATATAAGTATACATAATTTGCCACACATAATCTAAACGATATAAATTAAATCTTACAAAATAAAATTATCTTAATGAGACAACTTTTTTTTTTTTTGTTTGTTTTTACATAAATTGTATGATTATGACAAGTTTATTATACAAACACTAAAATAAAATAAAAGGAACCTGCCTCTTTGGCGCTCTCTGTCCATTTTCCTCCTGTTAAAATGATTGGCCTTGAATTAACATGAACATGTGCCGTCAGTGAAAATTATACTATGAGGTAAACAATGAAAATTTTAAAGCTAAATTTTTACATCAGCTTTTTCATAATCTACTTGAGATCAAGGTATGGAACACATATTGTTATGATTATTTATTTTTTCTTTTTTATTTATTTTTTTTTTTCTTTTTTCTTTTTTTTTTATTTTTTTATGATTAAGCTTAACATTTAACTAGACAAAAGTGAACATTTATGTAGTTTTTTTCCCCGTCTAATATACAGATAGAGAACCAAGTGGCTACAAAAGCTAATTAGCTGTGAAAAAGAGTTACAATGAAGAAATCTATAATCAATACTGAAAGTCCAAGTTTGGAGCTTAATTAAAATCATTTTAGGTATATAGATATAGTATATAGTTGAAAGATTTCTTGAGCTCCCCTACGCTAAGCTTTCTGCCTTTGTGTATTAAAAGATGTTTTCTTCTGACTAGAAAACCAATCTTAACTTTTTTTTTTCCTCAAGAAATTACCAAGAAGGAAGACTGCTTTCTCAAGACGTGCAGAGGACTTAAATAATAGTAATAATAACAAACAAGATTAAAATTTGTGCTGTAGAAAATAATGTTAAATTTGTGCTCTTGTAAACATAAAAAGTTTCCCATTTCTCGGAAAGATATGAATATTATGATAAAATACTGTATGAGAGATGATAATCAACTAGCAATGTTCTTGTCTCGTGAGGTTTAATATTTTTAAACTATAAACAACACAAATGGGAAAGATTTTCTGTTGTCTTCGTATTTTGCCTTGCAAGCTAGTGATCACTGATGATGGCCAGCAGTGAAATGCTTTGAAAGTCCTGCCAGTTTTAAACCTTACAAATTTGTAGCCAATGTCATGAGAATCAAAGTAATTTAGAATATCGGACGCTTTGCCAATAAACCCTTAAAATAAGAAGAGGGACAACATTTAATTTACTTTACCTAACCACAAACAATCTTTAGTCTTTTCAATAATTTCAGCAAATTGTGGTTTTCTAGTCAAAGAATAAAAAGATTAAGCATTTTGATTTTTTTTTTTTAATATCCAAATCAATTGTTAGTTATATGTAGTTGATTAAGTGAGGCAGAGTAAATTTGCATGCTTTTTTTATTTTTTAATTATTATTATTATTATTTTTCCAAATCATGGAAACAACTGTTTCTACAAATAGAATGAAGTGCTATGTGAACTATTAATAGAAAGGTTGGTACTTCAGGAGTTTATATAGATTAGTATATGTTAATATCGAAGATTAATTTTCTGTAAAATTGAATAATTTTCCTATTCTCAAGATGAAATATAACTTTCTTCTTTTAAGAAACATGATTGGAAATTTATAAATTGAAGGTAATGAGAATTCAAAAGATATTCCAAATTACTAGTAAGGTTAAGTATTTAAGTTTATTCTAAATTTCTATCTAATTCCATTAATTTTTTCAATTAATGTATGCAGAAGAAGGAGTGTGGTGCACACATTAAAAGATTTGTATTTTTTATTATTTTTTTTTTGGAAGTTTTTTTATATTTTTTTTTTTTATTTTTTATTTTTATACAAGCTTTCTTATAACAAAATGTGCAAAAGCTTGAGGAAAACATTGTTGCAAACTAGTATAACATCTGTCAGTCTTTGCTGAGGATGTATCTTTCATAGGCATTACAGAAGTTGTAAGGCAGTCCAATGCTGGTCTATTTCAGCATGACCCAATAAACCCTCCCTTGTTATAATTTCTGATATCATGCCCTTGTCGGCATTTTACCATGCTAGGATCCTAACAGGCAACATTCACTATTTTTTTTTTTTTTTAAATCCTACACAATATCAGGAATGAAATATGCTATGAAACAGGTAAGGAGTAGACAACATTAGGAATGGGCTCTTTTCATTTAATAGAGAAAGTTTGTGAGATCACTCGTATATTGTTCTAGAGGGCCTAGCATTCACAAAGTTGGGATTCTCAAAACTTCGTTAACAGTCACACAGGATGACAAAGATTTAAGAAGTGCAGTCTTGTTTGCATTCAGTGCCATAATTGGTCATTATGACGAGTTGTTGTAATGTAGTGGTGTCCATTTAAAGTATGATCCTCAGGATGGAATGCAACTGATGACACCGGTTTGAAATTAGCGGTAAGATATTTATACATATGTATATATTTATTTATTTATTTATTTATGTACATGTATTTATATATAGATGAACATAGCAGTAATGAAATGTGCATTAATATATATCATACATGTGCATAAAATGTGTTTATGTTTACACTTATGCTTGTGTATAATATATATACACTAAATTATTTATTTTTTTTTTTCTCTTCCCACACACAACTTTTATCAAGTGAATTTGAGATTCACACTTTTGAAATTCCCCTTCCCTATCCCAAACATCACAGCATCATTATTCCACAGGAATATGAAACGTCTGTATAAGTATACAGAAAACATAATATAAAAAAAGACTAGACATAAAAACATTGGTTCAACAAAACCAAACAATCCCAAATGTAAAATATGGACTAGAAACAAGGATTTAAATAAACAATTTGAACTGACAACAAATTCAAACATATATTTAAAAAAAGTCTCCTAGCTGCCACAAATATTTCCTTAAGGTATGATATGAAGGATGCAAACAGGAAACAAAATGCAGATAAAATGTATAAGCTACTTATGAATTAAAAAAAAAATAAAATAAAATAAAAATAAAGGTGGGGAACATGTGGATATCTGAATTTTAAAGCAATAATTTACAGTTTTCTGAGAACGTTAACCCTGTGCTGTTTTTGGAATTCTTTAGTAATTTTAAGAGAACATTTTCTCTTCCATGGGCTTCGCAATCCATGTTCCTCGGCCCTTAGCTCGAAAACGTTCCAGTAAAACTTTTTTAGCTTTTTGAAATTCAGTTGCTGCCATTTTTACCATATAGTAGTTTTTGGAATGGGCAAGGAGGTCGTGGCGTTCAAATTTTGTGCAAACTTCTTTGAATGAACTGAAAAGAGCAGACTTGCAGACTTGTGACTGCGACTTCTGTTCCACTCTGGAAATACAAAGTGAAAATAGTCATTTGGGATATTTTAAAACATACATATATTTCTATATCAAGTCCTTTAAAGAAAAAAAAAAAATAGCAACAATAAAGTAGTTAATGCTTATTTAAAAATTTTTACTGTGCGAATGAAATTAATTTATCAGCATGCATCACACTAATTTCTACATGTTATTTTAAAATTAGTGAAAATAATTCCTGTGATTACTGCTATTTCACATCTACAGTTTTTGTATAGATAAATATAGTAATATAAGTTTTAGTTTAAAGGAAATAAATTCAGAAATGGAATGCTTTCTATTGGGTTGGTGCATAATTATTGAGGCTTTCTGTCAACTAATGTTATTCAACAAAAACAATAACAACATGTAACAAAAAGATCTTTAAATGATTATTCTGGAGCATATTCGTCATCTACTTCAATTATTGCTTCCCATTTTCTTGGTAGCCGGTCGATCCCACGTTGTTGTTCTTAGAGGTAATCCACTCTTTGACATCAGCCACCAAGTCATCCAAGTCTTCGTAAACTTTGTTCGCGAGCCAATTTTTCAGCGATCGATTGATGGGATAGTCCGTAGGAGCTTCTGTGGGAGAATATGGCGGATGAGGAAGCAGTTCCCAGCCCTTATTGGCGAAAGATTCGACGACACGACGCTCAACATGTGGACGTGCGTTATCATGGTGGAAGAAGATATAATTCTTTTTGCACGGTCTTTTCGTCTTGATTGCAGCGTGAAGGCGGTCAAGTGGAGCCAGATAGACGTCGCTGTTGATATTGAATTGTCGTTTGCTGTTTTTGTCTGGAATCCGCTACTGTTGACACTCATCGTCGTCATTCCACCAATAACAAATCCCATTTGAGATGATTTCCCAGTGGATGATTCCGCTTCTGTCCCACCAAACATACCACATTGCCTTCTTACAGTGGACGTCTTTAGGTATTCCTTTGGGTGCAACACCTGGCGAAATGCAAACCTTCTTTCTTTTGTTGTTTTTGAAGAGAAACTACGATTCATCCCCAGTGACGAGATTCTTCAGGAACGAAGTTTGCTCGTTTTGCTGCAGCAAATCGGTAAAAATTCGGACACATTCGGCTTTGTTGTTGTCGTCAGAGAGTTCGTGGGGGACCCATCCACCCAATTTCCATACTTTTCTGAGCTTTTTGAGACGAAGAACGATGGTCGAATGGTCCACATTGAAGTCTTCGGCCAACATTCTCGTTGTCAAGCTTTCGTCCTCTTTCACGGCTGCCAAAAGTGCCCGGTCATCGAAATTTGATGGTAGACCTCTTCCTTCTTCATCTGCGAGGTTTGTATCGCCCGATCTAAACTTCTTGAACCATTTTTCAACTTGGCTTTTGCTGATTGTTCCTTTGCCAAAAAGTTTGTTGAGATCACGAAACCACTGTGCTGCCTTCCAACCTTTCTCGAAGTGGTAGAGCATAATATGGTGAATAGGGATTTGATTTTCGACAATCATTTTCACTATCTGAAAAGAGGAGATTATTTTTATGAAAAAAAAAAACTAAGCAAAACAAGTCGTGAAAAAAAGCCTCAATAATTATCAATATACTGAAATGTTATTTTGAATAGTTTCAGAACTGCTTGACTTGTAATCTTTGCTTAAAATTTTGATCTGATATGAATTGCATATTTGATTATATGTTTAGTATTTTGTTTGAGATGAGAGGGCAATGGCACTGTGGACATGGCTACCAAAATGAGGTCCTGTAATTATTAATGCTGTTAATTTTTCGGTTGGGTTTGGAGCAGCATTTGATCCTTGGGTGCCAAAAAGACCTAGATACATCACTGTTGTCTTTCATTAAAATAATAACAACAGATAACCCTATTGTGGGCTGGAATGATATGCTAGTCATATTTTTTCTAAGATTTAATAATTTCTTTCGGATATGATACTATATTGGACTTGATCATGGACTTCAAGGGAACATCTTTTGCTATCATTAAATTCTCTTTGAAATGCATTGTAGGGAAGGACAGTAGGGGTATTCGTGAGTGTTAGTCATGGGTGGGCTAGTTGTGGATGTTTTAGATTTTGTTAAATTCATTTGGAGAGTAGAGGGTGGTGGAACAGGTATGGAAGGCCCTTGTGAATCATGAACTTAACTTTGTATGGGAGTTCTCTAAAAACAAACCGGAAAACAAGGAAGCTATTCCGGAAGGGGCAGTTGTATAGAGGAACAAATGCTCTATCTATCACTCGTACATTACCTTTTACAGTAGATAAGTGAGTAACTGAGGAGAACAATATTCACAGATCCATCAATACCCTAATTTCAAAGACCCACATGAAAATGGAGTGAATAAAGAACTCTGAAATTGTTGAAGTTTTGTCTATAAGTTTCTGCATTTCCCTGCACTCCTTTATATATTCATTTACTAATGCATGAATAATAATAAAAAAAATATTTCAACTAAAAAAAAAGTAATTTTACTAATTATAGAAAAAATTTAATGGTTGCAAAAAAAAAAAAAAAATTAAAAAGTTTTGCATCAATTAGAATGTAATACTTTTCCTACTGAAATATATAGGAATATCCCTTTAAAAGCAAATTATGTTTGTAAGCAAGTAGTATGAGGTCAAAATTTTAACAAAAAGATAGTAAAGAGTCTCTGATTTATCAATAATAAAATATTATAATTTTACTCTAGTGGGCCCATTAGCCAAATGGTAGGGCGCTTGACTATAGCCTGGAGATTTTTTCCATGTTGAATTCTCCTTCTGATGGGTCCACCCAACCTTCTATTAAATCAGGGTTCCCACGGTCCTTGAAAAACCTTGAAAAGTCCTTGAATTTCACTTTAGTAACTCGGGGCCCCGGAAAGTCCTTGAAAAATTTCTCAGGGTCCTTGAAAAGTCCTTGATTTTTAGATACGAGGACCGCTAAGTAAAATTTCGCGCAACATTTCCCCCGGTAGAAAATTCACTTCGTGAAGGAACGAACTTTTTCTCCCTTCTCCGCGTGTAGGAAACTAGGTCAAGGTCAATTGAGAATCGCTCCGCTATTGGTCGATTTTTACCCCTTTCCCATTGGGACCGGTGCAAGCTGTGTCATTAACAGTCAAGGGTCAAAGCGTATTTCTAAGCACGTGCAGATTTGTAGAAGTAGGTTTGAGATTACGCGCGTTGGACGAGAAGATAAGTGTTTGCTACAAAATGCCTGGAAAATGCGTTTTTAACGCAGCATGGGTTGAAAACGACTGCTACAAAATTTGGCTTGCTTCCGTGGTCGACAAACATAAAGCGTACTGCAAGATTAAATAATAAGATTAGTTATTTTGATGTTTTTTTTAGCTGAGTAATTAAAATATATGGATATTATAAAAATAGATTCAGTCATGTTATTTTATGCGGGTGTATCTTAAATTGTATACCAAACAAGGTCCTTGAAAATTTTCATTTGGGTCCTTGAAAGTCCTTGAAAAGTCCTTGAATTTTTTTCTGAGAAATGAGTGGGAACCTTGTAAATGGGTACTGGCTTTCCTTCCTCAGAATTAAAGGCAACGCACTTGACCATCCAACCTAAACTTAAATCCCATTGGTCAGAAAACGCTGGGAGCCTAACATCCCACAACCCCAAGAACCTACATAGGCCTGTAGTGTGGGATGCTTTGACTTTCAGCTTTAATTACTATAGATATAATTTTAGTTATATAGTATATGAAATAGCAGTAGCATATAGAATAGTAATTGTATAAAAATTGCAATTTAAATTGAGTGTAAATTAATATGCTTAAATTATTACAATTTCTTTTTCAAATGTGATGATTAAGATTTTATTAATTATCATAATCAAAATAAAACTTAAAACGTTATACATTTATTGCTAATATAACACGAACATAACAACAACAACAAAAATACCTGAAGGAGAGGAATTTTTCTCCTTCAGTTAAATATTGCTCAATATTTCAGCTTGGTACTACCTTGAGCCGCCTTCACGTCAAATTGAAATCCATTTTACTTAATATTTATTAGAACCATTGCCATTGTTCTATTCATCTAGATGTTTTTGGAACAGACGGTGCTTATCTGAAACACTTGGTCACAAACATTGTCTGCTACAATAATACTGAGATGAACACAACAATAATGAGTAATTGGTAAATTATTGATGATGATCAATAAATAAAAACATATCTTAAGAACAAATATTACCTTTCCTTAAAAAAAAAATTACCAATACCTTTATAGAATAAATTCAAACAATAGAAATAATGATAAACAACAATCTTTCATTAACCAGGAATAGAAATTAATTAATTAGTTCTAGTTATCATAAAATAACTTAATAGATTTTTTTTTTTATATGCTCTTACACATGTGTATATAACACACCAAACAGAGGAGAAGGATAAATTTAATTCAGCTGTTACTTTACAAAAAAAAAAAAAAAAAATGAATTGTAAAGCATAAACTAAACTAATATCCATTGTCTTTATGTATTAATATCTGAAAGTAATAAGATTGTTTCTAATTAATAATATCACTAATGTTGAGTCACTACGATATATGCAAATTAATTCTTTCAAAAAATTATTAACAATTTATTCATTTTGGATAATGAATTTACAATTCATATATTTTTATAAAACAAAAACCTAACAACTGAAATTTTTGTTCAATAAATATGAACACTAATGAGAGAAAAGTAGGATCCAGGGCAAACCTTTAAAGATAGCTTTTCATTTGCATCAACAAAGGCAGAAAAGAGAATTCCGCTCACTTTAATAGGATAAAAAAGATGGAACATCATTAATTTTTGGCAGAGAACCAAAAGTTGTAAAGTGGGGCAAACAATAGTGGATAAAAATTTTCAGTATAGCTGGCAGAAAACCAGATTCCAGTGGGAGGGGAGAAAGACCAACTTATGATACAAAGATCTTTTTCCGATGGAGAAAAGAACAAAATGGATAACAGTTTGAACAACAGTTCTTAAAGCTTATATTTACAAGATTCAAGGCTTTTCCAATGACAGTTTAATATTATTTTCTTAAAAAAAGACAAGTATTTATGGAATTCTTTCTCTCTCTCTTTTATTTTTTCAAAAATAATTATATTATTTTATAATTTTATATCTTAAAAATACCTATTTCACCAGTGGTCCAAAGCTTTCAAATTCAATTAAATATTAATGTTGATACATTTATTTAATGTCCAGATTTGATTGCTTATAAGTATTGCCCTTACAGCAATTGGCAAATATAGAATAAGGAAGAATGGAAAGAAAAAAATCTTCTACATATTTTATACCATGATTCTCACTTGTCAGACATAAAGCAAATGCAGTTTGGTATACCTTTTACTCTTCTGGAAAGAGGCAACAAAATCCTATCACCTTGAAAAAGATTTCAGAATATTATAAGTTTTAAAATAGGGAATCAATAAAATGCACAATTGGTCGCTTTCATGCCTTAAGCTATCATCTACGAGAATCGGGGACAGATGTTTTGTTCTTGTTATGACTCATCAACCAGATTTATCTTTGATGATAAGGGTAAATCTGGCTGATGAGTCCTAACAAGGACAAAACAGCTGCCCTGATTCCTGTCAATGAGAGCTCAGGGTGTGAAAGCAAACAGTTGTGCATTTTATTGTTTTCCTGTTTTTCACATTACATTATCTGTATGCCTTTAAGATTGAAACTCACTCACTCAAAGAACAAAAATAAAGGAAAAGGAGCAGTTAAGATTTGAGATTCAAATAGCCAAAATCTCCTAAGTGTCAAACCCAGTTTTTTGACAGAAGGAAACAGGTTGAGATGTCAAACAAGGGCATGGCCACTTCACTGTGTCAGAAGATATTATTTTATAGAAATTTATGGAAGCTGGAAGAACAAGAGCAAATTTCAAGGTTCTAAGGAATAAAGAAATTTTTTGGAAAGGATACCGCAATTCAGCTGATTATTAAAGATGGTTGGTGCACTCGGTCCTAAGTCATCAAATGAAGTAGTCATTAGTTGTAGAGCCATTGGTGCATAACCGGCCGTCAAATAGAAATTGCAGTGCACCAACGACGAATTGTCGTTTACTGATGGTCGCTAAACATCTAACGTATTTATAAAAGTGGCTGCGATTGGTTAATAACATTGAACATCACTTCTGGATGTCTGTGCATAGGCGCAGTATGTTACAAAATGGCAGCCTCCACGGAGTAGAAAAAATACTCGTGGACAGAATTTTTTTATTGCCGATACGAAATGTACCGATAAGAATCTTCACAGGAAGTAAACTTATTCAACATTATTTTCGGAATATTTAATAAGAATAAATACAGCTACTTCATTGCAAAATCACAGGAGTCGGTTTCAACCGAGGCCTAAGCCAGCCATCTTTAAAAGTTGAACGGCAGGGGGCTGATGGGAGTTTCCTATTGAATGCAATGATGCATCATCATTTCTATTTTTTTCTATTGAATGCCGCAATTTTAACTCTCCAATTTCCGCGCTGTTAAAATTTGGTTGCTGATTGGCGATTTAGCGACTGTTAAACCCCTCACTAACGTTGGTGCACAGAAAACGTCACTTGATCGTTGCTTTAGCAGCCATCAAAGTTAACGGAGGTTTGGTGCACTTGGCCCTTAAGTTCTTGTACGAAATATTTTGCTTCTCTCTGAAAAACTTTTGATTAGTAGGCAATGGGCAGTATCTCTTAACAAAGGAGACTACTACAGTAACTAAGATATTCATCAATTTTTACATTTCTACAAATGGAAAAAAAAAGTTCAGTGTATTAGAAACAGTTTCTGGATCAAAAAAGAAATTGAGATAAGACAGAAGTTGTAAAATTAACTCAGATGCAAACAGATTCAGCATACTTCATAGAAGAAATTTCACAAGTCAAAATTTCATTTTTTCTTCGTGATTAAAAATGAATACAAGTATGTATCCACTAGAGGGAAAATATGATTCTAAGAATCAAAAGGCAATCACAGATTCAATGGAAATGACTTATTGGCAGAATCTCTTACCCAGACAAACATAATGAGCATGCCAATCATCATTAAAAATACAAGGGTCATACCGAAAGTAATAGGCAACAATTTTTTATAAATTATAATGTTTTATTATTGAAAACCAAGTACACCATCTTAATCTACAGACTTGTTTACTTCTCCACATAATCCCAATTTCCATGCACACATTTTCCCATCATTCCGGAAGTTTAGAATATTCCCCTGCGGTAGAATTCCATTCCAGCCTGCCCAAGACACTGACACACTGCTTTCTGGATTGTCTCCTTGTCTCATAACGTTGGCCTCGCATCTGATCCTTCACAAATCCAAAAAGATGGTAGTCTGAAGGTGCCAGATCAGGGCTGTAGGAGGGGTGTGGAAGAACTTACTACCTCATTTTTAAATTTTTTTTTCGAAGTGAAATGAGTGGAGTGGGACCAAGCAATGTCATGCTGAAGGATGATCTTTCTTTCAGGACGTTTATCACGCAATGCATGACAGAGCTTGTAGAGTGTCTGGAAATAACGAGCAGCATTTATGGTTTGTCCAGGTTACAGAAAATCAACTAAAATCCACCCCTTTGCATCCGAGAAGACGGTGCCCATAACCTTTGCAGCTGATGGCACTTTCTTTGCTTTCAAAATGGTGCTATTTCATTTCTTTGAATTTCATGGTGCTTGAAATGGTGAAACCAGCTTTCATCACCTGTCATAATACTGAGCAAAAAAAAAATCATCGTTTTTTGTTTCAATATCTCTGAAGCAATTCTGAGGTGATGGTTTTGCACTGTACTTTGTGTCTTCAGTCAATAAGCACAAATTTTCCTATAGTCTATAAGTTTTCAATCCTCCCTGAACTGCACTGTGATCTAATCCAAATGTCCTTGCTATTTCGTCCACAGTCACATGCCTGTCTTCGTTAATGATCTCATCAACTCTCTCCTTGTTGCTGTTCAGTTAAGGCTATTCGAGGGTGAACATTATGAGGCTGATTTTGAATACTGGTGTTCCCATTATTAAAATGTTTCACCCATCTTATAACAGAGCTAGCACCCATTTCCATATGCACATTGAAGTCTTTGATGAATTTCTGCAACAGAGATTTCCTCTTTAACAAGAAATTCAATAACATCACACTGACGAAACAAAATATCGTTGGTGGCAATTTTAGGAGTACTTGTGGTCATGTGAGACAAGCTTTTGACATCATAAGTCACTCAAGGATGCCACAAAAGATGGCGCCACATACCAAACAACAATCATTCTTCTGCTGTTGCAGATTTGCCTACAAAAATTGTTGCTCATTACTTTTGGAATGACCCTCATATTACTGAAAGTGTTACAGAAATTAGTGGTCTCTATAAGGAAGGTGCCATCAATAAGAGAAGCAAAGAATAATGAAAGAACAAGTTGTAGATAAAAGTTGACTCATAATAAATAGTAATGCACATTGATAAACCAAATGAAATCTTTGAATAATGGTGCACAAAAAAATTGAGGAGAGGTTCTCAGGTTGTGCTGCTTCCATTTGGTTGAAGACATCGCTAACGGTGAAATATAAAGCTGAGGGAAAAAAATGGTGGGAAGGATTTTTTTTTTTTTTGGACCCTGAAGACGATTCCTAAGATACTGAAGGAGAAACTAAATAATCTATTCTTGCAATCTGAGAATATGCTGGTGAAATAGATTATCATCTTTACCCTAATACGGAGGGTTGAATCAGTTAAGATAGCACAAATTTAATTGAA
>JAFIDM010000179.1:23771067-23857847 GCA_023159025.1 Thereuonema tuberculata | reverse complement strand
CAGTCCCAATGCCTGAGGGGACTGCCTTCCTAAGTTAGACGAACTGTGCACATTTGGATTTAACTTTGAAATACCTAGAAATTAACATTTACATAAAGGCATCCGATACTGCTCTCTTTTCCATCAAAAAATATAGTAGCCCTACTAATAATGCTATTATAAAAAAACCAACTTGTATACTTAGAAACTGCTGAAATTTTAAATTGATTAATTTCCGAATCTTGACTAAAACATTACTTTGTCTAAAATAATTATTTACTTTAATCTTTTGTTTTTTGAAAAGAGAATGAAAAAGATCCTGTTTTTAATTTTATCTTTACTTTGCTTAATTGTTATTTACCAAAGTAATGGAACTAAGATATTTACCCAAAGTGATGGAGCTAAGATATATGGGCTCCAGGAAATGTGAGAGCAGCGACCCCTGCAGACCCAGGACGTTCCATCGGGCAATCTTGTCACTGCAGGACATGGTTCTAAGGCGCTGGTCCCCTCGCATTATACCGTCCCACGTCTGAGTGGTAAAATCTGGTTCAATAGGAATGGTGCCTTCACCTACACACAAGAAATAAGAGAAAGTTCTATTTAAAAATTAATCTTCATCAAGAATTTAAATCAATAATGTGGAAATTAATGTGATAACTTCTACAGGTATAGAATTATGATGACTTTTAATATTAATAGTGATATTATGTCTCACTGATCTGTTACATTAAGTCTGAAGATTCTCCTTGTTTAATTCACTCTTTTTCCTTTTGCATTTCCTGCAATCTCTAGCCCCGCAAACACCATCCAACTTTCCACCAACTTTAGTCAGCCGACTTCAAGTCCGCCAACTTTTTGTCAGCCATCACACCATACAACTAGCAAATGAGTCGGCCGTGATAGAAGGAATCCCATAATGCAATGCGTTTCCTCCAGCAAATGTGGAAAATCCGAAAAAATCGAGGTTTTGAAACCTCTCTGATAAATTCTGCTGCATACAATTACTGCATTTCAGTATAAGCTTTATTTATGCATGAAAGAAACTCGCAATACTCTGATATTCACTGAGTACGAGCTTGTCTTAGACTCGAATCGGTGAACTCATTTTAGATGTCATTTCTTTCCATGGGCGTGACGTCACGACTGATGTGTTCCAACGCTGCCCTGTGATTGGGTATTTCCGACCGACTTCCCACCAACTTTCCGAGTTGCCCTTGCACAGCCAACTTGATTCGGCGGACTAAAGTTGGTGGCAAGTTGGTGAAAAACTGGCTCAAGACTGTCTCTACCAACTCGTGAAGTCAAAATCGGCCGACTAAGTTGGTGGAAAGTTGGATGGTGTTCGCGGGGCTTCTCTCTTATATTTGTAGATATCTACAATTGCTGGGACCTATTCTGCCTCTTACTTATTTCCTTTCATTTAAACTTCTACTATCCTTGTCAACATCAGTCACATCTTTAAATACTTGCCTGATGAACTGAAGTAATAGTCTCAGTACACTGTAAAGAAATCAAGTCATATGATTTGCTTTAACTGAATCATATATTCCAGTTAGAGATTCCCTGAATTTATATACGTAATTGATCTGATTAAAGTAGTTTATAAGCTTTATTAAAGGAGAGAGAAGGAAAAAAAAAATCTTCATTTCTTCTATTTTTGCATATTTATTGATTAAAAATTAGAATGTTTAATGTAAATCACCCTTTCAAATAATACTTTTTAGCAGAAATTAAGTGAATCAATTGGAGCATCAGCATTTGCTTTCTTTCTTATTTTTATCTCTCTCACAAACAATGATTTCAGAATCATTGCTATTATTTTTAATCCTTTCACGGTTCTAGAGATCTAATTAAGAAAAAGAAGCACCAATTGGAAAGAGAAAAAAAAAATGTTTATGCCAATTTTTTTTGGATAGTAGTTTATTGGAGCAGCGTTTGAATATAATGATAAGCAGGTTCGTTATGTATATGCTTATAAGATGGTATGAGACACACAGTACCACCTGCTGTATAATCAAGGTGATTTCTGGTAATTTTCTTTAACTTATATTTGCCATTCCATTTTTTACTTGAAGGAATTTTGTGAGGTTTTTCCAATGTTTCCCTATTTCAAATCCAACAAAATAGTTTACCATCTTACTCAACAAAAATTCTTGGGATAGTGAAATTCAGTAATTCAAATGTTACATAAAAAACAGTCAGTCAGACTTAACATATTTGTTTCAATCCACATTTAACACTACTTCATATAAAAATTTATATACACCAATTTAAATAGTAAAAGAGAATCTGTATATATTAATCTAATAAAAAAAAAATTTTTCAGCAAAATTAATATGAAACTATGATATTTGGAATTAATTTTTGTACCTCCTTCCATTTTTGTTCTCAAAAGGCCTTGTAGATCTGTTGAGAATGTGGGACGATGCTCTTCGTTGTCTTCTCCTGATGAATCAGACACTCTAGTGTCTCTGTAATTCAATAAAAAAAAATATTATTTGTAATTCAATAAAAAACAAAAAAAAAAAAGAAGATTAAGAAATTCTTCGTTATACATTAATGAACAAAATACACTTCAATTTTTTTTATTTTTTATTTTATATTTGCGAAAAACTTGACAAAGCAGAATGATAGCTTCTGCAAAATATTGTTGTGGGAGTTTGAAATTGGTGGATTTGAAGAAATGTATTTTCTTTATTAAAAAAAGAAGATATTATTTGTAAGTAATTTTATTGGTGGTGTTAAGAAAAAAAATAGTACATTTATGAATAAGATAATCTGTAAAATAGTCTTGCACATCTTATCCATACTAAGTTTTAGTTCAACTATGAACTATGTTTGTTTCTTCTAATAAATGGATAAATTCCATGAAATGTGTTAATTTATGTTCAAATCTGCACATAGTTAGGCAGTTTATTGTTATCTAATTAACAAAATGGCTGCAGAGCTTTGAGTAGGTATGTGTTTATGTAGTCTTAGCTTATGTTTCACTGTTAATTGGGATTCTATTATTTAGAGATTTCCGAGGACAGGCAACTTCACAAACCACTTTTAAAGCAAAATATTTCTGACTAAAGTGTTCTTATATAAGATTATTCAAGATTTTACATTTAAAAAATAATAATATTGTCCATACCTACAGAATATTACCCTACAAGACATTAATAATAATAAAACCAATACAGTCTAAGAAGAAGAGGGGAAAACTGATATTGTCCCTATGGCAGTCAGGAATTCAGTCTATGAGAGGTTAATAAAACTTTATATGTTAGCTCCAATCCCCCACCCCCATCAAAAAAAATTCCATTAACCTGAAAAATTCTTAAAACAATGTTATTTGACCAAAGGAAAAACCAGCAGTGACTTCCAACATCCAACTATTTGTGGAGGGGCTCAAGTAAGTCAGTGGAAGAATCCAAACTTCTGCAGTGAAGAAGTAGGTTTTTAGACACAAAGGAACAGGATCATAACCTAATAGAGATATTACATCCACAGTCTTTACATGGAAGAAAAGATCAAACCACATAGGTCGTTCTATAGAACCTTATTACAGTTTTACATTAAGGGTTTCTCATTCCAAAGAACAGAGAAAATACATAGATTCAAACAATGATGAAGAGGAACCCAGAAAGATGAATAATATTTATATGTAAGAATGATATCAATTTAATCTGAAATAAAAACTGATCACAAAAGTTTATCAGTACAATAAGGAAATTTTCAATTCGAGTCATTAGTAGATTAGGTAAATTTGTTTTGAAAATCTTATAGTTTTTAGTTAAAAAAAAAAAATACTAGAAGTAAAAAAATAAGGGAGCTCAAAATGCCGAGCTTTGCAGATTGGCAATTTAATCAGTTTTGGCATCTGGGTTGTGATCTAAACTAGGAATCTTTCAAAATCTCGCACAAAGGGAAAACAACAGAAAAATTCTGTATTTCAACAATACGTCACTCAAAAGACCTCTTGACAACATTAGAATTAAGTCAACATCAGCAAAAAACTAAGTGTTGAATCAGTACCAGTGTTAAATTAATCTTGTTTTATGTGAATTAGAAAGAAATTATTTTCATGCCAGTCAATAAATGACTGTATTCTATGCCTTCTGTTAAAAATACATTTTTTATAATAGATTTTGCAGTTTTAAAGGAAATTTACAAATTAGAAATTTCATTTTTCAATGGAGAAAACAATGTTGTTTAATAAAGAAAGTGTTAACTAATATGTTAATGAAGAGCACGAAAGTTGGTTAGCTTGAGAAATATTTTCAGATTCCCTCCAACTATCAATCAGAGCAGACGGGTTATTTGGTAAGATAACTAATGTGAAGTTACTCCTGAAATTGAAATTTCAGGAAACCAATGAATGACGAACAGAAAGACCAATGAAATCAATAGATGGTGTAGATCAAAGGGAATGTAAATAGGAAGCGTAGACTGGACATTTTTGGGTCATTTGTCAAGATGATAAACTGTATGTAGCTGAGGGAGAATGATGGAAACATATAAACAAATATCCCAGAGCAGAAAAAAAAATATTGAAGAAAAGCTTGAGATCCATATATTCAAAACAAAATATGGTCCCTACTTTTCAGATGAGACCTTAACGGTTTCATAGTTCAGTGATCATTTGTGTATCATCTGACTCTCATTAGTGAGAAAACAGTGATGCAGCAACAATAGGAGATTAATTAATGTTTGAGAAGTTCAGAAGATAGTTATGCTAAGATGAAAACTGGCTTCTAGCTCAACCGAATATTATTTACAAAAAGGGTCTAAAATACAATGTCTCCTGACATTTCCTTGAGTGATGATGTAAATTTTGGTGGTACTAGTAGTAGCATGGTGATAATGGACGAATGATCAGAGAGCAAAATGCCAAACAGAGAAATCTTTTTTTTTTTCCCTCTACAAATAATTGACCAGAATACCTTAAAAATCTCAACTGAGAAATGAAACAAGAGGAAACTTACGATATAAGTATATTATCACAATAACAATAGTATTCATTTAGAAATAGATTGGTTTCCGTAAATAAGCTGATTTGAGACTTAAAAATAAAAAAAAGCACACTGAATGATAACAAACAACAGAAATGTATTGAAACTGTTTACATGAAGACAAATAACCCCACTGAGATTGATTCTGAAAGTCTTACAAAATAGAATCACTGTAACATTGAAGAATTTTGTGATTCATTTCTTAAACATTAACTTGGTAAAACTAAGATCTTTTTAGACTGAAAAGGGTTCTTTAAAATGCCAAAGGAATGACTGAGAAGACTGATAACGATTCAGAAATGATGCATCAAATTTTAAATAAATAAATCAAACAATGTGCTCTAAAGATGCCTGCTCTTATTGAACCAAGTAACTTCTTTATACAGAGGGTTGAGGCAGACAAAATTGAACGATTTCAAACAGGCCTATCCAACCATATGGTGTAATGTATCCTATGGGCTGGTGCAGTAGAGATGCAGCCATTGTTATTATACAATGGTGATATGTCAATTGCTGAATAGATTGAATAATCTGCAAAAATAATGCTGTTCTGGGATGGATACATTTATACCCTTTCCAACGTCAAAATATCCTACAGTGTAATTGCAATATAGTGCCGCAACTAAGGTTTGCTGATCGATAAGGATACCGTTAGCCAAATAATCTGCTGAAACTGTTAACTCAATCCCAGGCCACAAGTAGTGACAAAACAGGAATCAGACAATGCAAACAAGTCAGTTGACCGCCTGCTACCATGTGACAGATCAGGGCAATAGTCATAAAATTGCATGGCCAACAGGTTAGGAATATCAAAATGGGCCGTGTGACATATAATCCAAAACAACCTCTGCATGCACAGGCACAAAGCACATGGTCACAAACTCGCCAAACAGCACATCCAGGAATAAAGCGTGGATGCAAAAAAACTGTTAGAACAGTACCTCTCATATGACCATTAGCAGTATGTCGTCACATTGGACGAAGTGTGAATATACATGGACAATGCCAACCCAGAATGATTACTGGCACATCAGAGCAAAAGGACAAGATTTCGTATGGGAAAGCGAAGAAAAGTTCTTCACAGGCTTCATGATTGTCACAAGATATTGTGCTCACGGCCTTCTCCCACTAATCAGAGTGGCTGCTAATGCCAAAGTAAATGCTGCTTACTTTCAATAGACTCTGATGGAACCGATCGATGGCACCCACATCCCAAAGATTTAGGATAATGACCATAAGGCTCCATTGGTGAACATTCATATAGACAAGGAATCCAACCATACTGCACATTCCTCAGTCTAGTACTAAGAGCAAAAGGTGTCCGAGACTGGGTTCATGTCATTCCCTTTACATGCATACTTGTAGAGTCACTTGATGCTTCCCCAATGGATTTCTGTGATTTTGGGTTTCTTGAATCTTGGACTGCACAATGCGCATCTGATATGTTGGCTGGCCTATGGAAAATCTGTTTAGATTTGTGGAACACAATCTCCAGGAATAGATACCCAGAAGCCTCCTCTAATGGAAATTATGATATCAGGTGACTGTCCATAACAGTGATCATCATATTGAGCAGCATCGTTGGTGGAGGAAAGGCCTATCTCAGTAACACAAGGTCCCAAATTTGTTCATTTTTATCTGCCTCAACCCTCCATAATGTTGATGGATAAAATGGCACTATGCAGAAATTAAATAGGAAGGCTAAGAGCAGCAATTATTTTTGCCTGATCTAGCATTGATTAATGAATATCTGCAGCATCCTCTGAAACAAGGTTCCTAACAAATAATCAACCCTAATCAAAACTATTACATAAAAGCATGAAGAAATGACACAGAAAATGAAAAATATTTGAGCTTTCATCGGTGAGAGTCTGGGACTACTGTTTTGTCCATTTTGGGAACTCATCAGTCAGATCCAATCACTAGATGAAATGCTCAGATAGTATAAAAGTGATAAGGGAAACCACCACTTCTGCATCTGGCTGTGGTCCCCTCCAAACGTAAACACACATAAAAAAGAAAACAAAAGAGGCAAAACTTCAAATGCTGGCCTGCAGAACCGTCAGATGCAAAGGAATTTGAATATATAAAAAAAAAAAACCAAAGCTGAACCCAACCCGATTTAATTTACACAAAAATTTAACAAGCCAGAATTTATCTCGGCTTCAGTCGTTGAGAGTCTGGGACGGCCATTTTGTCCTTTTTGTGAACTCATCAGCCAGACCCACTCACCAGATGAAATGTTCAGATAGTGCAAAAGTGATAAGGGAATGTACTATCTAAGCATTTCATCTGGTGAGTGGGTCTAGCTCACGAGTCCACAACAAGGATGAAACGGCCGTCCCAGACTCTCGCCAGTGAAGGCTCAGATATTATTCATTTTCTGTGTCATTTCTTTAGGCTTTTATATTAATTTCTGGCACATTAAATCTTTTGTTTAAAATTATAACATATTTTAACAATAATCTCAACAGGAAATCACAGCTGCTTAGCAAAACATTTTAAGAAGGTTGGGTAGTGTGTTTAGAGATATTAATAATGAATCTCTTCTAAACAGTTTTGGTGCAAGTAATCAGAACACCGTATCAAGAGGCTTCAGAAAAAGAATGTAATATAAACCTGTAATTCAGTAGTGTTATTAAATGCTGAACAGGATGCTATTCTTTATTGGATGGTTATCTAATAAGATCAGAAGTAGACATTTAAAACTTTTGAGTTTCAGGAAAACAGATAAGAAAGATGTAGCAGACTCAGATGTATAACTGTGTCATCAGTTGCTAAAGAAAGCTATTTAATGTACTGTCTCTTATCGGAACAGTTTACAGTAAGGATATCTCCAGCTCTTATTAATTTGTTAAGAAGAATAACAGAGAAATTGTTTGCTACAATGGAGAGACTAAAAATATAATTACATAATCTGGACCTGTTCTGGAATCTACTGTACTTATAAAGCTGGTTATAAAGCCAGGTAAACACCTAGCTGGACTTCACCTTCGTGAGAAACAAGGACTTCCTCATTTTTTTTTTTTTTTTAATCAGATGACATAGTACATACTCTGCTTTGATCTCTTTTACAGGAGAATAAGTTTCAAGAGATCAATTCGGATGTGAAATTTTTATAGGGTGAAAAATGGAGAGCAAGAATTGGAAATAATTGAAGAATTTAGAGGCAGTATGGAAGAAGTTTGTCACAGTACATTTCACAATCAATGTACTCTAGTATTGAGTTAGGCCTTCAGAATCAAGTACTACTTCAATGAAACTGGAATAAAAAAAAAAAGTTTGCCATTGTTAAGTAGGGAACACAGAAGTTGGGCACTGTTAATGAATCGCACAGGAAGCAAAGCACTCATAGATGAGAACAGAGTCTGTAGTCTTACAAAGTAGCATTAGTTGTAACCATGTAGGGAGAAAATACTACTAGAAATAGAAAAAGTGTCTTATCTCTTAACAAAATCATTTTCTAATAGCAGTAAAAATTGCATGACAGAGGAACTGCCTTATGTTGGAATCAATATATTAGTAAAAGAATTACTAAGAATATCCATGTATATTAAAATATATTGTAAAAAAATGTAGAAAACAGTTTCTCCTCCTCTCTAACCTTAACATAATAGCTCATATTTGGCAATTCCATATTGGAAATGCAACTAAAAATTGAGGAATAATCATCTGACTAGACTCAGGACACAAGATGGAGTTGATCCATTTTTGAGGAAACGAATTATGTATAGAAGAGATTTTCAATAATAAGAAGAGTCTATCTAACAGCAAATAATTTCGGCTAAGCTATAAAATTCACTGCAGAACTTAAAATTCTAAAAGATAGATAATTGAAAAATGAACGTTAACATCAGTACATTAGGAAACCTGGATACTTTATATGGAGTTTCAAGTTGTAACTTATCACTTCTGCCAAAAGTATCCTTTGATCTATATATCTAGAAATTTTTTGATAAGTAAATTTTAAACTTCATCCAGGTTGCTATTATCAATAAATAATAAAACTAGTTTTAAGTTTAGTTTGTTCTAAATATGAAATCACTAAATATGTTCTTATAGTAGTTAACCTTTTTGAAGAATTTAATGTATATAGTTCAGATTTTAAGGATTTTTTAATAATAGTATCTTCTTTCCAATTCTAAACTGGACCAGAGCTCTACTACTTGTGTCAAGAATAGTAAGCTAGATTTTTAATATAATTAAATAATGATTATTTAAAATAAGATATTGATACTATAGCTTTTAAAGAAATACTGTACAATGCATATATAAATAACTGGAATGTAAAAGTACAATTTAAAAATGGCTGATACTTCTTACTGCTTAATAGCTGATATAACACATTATACAGTATATAAAGTGATCACCAGTATCTAGCCATTTTTTTTTTTTTTTTAATATTTTCAATCCAAGTATTGATAACAAAAACAGTGACAATAAAATAAACAGAGCTTAATACTTTCCTTTCAGTTTTTACATTTCAAGAAACATTCAGAGAAATAATACTTTAATTTAGAAACAGAACAATACTCCATAGACTCCAAAACTTAGCTATCTGCTATAGAAGATATACATTGATATATCTTTTCATGTTTTTGAAGTTTCAGCTCAGAAAAATGCTTTGAAATTCGATTATATAATAAATTATCACTGTTGAGTATCATTATTACTGCTAATAATATTTTTTGGCTCCTAATAAAGATTGTATTACAATTTTTAATTAAATGTTAATTTTTTTTTTAAATTTTTAATGACATTTTTGATATCGATAAAAAAATGCTTTCGACCTGAATAGTGACAATGAGCCATTAAGCTTAGTTCTCTACACTGCTCTTGTTGAATAACAAATGAATTTTTCCATGAATGTTTTTTTTTATTGCTTCTCACAAAACATTGACATCAAGCAGACAAGTTTGCTTTATTTCTTTGCTATTCTGTGGCAATCAAAAAATGATAATTTTAATTTCTTCTTTTTAAAGAAGCAGTGATATCAATTTGATTAACTGATTTGAGAAATACTGATTAGTAACTATTCATGTATTGTTTCCTGTAGAATAATTCAGTAAAGTCCCATTTTATTACAGGTTTTTTTAGGAACGTGTTCTGGTGTCCAATACTACATATATGATCAGGTGACTGCTTTGCTATGTACATCTGGCATTGAAACTAAGGCTTCAGAATACTCCTACATCAGATAAAATCTGATGTCAAATTATAAAGCTTTTTTCGGAATTTCGTATAACGATCCACACTTAATGGATCACATTAAAATGCATACAACTGCTCCTTTTTCAGGTTCTCCCATATTATGGCATCCCTACCAAAAATTAAAGCTGAACATCTCACCAATTGAAGATTCCTTCCTGAATCTATGGAGGTCAACTTATTCAAATTAAATATAAAATGAAAAACACAATCACAAAGTAAAGGATTTTTCTCAGAGTTACTCCACAGAGAATTTCCAACTTAGTTGAGATTGAACCTGTAAGTGCATTTGTTGAAGTAATTAGGATTTGAAGAGACATAACTGTGTCTCGCCGTCTTTCAGTGTCTTAAATTTCTGGTAAAACAACCATAAAATTAAAATCTCCTTTTTTCAAACTCATTTCTTGGTCATACTATTCCTGTTAAAGCTTTGCATTTCTCAATCAACTTAATTTCAAATGATGAAGTACGCTAAGGTGTAACCAATCTTGAAATGAAGTTTTCATTTACTTTTATCCTACATCATTCATTGGATGGTGCAAACTCCAAGAATCAGATTTATCAGTGCTTTGAAGTTACAATTATTTCAACTGCCAAACAAAGATTTTATGATCTTATCATGTCCTTGCTTTACGCCTTGTGCAACTAATCTGAAGAGTGATTTTGATGCCGCTGTCTTAATCAAGTTAGAGAAAGAAAAGAAAAAAAAAGACTTGATTAAAAGCATTTTGAAATTAGCAAACTGCAATCTTAATTACAGTGTAATAGAAATATATTATTATAATTTTCAAAAAAATTCAAATTTTTAATATAACTGTTCCATTAGACTCTGTAGTCACAATTTCATGAAAATCTCTTCATAGTTTTATTTTTTGCTTCGATGTAATTAGATAGTGCTTTCTCGATAAGTAAGCCAGTGCAGTTATTTGAATGATGCATGTCTTGTTCATCATTTAATAATCTTTAATTTGCTAAAACTTACCTTCTCTCTTTTAAATCAGTAGTGGTATTAGTTATCAGAAGAAAAGAGGTCAGTGCCTTAACTTTATTTTACTGATAAGAAATCTATTTCTGTTTATTTATTATTAATCCACACTAAATAAATACTTCTAATAGAAAAGAAACATCATTTAAAAGGGAAATACAATTACGTTTTTGAAAAAAGAGCTCCATCTCCACAAGGTGCAGTGGATATGTACAAATGGAATGTTATGCTTGATTTAACTCGAAGCTTGCCATCCTCGGCAGCTTCAAATATAGTTTTATTTTCATTTTCATCATAATCCAGCAGCTGCTTGTACAGAAACCTAGAAAAAGAAATTAAACATTATTACTCGGTCTATAGTAAAAACATGAATAGAAGATATATTTTTAAAAAACTACATTATTTTTTTTTCATTATATCTTACAGTTTTGTTCAAAACACTGACATTTCTGTACAACTGATGAGGTCTGATTAAACAGCTCTACACTGAACCTTTCTTTTTACATGATAATTTTAATTATTTAATAGAATAATTTCTGATACATTTTTTTTTTTTTTTTGATAGCCAGGAAAATAATGGGGAACATCAAGTCATTTGTGATATGGTAAAACCAGCCCTACAGAAATGACAGTATATTGAAATCTTTTTGTCTATGCTGCAGATAATTGTCACATTCCTGATTAGCTTAATTTCTATTCTAATTAACTAAGTATAGATGCATATTTTTCAAAGCTTAAGATAATTTATTTATTTTAGGATTTTAAAAAGTTTGGTGATAAAGTTTTAAAAAGTTTTTTAAAAGGTTTAACTAAATTCAATCACTATCAATTAAAATTGCTTCAAGCTTTACTTAAAGGAAAATGTGCACTATGTCATTGTTGTGCCTGACATAATACAGTAGTTAACTTAGACAATGATGTTTATATTCATGAATACATCCCTGTTTTAAGTGGGGGAGGGGGAAAAACAATGAAAACAAATTGGAGGGTGGAATGAATTACTAAATTTTAGACCAGTGAACAATTTTAATAATAATGTGTTGATCTTATAACAATGAGTAATAAATGTGTTAAGTAATAAAAAAAAGATGCTGTATATTTCAGTATAGCAAGTATATTAGCAGTAGGGCTTATATCAGACGGCTTTGGTAAAATGCCAGCAAAGAAGTGAGGAAATAAGGTTCCACTATTTATAGCAGAAAGCAAAAAAAAAAAAATTAAAAAAAAGTCAAGCCCTCCCCACTTAAAATGTCAATATAATAGTTGTGTTCCAAATTAGAAATTAACAAAAAAAAAAAATTAGAAACTTCCTATTATGTGAAAACTTTTAAGGATACCCAACAGATTTATCACTGAAACTAGGTGAAGCAAATTTAGAAGAATGGAATGAAATAGGAATTAAGGTCTCTGTGTGAAACACAAAACAGCTGGATAAATTACACTGAATTCACTACTGCAGGAGTGTAAAGAGAAAGCAATAAATACATAACTAATTTTTCTGTTGTGGATATAGTTTATAAAGAGTGTTCAACATTTTATTATGTATAAGCTTTTGCAAGTTTGTCATAAATTAAAAAAAAAAAGAAAAGTTAAACAATAAGATCAACATAGTCATAGGGAGGTGTTTTTTTTTTCTTCCTTATTTACATATAAACCAAGTCATCTTAATGAACAGATGAATGTACAAATGTACTCAAGAATTAATCAACTACATATGTATGTAAAGTGATTTGAAATTTGAATTTATATAAGATAACTTTTTTTCTTCTTCTTGTAATTGATATAAAAAGTAAACATTAAGGCTCACCTTAAAAGAGTTATTCAGGTCAAATAATCTGTCATTTTGAAATTTACCAGCATTTTCCCATTGTAAAGCAACTTAATACAGTTAATTTTAAAACTTAAAACCCACTATTTTTAAAAAAGAAATATATTTATATCTTAAATACCAGTAATGACAGAAGCACACAATTGTTTTGGAAGAGAAATTAAAATTCAATTTACATGTATTTCTTTTTTCTTCCCTCCTTTCCCCCCCCCCCCTTTTTTTTTGATTATATAAATGTGCATTTTCTTCTTTTAAACAAAATAAGTTTTAGAGATTTAGTGATTGGTAAATCTGATTTGTCCTCAACCTACTCCCAAACTAAATAATTAGCTTTAGTCAAATGCTATTATAAAGTGGTACTCGCCAATAATATTTTCACAGCAGATTTTTTAATTTTAATATAATTAAAAATCAATTTCTATATAAGCTTAAACAATTCTTGCATTAATTTATACTAATTTTAATTGAAAATTGTAATTAAGAGAAAACTAAAAAAAAAAAATTTAACACTCGTTAAACTTTGAGACCAATATTTAAAAAGACATCTTTGACCAACTAGATACTACGCTACCATCAAACTAATGACACTACCCTTAAAATAAAATATTATTCTAATATTTTTAATATATATTTTTTTTAAATACTAAATCTGTTAATGTCAATAATTTTATAACTGAAAAATTAATTTTAGCATTAATTCTAAATTAATGTAGAATTTATTTTGCATGACTTTTCAAGATCAAAAATATTCTAGAGCTTTTTGCTTCTTTGGTCCATACATAGCAATGAACTGGAATCCTCACTAACTGATCAAACAGGATCCCTTTTAAATTCAATACTGTAACATTACTGAAATGTTTATTATATACAAGGTAGGCATGACTTTTTAAAACAATTCAGTATAACAAGAATTATTTTAATCTAGGTTTTTCCTACACACCGAGACTTTATGAGGTTTAAGCAAATGGTGTTTGGAATGAAAAGAAAATGAAGGGTTTCAATCAGCTATCAACCAATGAAGGTTTCAATCGATCATGCAGTAAGGTATCATACCATGATGAAAGGAATTCTAATAAATCATCTTAAATGAAACTTTTGACATTTCAGTGGTCATGCACAATGGATTCTAATCATACGTGAAAGTTTAGCATTAATTAAAGTTAAATATTGTTTAGATCTTTGCAATTTGTAACACATATAAATAATAAAAAAATTACTTAGAAGTGTGAAAAGAATTACAAAGCAAATGTGAAATAGAAATATTATTACTCGTTTATGTATTATTATTTTTTCTCAGGCTTTAAGCTAAGACACAATCAATTTTTTTTCCTAACTTGTAAAAAATATCAGTTCAACAGACATACTAATTTTTTGTTTTGTTTTTTGAGAAGGAAAAATTATATTCACTTTGCAGAAGAGAAATTCATTAAAACAAATTATCTCTATCTCTTTTTTTTTTTATCTTTCCAAAGTTGTCCAGTTACTTTAAACTATCACTGATGCAATGAAGCCATTTAAAGAAAGCAACTTCTATCATTACTGATATTGAGCTATAACATCTGAGTTTCAAATAATTTCTTGTCAAAACATAATTGCTTCTTAGAAGTTTATCTTCAAATTCTTATAAGTTGTATACGATTAATATTCAAGATTTCTTAACTTCAAGATTGTAGATATCCAATTTAAATGAAATCTGAACATATCAGTTGCCTGGTAATTTATAATGAATTTTCAGAAATAAATTAACCATTAAAAATCACTAAGTCTATTTTTGATTCCATTTTTGCAACAACAAAGCAATTCAACTGCAACTGTTCTAAAATGCTGAGGTTTAATCATTTTGTCCAATACTCAAAAACTTTTAGAATTAAATTTAAGGATCGAATAATTATGTAATTAATAGCATTTTTTCTGGAATTTTCAGTAGTAATGATTTTAGATATCAGTTATCCTTGATCCTTTTTATAGAAAATTAAATTGAAGAAAGTTTATCTCGATATTAAAGGCTCAAAATCCCAAACAGCTAATAATTAAAAATGTAAATCAATATACCCCCAAGAAAAATTTAATTAGCAAGATAAATCTTGCAACTCACCTTAAAAATCCCCTTCTGGTGACTATCTCAGCATGAGAATCATTTACAACCAGGCCCTCTTGGCTAAGCCGCTCACCAGAGATGCAACGATTTCCTATTTAAACAAAATATACAACAATTTATCTGTAGTTTATAACTAGATACGTTAGGGATTTTTTTTCCAGTTCTATTTTGAGCATATTTCGCAAAACTAAAAAAAAGAGCAATTAAGTGATGTTAAGATCCTAAGGAATAAGTCACTGAATTTCTTCTTTCTTTCAATTAAAGATTCTGTTGTTTTTACCTGTACCCATGCTGATGACAAGGCCTCCTTCTTCACCTTGTTTCATCACCATGGCGGCCAGCACTTTTCGCCCGGCCAACATAGGTTCTGGGATGGACACCACTTTCTCATTATACGCTTGGTGACTTAGAGCTGCTATTAAATCAAACATCGTTGTACTTGGAGTTACATCATTAGGCCGAGTCTGCAATTCAAACAATGAAATTTTGTTGAAATCATTCATTTAAATTGCTACCTTGAAATTAGGAAGAAATTATAAAAAACAGAAAGCATCAATGAAATAAAATCAAAAACTTAAGGGAAAACTAAATTTACTGTAAAAGTTTTAAGTTCAAGCTGAAGTGAAAAATGTTTGCTGGCTATATCCATTAAAATTTAAATGAAACTATGAGGACAATGAAAATTTGACTGGCAAAAGTATTAATAGTTTTAGGATGTAAGCAGATATATCAGTTATCTTCTTAGCAGAAAATGAAATAGTTAAAAAACAGAAATGACAAAATGAACGAATGTAATTTTACTGAAATCAGAAGTATAATTAAATTGTTTGAAATACACTATGTGAAAATTTTTATTTCATTGTAGTAATCACTTCTGTAAGGGAATTAACAAAGTGTATTTTCCAAATTTCATCTAACAATTCCCATAATTCAAATAAATAATTTTAAGCTTTACTTAGGAATATGTTAACAGTGATATCAATGCAGTTTAAAGAAAGGAGATGTTCAAGCAAAGAAGTCTTAAGAAATTCCAGCCTTGGTTCTTTTAGGTTTATGTCTATAGAATGAGGAATTAAATAAGGAATATTTTACATGGAAAATGCCAACAAGCAGTTTACTCATAAGTTGTCTATGTATTCTTAAGTGAGTCAAATTTTATAAACAATTAAAGACGTGCTGATAGAAGTACTCAGAGATTAATACTGATTAACATGAAATTTGTTGCATAGAAGAATTAAAACAAAAATATTTATTCAGATATAGGTTTAAATAGAACGAAGCATGACTGCACCTGTAATCATTATTATAAGAATTCTGAAATGTCTCTAATTAATGTTAATGAAAACACAGAGCTTCTCATTCAAACAGTTGAAAATACCACAGTTATAAAGAAATTGTACTGACTTAAACACTTTATTCCTAAAAGTTATTCCCCCCAGAATCTCACAATACTTACTGCATTCTTGGTCTGTACAGGCAGCTGATAAGCGCCTTGCGCATTGAGCATACGTATCGCTACATCTGCAGCCTTCCTTTTGGCCTCCTTCTTCGTCTTATCCCAGACTGGGGGGAAGGCCTGGGTGCCAAGGAAAGCGGCAGCTTGGAACCTATAAAATTAAACAACTTCGTAATGAACAAGAATCCAAAGTATAAAGCAGGCTGGCAACACATCAAAATAAGATTGCTCTATGAGTAATCAACTAATTATGAAATATACTACTTATGAGAATTTATTACATGGCAAAATTACATTTTGAAGTTAAATTTTACATGACAGACGCAACAGATAAAATAAAATATATTCATACTTTGCTAAGCCATCACGTGAAAATATTTACTGTATTGTTCCTGTACTTTTATTTTTTTAGTCAACAAAACAAAACGATTAAAGGAAAGAAGAAAATAAAATAACATTTTTACCTTGGATTGTGAGAAGGCCCAGTGCAGCATACAATCTCAATCTTGCCCTCCAAATGACGTGACTGTGCGTATTCCATGAAAGCACTAATGGGATTCTTATTCAAAGCTGCAAAAGTATCGCTGTTAAGAATTGCTGCCATATTCTCAACAGCTCCAGGATCTGAAAATACAAAATTGTTGACGTCTAACTTAATTATTGTAGGTGTACTAAAATGGGTTGAGTTCTTATATTTACACAATCACAAAAACAACAACAACAACAACAGTAACATAGAAAATTTGTCATCAGTTCATAAAATCCATAACATCACAACAGCTATCCATACATATAGAAACACTTTAAGAAATCTGCCATTACCTGAAAGACATGACAATGTTAAACAGGTCTTAAGTAGATCAAATTACAGAATAATATTGAACAAATTGTAAATACCAAAATAAGAAATTTCGTTGTTTTTCAAAAAGGATACAGTTTAACAAACTAAAAAGTAATATTTTTGCAAACAGAAATACTCAGCAAATATTTTCAGGTCGGATCTTCTGAAATTTTTATCATCTAATAAAATCCCAGAAATATCAGCATTAAATTCTAAAGCACTACATGTGTTGCTGCTTCTCCTTATTTATAGTCAGCAAATCAAATACTCCTTATCTCAAATTCTTTATTTGAGTTATGCATATTTTAAGTTTTAAAACCAACTACACGATTCTTTAAATGTAGGCTATATTAGCAAACAATATTGAGAAAAGCAGAAATAAAATAAATATCAATGTTTTTGTAAGTGCATTTATCCTTTCCTCAATATTTCTGATACACAATAGTAATGATGTTCTTAATTTATAACTTTCTAAGATTTTCAGTCTCTACAAATTGGTGATATATTTATATAATATACGCTTTTCTATTTAAAAAAAAAATCAAGAAACTGTCATCAGAATCAGTAAAAAAAGTATGTCCATCCATAAATCACGACAAATAATGCACTGTGTACAATGTCTCAGTTTGTTCCCTTTCGAATAAGATAAGAGCTTCTCAAAACATGTTTTCATTAACTGTCATCATTCCAAACTGCCAAAGGTTTCTCAAAAGATCACACAACAAAGACTGAATTTGTAAGTATTTAGATTTGTAAGTACTAAAATGTAATAAAATTTTTTCATATTCCAAATTGTGTTTATTAAAAAAATAATAATAGAAAATAATAAACTTTACTGTTTTTTGTTTTGTTTTTTTAAATTTGTATAAGCAGCTTCCACTGCTATGATTAAAAAAAAAGCATTATTACATGAAGTCTTTCCAATAGTATCTGCTATTGAGAAGCGTAGTCAGATGAATCCTTCAATTAAATCCATACATTTTAACCCATCAACACAACGACAGCTTGGATCAAGATTTTTTTTTTTTAATAAAACAAGCAAGTTAATAAGATCTTATTTTCCTAGTTCCCTATTACTAAAGATAAGAGGTTTTCTATTCCACCAAAAACATGAAAAATTTGATATGGACAAAAAATGATATATCCTACATAAAATTTTACATGATGTTTTAAATGAGTAAATTTTGGCAAGAAGTCTATTTTTTAGTGGTTTCTGTTATTTTCACAGAATTATATATTATGAAACCATAACTAAGAATATTTACAGATTTGTTACATTTTATTTTAAAGCTCTAGTAGTTATATAACAGATATATATTGTTTTACACGTAGTTTAATATGTATTTCACTATGGTATATTAATTCTAACATTTTAGTTTGCCATAATGCAAGTTTCGTTTACAAGCGTTTTCGATAATATACTTTTATAAACACTAATTTTAATAAAAAAAAAAAGGTAAAAATAATACTTAAAATTTCACCTTCCACTATTAGACGTGATGAAACTCTACAGTTTAGGTTTTCCATCATTCAGAACATAAGTCTTCCAAAATAAAAATCCTATCCACTGCTGCACTCTTGGGTTCAGATATTAACCTTCAGTTATATACAGTATGTACTGATATACCATATGCCCACAATCCTGTTGATGGCAAGCAACACAGGATTGGTCTCGCAAAGTCGCTGGTCGGCAATCACCGAGGACTTGGGGAAACAAGAGGGCCTTTAATTAAGGTCCCACAGATGAAAGGATAAAAATTACTTTAAAAACTCGGAACAAAAGTTACTACAAGATATAAAAATCTATAATAAAAGGGACTCCTCATTTATTACTGGGCATAATGTTGCACCAAAACATACTTATAAGGCTGTGAAAGAACATGAAAATTCTAAATATCATCATAATGCTGTATCGGCAGCACTTCAAAATTGTAAATGGGATGATATAGAAACTCCTCTAAAAACCAATTTAGTCTCATAGAGAAAAACAGATTGAGACAAGAAGGCTAGCTCTCCAGCACTTAATTGACATAATAATCTGAAAGACAGGGACTACCATACAGACGTAAAGAAGAGGCAGCTTTCTCCCTCGATAGCAAGGAAAATCATGGAAATTTCCTTGAACTAGTTTTACTTATTTCAAATTATGATATCATTTTACAAACAAATGTAAACCAGTGCATTGTTGAGAGCAAAAAAAAATAAGGATTGCCGACTTGAAAAAGAGAGAAGAAACAGGGAAGTCAGGGAAAAGAAAAATTAGAAAGGTCCCCTGGTTACTTTTCTGTCAAAAGCTTTTATTAATAAGATGATAAGAGTTGTAGGATCTTTGGGGGAAAAAAATCATCCTACAAGATTTAATGGAGAGCATGGTATACAGTGCCCTGATAGATACAACGCAAGACATAGCATTGTTAGACCAACTGGCTATCTGTTTCCGATACACTGTCCTAGGAAAAATTTACAAGAGACTTTCTGATTTTACCATAGCTGAAGATTCCACTGGTATAGCTCTATTTGAACAACTAAAATCATCAATAGAGAGATATGGTGTTTCTCTTTCAAACATGGTAGCTTGCTCTTTTGACGGAGCTAGTAATATGAAGGGGTGCTATAATGGCCTTCAAGCTCATTTAAAAAAGGAAAACTCAGATATTGTACACACTCCAAAGTAAATTGCCTTCAAGCAGAACACTTATTTGGACTAGTAGAAGAGTCAACTTTTTTTTTTTAGCAGTTCACAAAAAAGAATGGCCATTTGGGAAAAGCAAACAAAAAAAAAACGATCTGCTTATACAAAGTTATACCGATTAAAAACAATAGGAGCAACTAGATGGTGGAGCAAACACAAAGCTCTGTCATCCATGGTGGACTTGAACTATAATAATATTGAATCATGCAAACTTGTAAACTTCTTATCAGTAACATTAGGCAGCTTTGATTGCAAAACCAAATTTTTAGCATGTTCTCTAGTTGATCAGTGGTATAAATTTGAGAATAATTTTATGGCTGTAGTCATGGTAGACCTTTTCTCCTTCACTAGACCTTTCCTCCTGTGTCTACCTTTCTTCAGAGTAAAATCATTGATTACTCAAAGGCATGGAGTCTACATTACTGGAGCAAATTCAAGAAAAAATAATTAAAGACAATTTTAAAAGATTGTACAAAAAATGTAAAAGCTTAGGTGAAGATGTTAACACATTTTTTTAAAAATGGAGAGATTGAAGATGATTTTCCAGAAAAACGAATCTCAAAAAAAAAAAAAAAAAAAGAAGATACATGGGGTGCAAGCTGGTGACGAAGCTAGAGATTTTTCGCCTCTTCAGAAATTTAAATTATCCTATTTCAACATTCTAGATTGTGCAAGGTTTGTACCAAACAAACCTTACTTGATGATTGTTCCAGGATGGACCCTAAAAAGTACGAAGAAATAGCGAAAATGAAAATAGAAAATTTTCCTACTAGTACTTTACAGACAATTTCTCGTCTGGCAAATAAGGATAGAAATGAGTTATTGACAAAACTCAAGCAGTTTGCTAGTCAATACCCAAATTTTGTCCAAATTTTGAGGCTGGATCACAACAAAAAGAAACTAATGACGATACAAGCCAAAGTTTTGGATCCGAATAAGAATTTCAACATGAAGAAATAGAGAGTGAATCGCATTGTGGGATTAAAAATAAATGTTTCAAATGCCTATCCTGTGCATTTCCAATATGAACTTTTCAGCAATTTATACACTGCATTTAAATTTGTAATGAGTCTTCCATGCACCCAAGTGACATGTGAACATGTGTTTTCTAAACTAAAGGTTATAAAAAACAGACTAAGATCTTATTAAGTCAAAACATGCGGTCTCCTTTAATCTTAATGAATATTGAGAGAGACTTATTTTATAATTTAGATAAGAATAACATAATAGAAGAAATTGCAATGCCAAGCGAGGAACTGAAACTGAAGTTATTATACTGATGTGTTTTTATAATTGTTTCTATACAAGTTAATGTTGAAAGGCCCAGTATTTTCTTTAGTTGTATCGTAAATAAACAAATGAATACAACTGGCAGTTAATTTGATTCCCAACAATTTCTTAGATTCGTCTAACATTGATGTTATTTACTAAAGATATCTTTTTTTATCATGACATTACGTATGATTTTGTGTTATTCTAAAAATAAATACACAATGAATGCATTATACTTCAATTGCTTAGTTATTTTTTAATTCCCTTTTTTGAGCTAGTAACAGATATTTACGTTAAACCATACACAATATTTAGCTTTGAAGTTAGTGTTGAAAAATACTTTGCTGTAAGGGGAAGAAGGGGCAATGGAGAGGGGTAAATGGCCCAAGACCCATAATAGCTGAGGGCCCATGAGGTAACCAGACCAACATTGGCAACACACCTATTATTTCTACTAACCTACATTATCTTAGTTTCTTATCTTGTTTCATTTGAATGTTAATACAGTATACTCTCGATATCTCGAAAACCCTTGATATGTCGAAAAGTTATTTTTCCCCTTGATATTACATATTCTTTGGTTATCACCTTGTTATCTCGAAAACTAGCTATCTCGAATTAGTTTTAGCGTCCCTTCCATTTCGAGATATCGAGTCTACTGTATTATAATTGCTCATGCAGAACTCGACAGCTGATGATTCAGTAACCCTTTCTTATCAAAAACTGCAGTGATTTTTTAACCTGAGATAACTACAATCACAAAAATTGTGCTAGACTATTTATAAAGTTGATTATTTATTTTAATTTAACGTCACATAACAGAGATACAATGAATATGAATACATCAAAAATCATGTATTAATATTTTGGAATAAGTACTTTATTCATATTTTCCTTTCTGAATTTCTGCACCAGCACAACAAGGATAATATTGATGATAACACAACTATTAACTGTTTTTGAACAACGACCATGTTGAAATGGTTAAAATGCTTTCAGTGAAACATAATAAAAGAAGGAAGAAGAGGTCTGGATTTAAAGAGCATTTTCAAGATGGTGTATCTATTTAAAAGGAAATTAGCATTGCAGATGGTTTTAATATTAATGCGTAAGGAAAAAAGAAAGAAAGAAAGAAAGAAGCAAATTGAATAAGAAAACAGCTTTATTTTTTTCTTTTTCTTAGGGAAACAAGAATCAAGAACAGAGTTCAAAGCACCAGCAAAATTATCAGTATCTAAATTTTTAGGCAGATCTTGATTTTTTTTTCTCCTGAAATTTTCAGAGCATTCTTGCCAATTGATGTGAAGCATTGTAAATAACTAAACACTTGATAATAAATTGAAAGCGACTAATGGTGTTTTGGTGTAGAAGTCTAAGATAACACAAAGCATGAGAAAGGGAGATGTAACAAGGGAAGGTTGACAGGAAAGCCATTTCTGGATCAAAAAAAAAAGAGGGTTTGGGGGCAGAGTGAGTTATTAACAGCACCTAAAAAATAGAGTGCTTCACTATTTTTTTAAAAGTGGTTAATTTGTCTTAACAAATCAGTATTCAGTTCACCAAAAAATAAAAATAAGAACATTTTTACAAATGCATGTAACCAAACTAAACATCTAGTATGATGAAGCCTACAAATGAAGTTTATTGGATTTAGCATAAGTAATGGACATAATTGGAGGGGTGATGAAATTGACAATACTAGATTTGTCCTTGCTCTTTGCTATGATAATATTGTATGTTTCCTACACTAATGTATTAACAATGTTAAATTTATCAGATGCGGCTTATTCTAAGCAAGACTTGGAAAATATTACAGGGAAATTTGAAGAAAAAAAAGTATGTATTTATTCGCTTATGTTTCGCCCTCACATAATTTACGCACCCCAAATTTTAAGCGCATATATTGGATTTTTTTCTCGCATAATTTTCTCAGTGTTGAATAGTAGACTGGTCAGTTATAATGTAAAGGACCTCACCATACTAGTCTTAAACTGCCTTCCACCCGACTATAAAATGTTTGCTTTCGTGATAGTCGCCTCTCGCTTACAACCCCCCCCCCCAACTGAGGTTTGCTACAGCTGTGGATAGTGATAAACTCGCGATCGGTATACTTGTTTGCTATTTGTGACAAAAATGAGTGAAAAGCAGAAGCTTACCGGTAAATACAGTAGTTATATGGCCAGTTTTACAGTTCGTGTAATTCTATTTGCGTAGAAACATGGGAACTGAGCTGCTGGGAGAGTATTTGCTGTTTTGGAAGGATTTTTTTATTTCTCGCGTAATTTACGCACTCCTATTTCAAAACAATTTTTTCCTCCTAAAAAGTGCAAAAATTCGCGAGTAAATACGGTAATAAGAAAATAATTATAAATATTAGACCAAATTACACTGTCATTTTTGTCTCAAGAAAACTAATAGGTATCCTTAATGTAAATTCAAATATATAATTAGAATTTCTTCATCACCCATAGTTTTGTCTGTGATAATGACTTTTTAGTATGAGATTTTTTTGTGTTTTTCGTCATCTTTCCTACTTTACTAGTTGGAAGTTCTCTATTTATTGTAAGTATTATGTGGATTTTAAATACTCAGAAGAAAGGTTTGTATTCATACTGATTAACAGAGAGACATGACTGTGCAGGTTCATTCATGTTAACATGTAGGGACATGCTTAGTGTGGCACTGTCCCATCAGTAAGAGCCAATAGTGAATTGGATGTGAATGTGATAACAAGGTTTTGTAAGTGCTTTATCTTTATTGTTTACTGTGGATGATACATTTACAAGTTTTATAGTGTTGTAGTTCCAATCGCTAAGAAAGTGTTTAAACCACCCTGACAGTTTCTGTTAGGTGTGAAGTGAACTAACATTTAAATCAGTGGCGTAACTTTACTCCACTAATAAAAAAATGTTATGAACTTTATTTTGGGTGTAAAGTGGGGACCAAGAAAGGGTATGGGCCCCGCACATTTGCTGTGTACTGATTGCTACGCTTCTCATTGCATGGAGAAATGATTAGTGCCACATGTCATTTGCTATCCTATGGTTTGGAGGGAACCAAAGACCACTTCTCTGATTGTTATTTCTGCTTAACAAACAATAAAGAGATTATCTAAAGCAAAGCATACAGTGGTTTATCTTAATTTACCATCTGCAATGAGGCCAGTTCCACACAGTGAAGAGTTACCCATACCCAAATCCCTAAACATGTGACATTTAGCGATGATAACTCAGATTCTAATGGAAGTTAGGTAGAACAAGAAACAGACTCCATATATGGTGATCCAACATTTGAAGCAAGCGCTTTGTCTGAACCACATTTATTATGTCAAGAAGATATTAATGGTCTTGTACGAGATTTGGACTTATCTAAAAAAATCAGTCTGAACTTCTAAATTCCCGGATAAAAAGACAATCTTCTACACAAAGATAACAAAAATATGCTATTTTCGTAACAGTGACTCTGAATTTAAAGATGATTTCTCTAAAAAAAATGGTCTAGTGTTTTGTAAAGATGTTTATTCTATTATGGAGAAACTTGGTTATGAACATCAAACAACAGAGTGGCGTTTTTGTTCATTGATTTCTCTAAAGTTAGTTTGAAACCTGTGCTTCTGCATAATGGTAATAAATTCCTATCAGTGCCTGTGGCCCATGCTGGTAACATGGAAGAGACATGTGAAAATATCAAATTATAATTGGAAAAGCTCCAGTATGAATAATATGAGTGGAATATCTATGGTGATTTGAAGGTTATTGGACTCTTACTTGGCTTGCAACTTGGTTATGCAAAGCACTGTTGTTTTTTGTGCGAATGGTGTAGGGACAAAAGAATCACAACATTAGAAAAGAATGGATCAAACGTGAATTACTCATTCCTGGACAGAAAAATATATTAAATAGCCCATTAGTCAATCCTGAAAAAGTGTATTTACCTCCATTACATATCAAACTAGGCCTCATGAAAAATTTGGTCAAAGCAGTGGAAAAGAATAGCATTGGGTTCACATCTTTGAAACATAAATTTCCCAAAATTAGTGATGCAAAAATTAAACAAGGAGTATTCGTGGGTCCACAAATAAGAGCACTAATGCACAATGACAAGTTTGAGGAAGATTTAAATCAAGTTGCAGTCTGGCAATCATTCAAAAATGTTACTCAGAATTTTTTGGGAAATCGAAATGCAGAGAATTATCATGATATAGTGATTGATCTTCTGAAATCAAATAAAGTTATGGGATTTTTTTTTTCTTACAATATGTCTATATTTAACAACTTGTTTCCAGATTCTCCTCTTAATTCTCTTTTAACAATAAAATATTCACAGCCTAAAAAAAGAAAAAAAAAAAAAAACCCTGAGATTTTTTAGTCTATTCCTTAGAAAAATTCAGACTTTCTTCTCACTGAAACATGGGTTACTACTCCACGAGCGTTACCTACAGTGCCGCCCCGTGGGTAAGACATGCCTTTGTTCAAAGTTATATTTCAGCGCCCCCATAAAATAGAATTTCCAAATCAAAATGAAATTAATTTCTAGAAACTTTTATTTGTTTAGTATATAAGTATAAGATATATAAGTTTGCATACATAAAAAGACAGCATCTCCAAAAAAAATTACAACACAATAATATATTTTGGACTTTGATATTTATGATACTAGCAGAAATGCCAATTCTTCGGAGGGTTACAAAAAACAGATGTCCTGATGTGGATGAGAAAGAAATTGTAATTGTGAGATCACTTCCAAACTTTCCCACTTGATACATAAATCACGTGACAGGTACAAAGTAATGTAATATTTATATTTTATAACTTGAGATCCCAAAATTGGAGTTCCCACCCCTTTCTGCCCTTCTCCACAACCCTATCACTTCATACCTTCTCTAGATGGTAAAAATCACGTGATCATTACAAATTAATGTTATACTGTTATTTGCAACAATATGAGAACCCTGTAGAAGTATCCTTCAACTAAGTTTGCTGCCCCTCCCTTTACACCCGTTAGGGCTCGATATTGAAAATTCAATCAAATACCATGTTTTCGATTTTCACAAAGAACACTTCATTTCAAATTTCGTGTTTCCATCTCAAGAAGTTTTAGAGATACGCATACCCTTCAAGAAAGTTGCTTCCATTGTTTATACCCTTTAGGGCCCAAAAATCAAAAATTCAATCAAATACCATCTTTTCGATTTTGACAAAGCAAACTCGTGTAAAATTTTGTATTCCAACTAAAGCAGTTTCATAGATATGCATAACCTTCAAGAATGTTTACCATCCCTCGTTTACACCCCTTAAGGGTGGTTAATCAAAGTCCCGATAGCTTACTTTTTCCAAGTACAACCTAACAAAGAATTTTGTCAAATTTCAGTTTCCTGGCTATATGGGAAAGAGGAGAATTAGTGATGAGTCAGTCAGTGAGGGCTTTCGCATTCATATATACAGATGTCATTCATTACATATTTGTTCTCCTAGCTTTAGCTGCTACAAAATTCTTAATTAGATCTTTTATATCTAAAGTATCCATAATATCATTTTCTATTAACATTATGCTGTAGATAAATCCATACGACGTTCTTGGGACTGGAGCTGATCAGTTCGGCATTACACACATTGGAGTGGTGTGGAACATGGCATTATTCGCATTACTGAAAATAGTCAAAACAAAAGTCGTTTCTGAGAATGCAGAGTACGTGGATCACATATCAATGCACTGAACATGTTTAAACCTGCCTTGATGCACCACTCATGAAGTTTGTTGTTGAGTTTACTGTTCATTTTTTATCGCATCACTGTTTATTTTAAAATCGTGCAATCTATTTAGTAAAGTTTTACTTCATAAATAAGAGCATTGTATAAAAATTTACTATATTTATTATCTTGAAATGGCACTCCTGATCTGGTGCCTTTGTGCAGGGCACAACCAACGCACCCGCACAGGGTGGTCCTGTTACATAATATAGAACATTACTCCATAGCATCCGTAAATAGAAATTATAGAAAAGGTAGGGGCATTACTTTGTATTGTAAAGATAATGTGGATATTAAAGTAATAAGTGAATTCTCCTTTCATCAGTATAGACTTAAAAGTGTATTTGTTCAATAAATGAAGATGTTATAGTTGTGTAACTTGTCACTATTTCATATTTCACTCGCTCCTCGATCAAATCCTTACTAATTTTCCTTCTCAAAGAAAAGGTATCTTTCATACTTTCTTTACTGACAATGATCTGATATTTCTCACTGCAAAACTGTGCGATTTATTTAAAGCTTTCTTGTTCAAAAGATCGTCATCAAAGATTCGCAAATTCATCCCCAAAACATAAATAAGCTTAAACATTATCTACAATCAGTTCACTGAACGCAAAAAGAAACTTCTCCTGAAGATGCTGTTTAACCTTCAACAAGCTTTTTTTTCTGTGGATTCATCAAACATTTTCCTCCTTTTTGAGATGGAGAAAAAAATTGCCTATAGTCAATAAGAAACCACGGGTATCCTTGGTTGGTGGAGTAAGAAATTTTTATCACTGTCATCCATGCTTATTGTTGATCATTTTGAGAAATCTTTACTTTTTATTTTAATAATTTCCAAAAAGTATTAATTTATAAGTTAGTAGTGGACCCAGTGGTTTACTGATTTGCAGGAAAGAGGATCGTTGTCTGATCCCCAATCAAACTTAGTCCCAGTATGCAGAAACAGCAAAGCTCCAACATTCACGGCATCATAATCATACCCAGAATTCTTTAATGGGAGGCAATTATGATGGTCGTTCAACAAAAAAACAAAACAAAACCAAAACATCATATCTTTTTTCCAAATGGGAAGGGGATTACAAACAAAGCGATGAATTTTCCAATCAAAAAACAGGTCCTAGATTTTTTTCATTTTTGGATGCAATAGGGGAAGGGAGTACAACCCCTACCAACCTGCCCCACACTTCAGTACGTTAGCTAATGTATAGAATCCCTTGCTAAGTATTAAAAGGATAAAAGGATTAGAACAACAACTTAAAATGCAAAATATGCATATGTTCATCTGTTTGTGATCAAGTTAACTCAACTATCTTATTAAACTGAAATTTCATAGTACCGGTAGGTTTTAGGCTATCTAAAGGTATCCGTAAAACCATCAAAATTCACAGCATTATAGTACAGTAATCATAATACATTAAAAAATTATCTTAAAAAGCTTAAACTGTAGTGGTGAATGAATGTTACTGATTTAAGCTTGCTATTGATTTTGTATAAATTGGTTCTATAAATATGAAGCTTTGGATCAAGAATTACAAATTTCAGTATATTTTAAAATTATTGTTATCACATATTTAAAATATCCATAGTCTTTTGAATGACAAGTTTTGACTAACCACTGTCTTTTGGACAAGTTTTGGAAATTACTATGTGGGTATTGCTATGCAATTATATCTTCTCTTTCTGTTAAAATCTTTCATGTATTTCGTTAAGCATTTAACTTACTGAAACATAATGCATTACACTTCCTTATACGAAGGGCTGTTCAGGATCTCTGGAAACGACTTGCATAAATACAGTAGTTACTGGCCTCTGATGCATGTGACACACACATGCTTAACAATAGCGATGCAGGCATTTTTATGCTGTTCAGTGTGGAAATCTTATGTGCTTGGTGACAACGATGCCGAAGAAAATTGAACCATTTTGGGAAAGGTATATTACTGTTCTTTTCAATGCTAAGTATAGCTACTCTTCGATCATAAAGGCATGCAAGAAGTGTGGATTTAATGTGTCAAAGAAGGAAATCTAGTGTGTGGTAAACAACAAAGGACATACAGAATATTTGTCTAAATGAGTTATTATATTAATACAAGTTTCAATTTTACAACTCACGTAATGCATGTGCAGCACTACAGTGAATGTATGATGGAATTTTCCTTTAGACACATGTGAAGGGTGCTATGACTATGCAGAATGCCCAAAATGCAACAATGAACTGCATATCGACAATTAACCCACTTTGAACAAGGCCATATAGTAGACCTTCAAGTAGGTGGATTTTCATTTCGTGAGATTGCGGCAAGAATAGGTCTCTATCATATACAACTGTTGACAGCAATGGTCCCGGGAAGGAACTGCTACCAGAAGACCAGGATCCAGGCCCTGCTGGTACACTCTGTTGCATTTACTAAAGAAGTCTAAACAAAGCAATCTTTAAACTGGGAATAATTTATTTAATAACCAAGTGTTTTGCCCAGTAAGCAAACAGTCTTGCCCCGATACTGAGCTGATGTCATTACTTGTCAATCGGTGCCACCTCATGGTCAAGACCCAAAACACAACTAGCACACAACTACCACAGCATGTTCCCCACTTTGTCTTCATTTTTCTGATACACCTGCACATATTGAGATGAAGATAATCGACCTCAGTGAAATAATCTTTTGGTCCCAAGGTAGACCTATAGGTCTTTGCACTGTGTTGAATTCGACTTAAATATATTTCTAAAATGTCGAACATTTTGTCTGAATAACTATTGATTTTCTGTCTTAATTATATATAACCAAGGCTCAAGACACTGCTTTACAACTTTGCTCTTTCACCACTGTGACATTGTGTTTCCATCCGTCAACCACAATAAATCACCACTAGAAAATGAAGCTGTAGGAGTGGAATGAAGATTAGCATAAGCAACTTGAGCAGATGAGAATTTTGGCTGAGGCGACAAGAATTTGTCTTGAGACAACAAATGGCAATTGACATTTGTTGGCAATTCCGTGTGTGAATGTCAAAATAGAAAACATTGATTAGATGACCAACCACGTGTGGTCAGCATGGCATTGTAAGCTCTAACAACAGTGGACAAAATCATCTTTACTTAAGACAGTAAATGTTTTATGTTTGAACTGACCTCCCGGCGAGACCATTGGACCGTGAAAAATGTGGACTGCTTGGACACCAAACAACATGACATTGTTGTAAAAGCCATTGAAGACTTGTGAAGAAGGAAAGCTCATTATTTGTACCAGAAAACCAAATATTACAAATAACTCCACAAACTGAGAAGCCACAGCTGAAGCAATCGTGAAATGCACAGGCTTGACAATTAAAAAATTTGACGAGTTAATCAAAAGAAAATACTCGAGTCCCTGAAGCAAAAGAAATCAGCACTAAATTGCTGGAAATGATATATTGCAATTTTATGTGGCATAAGTGTTCTACATGGACATTGTGCTGTAATAAGCATTGCATGCATCACATTGTATTATGAGATGTTTTATGTCATTAGAGCATCCCAAGCCAGTAAAAATGTTCACGAGCATGAGTTAAGGTAGCATTTATTCCAGTTTAATGAATCAAGTAATGACAACATTTTACTATGTAAAACTGTAAGGATTATAAGGTGAGTAGATCGGCAAAGAAGACCTTCTGTAAAGTGCAGTAAAAACATCTTGACATTGTAAAAACAGCTGCACTGAGAAAGAGCTTTACTAGTCACTGGCCAGCCTTTTGGTACAAATTGAACTATCTGGGACTATAGCAGTCTGTAATGCTTTTCGTTGACTATCAGTTATTGCTGGTAACACTTTAAATGGAGCCTACTGGGTAACTTTAGCTGCAGCTGGACTGATATTAGGAGACGGTGTTCAAGAAAGTGTGTTTGCCAACTCCACTGACTTTCCTTGTCTGTACTGCAAAGTTACATCACAACGTTGAAGAAGTAGCCATAAATGCTGTAATCTAGGGGAAAGCTGACTACGGCTTGCAAACTAAGATTTGTGATCAGTCAAAATGGCGACATGGTGTCCATAGGTATAATAGCTAAGGGCATCAAGAGGCAGGGACTATTGCAAACAACTCTTTCGCAATAGCAGAATATCCCCATGGAGCTTCCATTACTGATCTGATGTATATATATATGCAATAGGTTTCTCTTGCTGGAGTAAACATCCTCCCTCCGAATGAGCTGGCATCAGTTTGCAAAGTCAGAGGTAACTTACTATCAAAAATACTGACATTGGGTGACAAAGTTTGCTTAAGAAGTGAAAATGCAGACTGTAGATTAGAGTCCACAGCCAAGCTACATCTTTATGGAGAAGCTGTTCCATTTTTTCAGAAACGTATATATCTCTGGAGATAGTTGGTCATATCTAGGAAGCGTAATAAGCCTCTTTTTGTATTAGGCACTGGCATATTCACAATAGCTGCTATCTTGTCAGGATCTGGTTTAATACCTTCTGAAGAAACAATATGGCCAAGAAACTTAAGCTCAGTCATCGCTACTTTTATCTTAACATTTAGTTTAACATTCTTAGCCCTACAAGTTTCTAAAGCTCTTCTTAGATGAACTAAATGATCTTTACCAACCACACCAGTAATGAGAAGGTTATCCTGAAAGGGGTCGACATTAGCCAAATCTCTAAACACATCTTCTATTGCTTCCTGAAAAAATTCCAGACCACACTTAACACCAAAAGAAAGTCGTTTAAAGTGAAAAACACTGAAAGGCGTAGCAAAATTACATAACTATGATCTCTCCTCTGTAAGCATGTAAAATCCTTTTTTACCATCCAAAACATGAATAGACGTTTAACTTTAAGCAGCATCTCCTCAAAAGAAGGCAGATAATGTACTTTCTGCAATAGAGCTGTGTTAAGGAACACATGATCAAGGAATATTCTTACAGTGCCATCTTTTTTTGAAACAACAACTACAGGGTTAACCCAAGGGGTTGACCCGTTAACAGGAACTAAGACGTCAATGCTGAGGAGCCAATCCAGCTCACTACAAACTTTATATTTAAGAACTGCAGGTATATGTCGAGAATAACACTTGTTTTGCATTGTTATATTGTTGTGAAATTCAATCTTTATTAAGTTTGCCAACACCTTCAAACACGTCAAATTCACTAAACAGCTGTGAACAGGCACACTGGAGTATAACTGAACGTGTAACCTGAAGAGTCGAATCTGAAGATTCACTAATGGGATCCCTTCATACTAAGGCAGCTGTTTCACAAGTGGAAAGTCCTAGTACTGGCTCTGTATTGGTGTCCGACCACAAAGAATGTAACTTCATATTGCTTGCCATTAATGGAACACTTAGAAGTGAATGTGCCAATTACTGGAAAAGGTTCACTATCAAGATATGTACATATCTTGCAAAATGAAGAAACTTAGTTTCACTTATTATAACAGTCCACGGCAATGCAAAACAGACACAGCTAAAATGTAAACATCAGCACCAGTATCTATTTTGAACTCAATGACAGTTCCAAGTAAGTCTACAGACTGCAACGAACACTTCTGGCTGTTTAACGAATCAATATGAACTTACTTTCATTCCACCTATGTCACAATGTGGCATACTAACAATTTCATCAGCCTTTTGTTATTCAACCATCTAGACTCAGCGAGCAAGTGACTGGCAGGCCACCACAAAATGGCCAATTTTATGACAATAAAACAATCTTGTCTTCTTGCTGGACACCATAGTATCATATGACGCATATTGCAATTTGGACACTGGAAAACAGATGACTAAGGAGAAAAGTCATTCAAACTGTCAGTGGCAACTGTATCAGAAGTTGACGATGATTTACTAGCAGTAGTCAACTTGGCCTGACGAAGCAAAACTTCGGCCACTTCCAACGACTTTTCAAAGGTCATTTGTTAAACTATTGAATTAGTCTATCAGTAGAGGCACAAGTTTTTCGCATTGAGTGATAATGTGATAAGCTTCGGAATTGCACATTTTTCATTTTCTCGGCATTTTAGGAGGCTTCATGTATAATTTAATGTGGTTTTAAGTTAGCGATAAAAAGCAAAAATTCTAAAAAAGAGCGACATAAAGCAATTTTTTGAAAAAACATGTGCTTTCATTTTATTTTTCTATTTATGGTTCTCTTCGGTTTAATTATGATGTCAGAGGTCGTGTAAAAAGAATCGTGTTATCTTGTATTCTTGAAATCCGCTGTGTTTGACTCATCACACACAAAATCCAGGTCAACTTCTGTAAATCAGCCAATCACATGATCCAACTGTATTGGAACCCTAATGGTTCATGTATAGTATTGGTCTCACAAATTCAACCTAATTGGAGATATGTGATGAACACTTTAAAGATGAGTGTTTAAAGTTTGCTATTGATGCTCTTACATGCATTTGGCTCCCAACAAGCAATGCAAATTGTGAGAGGTTTTTCTCGAAGTGTGGACTGGTGATAAATGACAGGTGTTCAACCATGAAAAGTGAATCAGTGGAAACATGTAATATGATGTTTTTTAATGTTTAGATGAATCTATTCCTGTACGCAAATGAATGAGCTGTTTTCAAGTACTGTTTCACCTTTTAACTGTAGTGTTCAATGATCTAGTCCTACGTATATATGTAATATAATAAGTAATTTTTTTTTAATGTGAAAAGATATTTTTTGCCTTTGGTATCTAATACACAGAAGCTCGTTTATAACGCAGTTGTTTATATCGGGAATTCGGATATAATGCGATTTGGTCTTGGATCCCGTCTATTTTCGAAAAAGTGTATAATTGTAAAATTGCAAATTTACCATTTTTTCGCCTAAAATCAAATCAAAGGTGTACATTAACATGCTTGTTACCTTATTATTTACAGTAATTGAGACTCTATATCCATCCTAATGTCACGAAAATGCTTCAAATACAATATATATTTTTAAAAAAATACCAGAATCGCAGACTTTTTCGTTTAACCAAAATGAATATCGAGATCTATTTTTCTGCCAATGACAATCAGTAAAGAGGCCCATGTAATCTAATAGGCGTATGAATACCTAGTTTCGATCCACATGACTCGTCGTTTGTACAAGATGCTAAGATGGCAGCGCCAAATCGATTTTGGCTAATATAACCCATCAAAGTGTTGAAAAGGTAATATTTATGTATTTATAAATATAAAATTCTCTCACATAGCTCTGAATGATGTAGGTAATCGTGAAATGACCATTTTAAATCGATTTGGAATCGTATGGGCGATAATAGGGTGCAATATACGACATTTGACGTCGCGAAGTAATAAAAGCTCGGTTATATCGCGATCTTCGAGATCTTGGATCCAAAAGATCGCGTTATAACCGAGCTTCTGTGTATAAGCATGTCTATTGAGTGAAAACTATTCTTTTATGTGCCTAGCTAATTTTGTTTCTTCTTAATTTTGTTAACAATGAAACGTCACATAATAATCTTTAAAACAATGCTGTTTTATAGAAACTGCTTTAAAATGCGAAATCCAAAAACTGAAATGCTAAATTTTCAAATTCATAATGCTAAAAACTCATGCCCCTATCTATCAGTCAATGACTCATAACCACAATTCTTGACCTTGCACCCTAATTCAATTACATAATCGTCTATTCATTGTCCTTGTTGTTGATTACAAGTATGAAGCTCATAGGAAGCATAAATCTCATTTTTATAAAGTTTGTAATACGAAGTAAATTTATCCAATACGTCACTAGTAGCTAGCTAGCTTATCTACTACTTCAGCAAACTGAAATGTGCTCTAAACATCATTGCCAATTTCACCTATTACATGAAGCAAGATGCTACTCTGATTTCTAACAGGCTTATCAATAATCTCTGAAGCAACAGCAAAATTTTCGTATCTGGATTGCCATTTTTGTCCAAGCCTTAGGAAGTCAATCTCCTGGTTCTGATGGCTGCTGAGGCTGGAAAGTATTCATTATTCTTAAAAATTTCTGACACCATGTTGCATTTACTAAAGAAGTTTAAACAAAACAATCTTTAAACTGAGAATAACTTATTTTTAATCAAGTGTTTTACAAAACAATCAAACAGCCTTATGTGGATACTGAGCTGACATCATTACTTGTCAATCGGCGCCATCTCGTGGCCAAGACTTAAAACACAACTATCACAACACACTTGAGAGGGAAGATCGGTGCATTCGCAAGATGGCTCTGGCGAATCTCAGAGCATCTGCAGCAGAAATTCGGGCAATAGTGAGACCCGGCGTCACCACAAGAACTGTTCTGAAACATCCACTGGAGATTGGCCTTCGCTCTAGGCATTCAGTGGAGTGTTTGCCTGCCCACTGTTCAATTCATCTTCAATGTGTCGTGCAAGAGCCCACTGAAGGGCAGAATGGAACTCTAGTATTCACAGAAGAGAGCTGTTCTGTCTCAGTTCTGATGATAGTTGGCAAGCTGCACCCATTGTCGATATGCCAGACACATCCCAGACATAATGGTATGGGGAAGGATTTCATATGATAACCAGACCCCCCTACCAGTAGTTATCCCTAACACCATGATGGCAAACGTTACATCAGAATGGTAATCGAACCAGTTCTGTTGTTCACGAATGGCATTGAAGGGGAGGGGCCTGTTTCAACAGGATAACGCTTGTCCCATACTACAGCTGCAAGCTTACATGAGATGTTGAAGCTGGTGTCAACATAATACCTCATGTAGACAAATATTCTGTGTAATTTTCATTTACCTAGAATAATTCTGTCTTGATGTTGGGATTTCCATTTTCATCCCTGTAGTTACATTAGATGAAGCATGCATCTACCTTCATGACTGCAACAAACCCCCAAGCAATTTATTACTGTCACAAGGGCAACAAATTTTCAAAGATGGTTTTACAGACTGCAATAAAAATTTTTTTAAGAAGTTCATGATCATCGCTGGATACAGCTATAAGGGCAAGTTAAACATTCTCGTACAGCAAAAAATTGCAAAGATCAACTCCCACAACTATCAAATTAATATCGCGGAGACAATTTATTGAAATGAGATTCCCCATTTATACGGTAAAGACACAAACAAGGTATGGTTCTATCAAGATAAAGACACCAATCACACTTCTGCTTCAACCCATTTGTTTCTGGAGTAAATGGAACAGGAATACATGCTGAACAGTGTCATTCAGTGTCCTGTTTCAGTGAAATTTCTGGGAAGTCATCAGATAACCAATGGATTTTTGTGCATTTCGACCTCCTAAAACAAACACTAGGAAACAGGCATCTCCACACGATAGGTTTCTAGAAAGCTTGTCAGGAGGAGTGGACAAAAATTGATATGACAGTATTCTATAATAGCCTGCTTCAATGGAAGTTATGACACAGAGCAATAACAATAACAGCAGTAAACGGCTATCAAATTGAACATCATCAGTAGCGAAGACAAGGATCTTCTGAAGCAATGCATAACTGAAATTTGTTTCCAAAGATCCAGAACAACCCTCTGTAAGCATGCAAATTTAAATAAAAAAGATATGTTTTACATTTAATAATCAGATGTTGCTACATTTTAGTCGTTATTGTTGATTAATTAAGATTTTGTAGATTGTAATTTGAAAACAATGTCAACAATGCTGTGAAGTCATAATCAATTTTGGGAGAAGCTGGAGTCAGCAGAAATGTACTGACTTGAGCTTCCACATAAAAACTTCTAATATTACAACAAAGAAGAAATACATTTTAACCATTGTAGTCTGATGATTCACAAGATGGTGATGGCTTTGTGTTATCATTTTACTGCAATAAATTTGTTATTATTTGTTAACAAACATTTGCAATTTAGAAGGAGTCAGAATTGGACAGTAAAAAGAAAGAGGACTCAAAGATATGGAGTTGAAGGTTTGACATACCAACTCTGATTGACAAGTGTTCATATTATCCAATGCATATGTGACTCTTCTAGTGGTGTCCCACGAAAGGAAGCAATTCGGATATAATTCTGTTTCAAAAGCAATATAAACTCTTTAACCACAACACTCTTGATAATGAAAGATTTAAATTGTTTATCATCCAAATCCAACTGAAAATTATCAGAAAATATGTCTAAACACACTGAAATTTCTTAAATGAAACCACATATCAGATTAATTAATAGGTTATGATTTCAAAGCCTCTTTAAAGTAGATAATTTCAATTTAAAGAAAGTAAGTGAATCCCAACATCAAATTTCATATTTTGCTTCACACTTTTAATTCTTATCTTTATGAAGTTTGAATACAGACCCTTAAGTCTCAAGTTAGATAAATAAGTTAAAGCTGTACTGCAACAGGCCATGCAGGTCCTTGGATGCACGGGAAATTTAGGGTCCAGAGATTCTCCAACAACGGGACTAGTTGAGGTTGGACTGTCAGCCCAATGCCTACCCTCCTTAACCTCCGGTATTCATTTGAGAGAGGTCTGGGTTAACCCTAGGGACCATCTGAAATAACCACAGAAAAATCCCCAACCACAACCGGGAATTGAACCCAGGCTCCTCCAGTCCGCAGTTCAGCACCTAACCATTGGACTACCGAATTCCCGAAAGTAAAGTAAAGTAGGCTGCAAAAACAATCAGTAATTACTACTTACTTTCTAATGTCAAAAAAACATTCTCGATTTAATGGTGTAAGCATTAATGGATTTTACAAAAGCTAAGAACCCTTAAATTCAGCAGTGATCTTTCTGTTCAAGGAAGACGGAAGATATGAAAACATAATTAATTAAAAACATATTTAAAATAACTGGAAATATCAAAGAAAATTAATGAGGATGACACTATCAATAAACTGTCTATGAATAACTGATTAAAAAAACTTGTGACTCAAACACTAAAGATGATGTGTACAGGCTTGAAGGTTGTGGCTCAATTCTCTGATGAATTATATATATATTTTCCTTTAGACTACCCTAGGTTCACCCAACTCTTTAAAATTTGGAACAGCATTTCTTTCCTTTACTGTTAACCCTTTAAATTCAAAGTCATTACTTTAATGATGCAATTGTCACTTCAAATCATCTAAGGAAATAAGTATAGTTTATTTTCTTCTTCTATCTACTATTTCAGCAACAGCTATTCAAAGTGCAATTAAATATTACTTTTGATTTGCTTATTTTCTTTCCCTTTGGCCTTTTTTTTATGTACAAAGTTTCAAAGGTGATTCAACACTGTTTTATAGCATGGTATGCTTTTGAATGGATGAGAAAGAAGTGGGCTTGAGCTAAGGGAGACAGAAGATATGAAGTTTCTAATCATAGAAATAAATTTTTTTCTATCTTCATGATTATACAATGTTTGGGAAAAAATAATTATCCACAAGAAAAGCTCATTTAACTTCTAAACAAATTGATCACAGTTTTATTGACTGTAATGAATTATGAATTGATTTTTTTGATGAACAGACATCTGGAAGCTTGATTTAATAATAATAATAATAATCAATTTATAGTTGAATCCATCCGAATGATTTTCAATTTTAACTGTATTTTAAAAAGAAAAAATACAGAAGGAAAATAAATTTGTAATTTGTAATTACGAATACGATGCACTTATGAACAGGATTTTCTATTTTTAAGATACCAAACTTTTTTTTTTTCCTGAAGATTTAAATTTAATTAAAAATTTATCTTAAAAGTTACGATATTAAATTAGATTAATCTTAAAGAAAAAAAAAAGCTTGCATTTTTTTTTCTTTTTGGTAATCTAAATTAGAATCATTTTAGATACAGTAAGCAAATCCGCGATTTTTATTATTTTACAAATCAATTATAAAATTCATTCTACTTTTACATTGTAAGATTTTTCAACAACGATAGAATAAAAAAAAAAATCCCGACCTAAATTATTGAGAATAAACAAATGAAAACGACAAATGAAAGCAGGGATTGGGGTTTTCATTAAGGCTAAGAGATAATTATGAGTCAGTTCACTTCTTTCCACCCCTTTGCAAACTAACTCCCCTCTTCCGAAAATATTCAGGACTGTCACGAATTATCTGCATATTACAGTTTCATTATGAGGTCTTCAGGGAAGCTTTTGTTTTTTTCGTTTTACTTCTGCGCCCTAAACTCCCCCGATCAGAGCTTCACTGCAAATCTTGTATCAGAATTTTAAAAAAATATAAAAGGAACTCGGTTTTAAATTTTCTAGTCAAAGCAGGAAAACAGAATGGTCATTATATTTAACGATATAAGTTGTACATTCGCTAGTTCCGTTTATGGGAAATAAATGATATTTAGTTTTTTAATTATGCAATTAACAGAAAAATAATTTTATTTTGAACTACTACAAAAAACGCAGAATTGATTAATTTCTTTACAGTTTCATTTATTTGTAGCTTCTGTCTTTTCGTTTATTTTAATTGTATAATTTTTTTTTTAATTTGTAAGAGTAAATTCATCGTATCTCTTGTGATTTATTCATTCATATACAATATTTCATTCCTCTTTCAAGTAAAAGAGAAAACACTAATTATAGAGACTCTAATTATAAACAATTTTAAATGTATAAATAAAGGAAAAGGTTTGCAAATAAATAAATATTCGATAGAAATTTTTTAAAAAAGGTTTTAAAAAATAAGGCGAAGTTTACATAAAATGCTTTTTTACATGAAATTTGAAGCTTCTCATTGTTGTTCCAACAAAGTAAACTTGTCAAAGGTATGTAAATTGTTGTAATAATTATTGTAAGTTTTTTGGAATCTTTGTATTATTAATGTTTTAGAAGAGACTTGAGAGAGTCAAGGAATTTCTCTTGACGAAATATTGCATATGAATGAATAAATCAAAAGAGATACGATGAATTTAAATAAATGAAGATAGTTCAGGATATTTGTCTGAAAATATTATATTGTAAGAGTAAGTTGCCAACAATTTTCAATCTATTAGCTTTTTTTTATTTTTAATGAATTTCGCCAAACAAGTTAATTAATTTTGAGTTATTTTTCCTCTTTCATTAATGTGTATGCATTTAGCTGTTTTTGAAGGTAAAAATTTCAGTATATTTCTAAACATGACTTTCAGCCTTGCAGACACACAGGAAAGACAATTTGATTAATCCAATTCTTTCTGAAACAAGGCGCGAAAAGAGTAAATCTTCTCTTCCGCCGAGGAAAAAACGAACAAACACAAATGACAACTATATTTATTCATTTACATACCGTATCTAAAATACGGATAAAACTGAAACTAAATTTTCGTATTATCCTGATTTCTAAACAAGATAAAATGACAGCTAAACGGATACCGTATTTTTAATGTAATCTAACTCGTGATCGTCGAAGATATTACAAGTATAGAACCTTAAGAAAAAAGAATAATAATAATAAAAAGCCTTCAGTTAAGCGAATAGAAAGGAGACGATGCATGTTAATGCAGTCTGCTACAGCAACGTCGATAAAATATAGATTTTTGCTCGTCCACCCCTCTGCCGCATCTCCGACATGGGACTGGCCTTCCGAATGAAATCTGTGCGAACTGACGGAGGACCGATTTAATGCTGCCGCAGAGATCTGCATGCGCGCGCAATTCCAGGTTTTATTTTTGTTAACGCCGACAACAAAGCTCCAAAATTTATATCGTAATCTGATATCACATACTTCAACTAATAAGTTTAGATACTCTGCTAATATTTATTCACAAGCAGAAAGTGCTTTAGATAAGAAACTCAAGGACACCGGTGTTCCGGTCTTGGAAACTGGTAATCTTTTTGGTTTCAGCTCAAATAAAAACCAATAAACAGATTATATTTTTTATTTTTTTTTTGTTTATTTTATATTTAAACATCAATGTTTTATAATACTAAGTACAGACTTATCCTGAAATACTGGTGGTCACACAACATAGTTACATTATTTGATTTTAATAGAATTATATAAAATTTAGAAAACGTATTTTCTTTTCCTATATTTAACATTTAGAATGAATTAGCATCACAACAAAAGCGGAAGACTTGAAATTTTAATTAACCATTAAAATAATGTAATTTGGTAAAACAGGGAAATCTGCATGGATCGATAAATTATATTATTGAAAGAAGAAACTATAAAACTGCTTAAAATATAAAATAGTAGCGAGCTTTCTGCTGAAGTTTAAAATATTGGACAACTGCGTCTTATTTCTTGTCATTCTGTGGATCGCTGTCATTTCAAAACCAACAGCTGATGCGAGTATCAGACTAGTTAATTGCTTGATTTTGAAGGAAACCCCTTCTGTATAAATAATTTCAGCTGCCCACACACACACACACACACACACTGAAGGCATTTGATCGATGACTAACAAGAATATAATCATCCGTAGCATTCGAAACTAGAATATCAATCACAATTGATTAATCTCTTAGAATCTAAAGATTATCAAGGTAATAACTATTATTAAAACCAAAATTACCTTTAACTTATATTATTGATCTGTAATATAATAGGTCTTTCATTTATTTTATATTGTAAATGTTTTTAGAATTGGTTTTACTGTTTGTATTTTGAAAATATAATAAATACGAAAAAGAACTCTCATTGTACATTCATTTATATTTATAGGAGGAACTAACAAATTTGGTTAAAATTACACCATAAAATATTCAATATAAAGCTCGAATATTTGAAGTTTATTACTTTAAAATCTAAATTTCCTTTAATTATTTTAATTTCCTAAATTATATTTTTTTTAATCCAAAAACATAATTAATATATGTATAAATAAGTTTAGGGGATAAGGATTTTAACTATTATAAATTGGGAATTTAATCCAAAATTATGATATTTACATTTTTATAAAATAAGGATTTCTCAAATTTTTAGGGTATTACAATATTATGATTATGTAGTAAGTCAAGAGATTCAATTAACTGAATAATATTTTTGAATGTTTTTTTTTTTTTGTTTTTTGTTTTAAGGTAACGTTGGGGCGGGTGGGGTTACAGGGAAAGAGAAGGAAATATTAGGAAAAAAATTTTCTCCCCAAAACTCAGCAATACTCTTCCTTTGGATTTTGGAAGATCAAATTTACCGTTTATTAGTAATTTAAATAAACATGTGAATTTGTTGGCTGTAGGATTAGCATACGATTATCATATGAGATCGACAGACAAGGAAGTAAACAAACTGGTAATCTTTTGAGTTTTATTTCATTAAGCACGAATCACCAAGACATTAAGACATAATAATGTCATGCGTAAAAATAACGGTGTAATCCCGGATTGTGCAATCAGATACCTTGTTACATCCGATCCAAACACGTTACATAAGTTAATGGTGTTTTTCTGTAAGTCTTTATTACTGCCAACTGACTAATACATCGAACCACTGAATAGCTCAACTATTCGTTAGGACTCTAGGAATATATTCATAAAACATCCAACATTTGAAGGAATGGCCAGAATCTTGCTATCTACCATTCTGTTACCTCAGAATTAGAGATACAATATTCAAGCAATACTAACAGTCGCTAGGAGTTTGTTCCAGAAAGAAAAGAGGAAAGTAGTCAGACGAAATGAACAGTCTTGGCGCCATTCTTTACTGTACCAGAAAACAGTGAACATCTGGATTGTATGTCCACGCATTTATTAAAAATAAACGAATATTTACCCCTTCTACTAATGTTCACCTCTATCTGTAAGTGCTCACGATTAAATGATATAGAAGCTATAATATAAATTGAGAATTTTAATACATTGTTAGTGCCCGGGGTCCATATTTGAAATTAAAATAAGTTTTCGGCAACTTGTTTTAAACCGTCCTTCTTTATGTATACTGTATATATTTTTTTATTCGCCGGATTCAAGACTCGCTTAAAATGATATCAGAGGCTTAGGGTGTAATCACAAAGAATAGATTTAAGATTCTGCAAAGTGACAACAGCTGGTGTTACGCTTTGACATACGAACTAAGTTTCATTCATATACGAGATAGTATCAATTTCTATAAGTATCATGAAGATTCACATTAATTCCCCAAAATCATTCAAACAAGATCTCCACTGCTATCAATTGGTGTCGTGAGAGTAACGCACCTGAGATCAGCGCACACGTCTTGGAACTGAGGGTGATATGACGGTGCTCACTACTATTAACATTTAAGCTTCATTATTCCTACGAAAGAAACATATATATATATATATATACACACACAATCCAACACACAAAACTTGAATTGATTTGTTTTTTGTTATTGGCAAATTTTTAAAACAGTGATTAGTTTTTTTTTTTAAATTGGTGTTTCAAATCACAAATCACTGTCTGGCAATTATATATATATACATATATATTTGCTTGAAAGGTTTTTAATTAAATTTCTTAAACATTAACAATGTAAAGAATAGAAATAAAGGGAAAAATATTTAATTCAGTAAGAGCTCAAGCTGTTGGTGCGAGGCGTGTGTGCCAATTATCTGTAGGTTAGATAAGTTGAGGCATGACTCCCTCCAAGATGTTTATATTGAAAAATTTTAAAAATTAGCTTACCTGGGTTAAAATAGGAAATTACTGTTACTATATGATAAATTTAAAGACATTTATCAAATTTACTAAATGCAGTGCACTAATCTCACGTGCGCAACTTTTATGTAATCTTATCCTTAGTAAAAAATTCCATTTTAATAAATCCCAAAGCTCCTATTCTAATGTCAACTCTGTGCTAACTGTACGTTTTGTATTCTAACCCAACCACCCTAACCCAACTTTGTATAGTTCTTTGAACAAAATTAAATATGTTTCAGTATTAAAAATTCAACCTTTTTTACAGAATCTGTTAAGAATTTAATTTTCTATTGCTGTTTTTTATTTTATAACAATCGAAGAAATATCTATTTCAACTCATTGAAATAATTTCCTTAATCTGTAAAGAATTCTGACTATTAACAAAATATACTTTACAATGTATTAGAGTAGTCTAACCATTGTCCATATGCATACTGATTTGAAAGATTGCATATCACAATCCAAGCTAGTTTAAATTGTTAATTTACCAAGCTTTTCTTTGTGCTTCCAATTACTTAGTATATATTTAGATTTCTAGTAGGTTCTTCTTTTTTATCTGTGTTCATCTTCTTCAAAGGATATTTTAAAATGAAACTTATTGGTGATTACTGTCAAAATGTGTGCTGCTTATGTCAATCTCTATAGGCTACACTATTACTTTTCTTCTGCCAAGGGAAGATTACTACATACAGACTTTTAAGACAAGAAAGAAATTAATTACAGTTGCAGTTTTTAGCCTACTTTCCTATGAGTGTCTGCGAGCATCCGTCTGTCTATTTAATTACTTTTGAACCGCTGAATAAGTCTTCTTGACACTTGACGTGAATATTTACTTACAAAGAGATGATCTACGTTTTGTTTCTATTTGGTTTCTTGTCGAGAAATTTTCGAAAACATAAACGTCTATTAAAAATCTTTAGAAGCCAAACAAATGAATTCCCATCCCGTATCTAACAATGCATATTAATCCGCTTGGTAATAGTCGTTAGCGCGCTGTAATATAATTAATAATTAACTGTATTTAGGCTACCTCAGTGGGTAATGACAATTTACTTATTATTTTTTTTTTTCCAGAAAAAAGAATTTAATGAAGTAATTAAAAAAAATAAATAAACGGAGACGTTTCAGATGTATTGTCCACTACTTTACAAAAACGCAAATTTTAAAGAAAACAGACTTTAAGTTCTTTAAGGAACTTCTTGTTATTTTATTTATTTCGGATCAGTAACCTAGCCTTTTCTTTTTTTTTTTTTAAAGATTAATCAATTTTACGTAGATTATCAATCTTCACATCGTTTGTTACTAGTAACACGGCACTAAACCACCTGATCCATTTCCCAAGTAGTTATTTCGACCAACTCAACCAGAGTTTCTAGACTTCATTTGCTCTTTCATTCCGTCCTCTGGTGTAATTCTCCTCTTCTCTTTCGGCATCTGCGAGATGAAAGCTTCCCTAGCTTTTTCCGTTGTCGCCTGGACTTTCCCATTCTCTCCCGAGAACCTTTTCAGCTCGTCAGATCATCTCTCTTTTGGTCCTACTTCCCTTTTTGTCTCCTTGCTAAGCATAACCGCTATAGGTTTACTGTATGCACTGCAGAGACAGGTGAGTTAGACCAAAACAAGGTAAGGAAAGCGATTAGTAATCACAATGCTTCGCAACGTCTTCTGATAAGAAAATATCATTGATATTGCTTTAATTTCCTTATTATTATAAATGTGATTGTTGCGAATGCAAAAGGCGCAATTGTTCAGTTTATTGTGATTGTTGTGGAGCTGCATTATAAATGTGATTGTTGCGCAGGCAAAAGATGCAATTGTTGCGATTGTTGTGCTTAATGATAATTTAATGAGATTTTAATGATACTTGTCCTCAAAAACGGGAATATAAGCTTTTGATAATTGTATCAGAAGACTAAAAGATTTAAAATGCAAATCTTCGTTTTTCATTTTTGATTTATCCCTTTATTTCGAAATCAAAATACACTGTCTATCTGTAATCAAGAAAACTCAAAATCTACATATGCTAGGAAACATTTAGACACAGATATATATATTGATAAAGGTCCACATTTTGTATACCATATCGGATTAAATGATAAATGTATTGGCAATTTTGGATCAGTAGTCTCTTTTACGTCTTATATATTAGCAATTTAATAAAGACTTCTTGGCCGCTGCCGAAGTAAAACGAACAAGAAACGGAAAGCCATTTAGGATCATCAGATCAATTAAAAACCCAACATTTAATCTAAAAAATATTTCATAGGAACTTTTTTGAACATTGATTTTATAATGCCACGAAGGATACAAAAATGGTCTTTAAAAACAAAAAACAAAAAGGATTGTTTAGTTAATCGAACCAGGATTTTCTACTCATTTCTCTGTGTGCAAAAGTTCGGTCTTTATATAAAAAATATATATAAATGGCAATCAAGTTATATCTTTGTATTAAAATAATATATCAAATATTTTATCAATTCATTACTTTCAGCTAGATCTCAAAAATATTTTAACCGATAAATTTTATTCCGAATAGTTAATTCTTAACCTAGATTTGACTCCAAAACTAGATAATGATCTTCTGGGCATCCATTTTCATTATTTTAATTCCTATTCCGAGTCTCTTCGAATTAATTTTATCTGAAATATTTCTAGAAATAAATATATAATAAAAATCGAATAGAATAATATAGAATACACATTCCAAGCTAGCGGTACGTAAGTTTTGAAGCTACAAGGGACCAATTTAAAGACATAGATAGACCTGAGCGATAAACATGCGATGAAGTATCAAATCAACCTTGTTCCCGCGGTTAATTTTGGTTGATTCGTCATAATGGAGATACAAATGGGAAGATGAACAGAATCGGTGGTTTTTTTTTTTTTGTTTAATTGGAGATTAAAAAATTATTATTAGAAAAGAAATGACTTACCTAAATCTTTAGTTTAGTAAATAAATAAATAAATAAATAAATAAATAAAAATGCTCATTAAAAGTGTTAATTTCCATTATAATCAGTCAGTATTCCTGTAATACTGATATCTTAACATTTGTGGTTTGACATTTTTCCGATCATGTTAATGATGGTGTTAATTATTGGCGAGTAGCCATTTCACAAGGCAAAAATGTCTCTACTTAAGTCAAAGCAATATCCTGAAGAAGTCAGCATCATTATTGAACTAAGTCATTGTTTCCTAATTAACAGTTGACTAACTAAGCATTCTGAAGTAAAAATAAGGAAATCATTATAAGGAAAACAACAACAACAATAATAATAATAACAACAAGGTAGCGATAGCGATTAGTAAACCAATCACAATGCTTCGCATCGGCTTCTGATACGTACAAGATAACATAATAATGCTATTTCAAAGTTAAACCATAACACTTCAAAATTTCATTTCATTTTGTTCACTTTATGTTGAATTATTGCTTTAATTGCCTTATTATTATAAATGTGATTGTTGCGAATGCAAAAGGCGGAACTTTTATGTTGCGATTATTGTGATTGTTGCTGAGCTGTATAACTGATTGTTACGAATGCAAAAGGCGCAATTGTTGAGATTATTCTGATTGTTGTAATTGTTGCTGAGCTGATAGCTGTCCACACACGGACAGACAAAGTACATTGTCTTTTTATAGATGTATTAATAAAATAGTAATTCAACGTAAAAAGATCACATATCCTTCATTATTAAATATGAACAAATGTAGGAGAAGTACCTTATTTAAATACAGGCATTTAATGATATTTAACTGATTCTGCACTAAAAAAAAATACTAGCTAAGTTTTGTTAATTTTATTTTTTTCTTCCTTTTTATAAACGCAATGAATAGTAATAGTAGTAATACAAAAAAATAATAGAAATTACTCTTACATATTTTTTTTTTCTAAAATTTCTTTGTTATTCTTAATGCAACAATACTGTATTTAATAAAATAGTTTTCAAAACTTTATTGTCAAATTCGTGTTTTTCAAGTTCACTTTTTTTAAATAATACATAATAATATATGCTGTATTACGCTACCTTAAATTCTAATCATTACATTGAATTTTGGCACAGCTTAGCCACAGCTGCTTTTGCGCCATTAAAATCCAACCAACCAACCAACATTGAATTTTAACGGATATATCGTCATATATATGGTTAAAAACCCGCTTATAATATTAAAAATTTCACATTGTTCCTTGTTACAAACTTTTTAATAAAATTAATAATACGATTTTTTTTTTTAATGGATGATTTAACATAATATTCAAAACTGCATTCATTTCAGGAAGAACTGACGAAATCTGACAATCAAGATTTCTCTTCGTCAACAATGATGCCCCATCGTTTTTTTAAGTTGCGATGCGCTGCGTCACTGCTTGTTCTAATGAGTGATTGGCTGAAGCTCTTTCCCATGGATCGATAAATGCTCAGTAACATTGGGATTCTACTAGCGATATTCGCCGTCGTTTACCTATTGCGTTCAATAATTGGCTTTTGAATCCTGACACATTCCAACCGCTTCACAGCATAAATTGTTCGTATTAACATTTCCCACTTTTTTTTTTCTTTTTCTTCGGATTATTGCTAAACGAAACGTACCCTAACGGCCCCTACAGTCAAACTGTAATTTTTATAAAAAAAAAAAAAAAACACTTTCTGGTTAAGAAAATAACAGTTTTGTTTTTTAGTATCGTCTCCACAAAGAGAATCCTCAAAGTCGAATTATCTCCAAGATTAATCTTGCAGAGGCCCCGACTTAATGAGCAAAAGAAAAATTAATCAAAAAGCTTCTGCCTCACTTGCTAAGAAAGCCTGGCATAAACCAGATTAAATTTGCTGCTCTTCCTTAGGCATTTTTTTTTTGGCTGAGCAAAAAAAAAAAAAAAAAAATTGCTTCAGAAATATGTACAAAAAATTCATCAATTAAGATAACGACAATGAAAGATGTGATTAATTTATTTCATTTATTGTTTTTAATTTGAAATAAAATAACTGTAACCTCACAGATATGCACCAAAAAAAACCCAAATTAGAGGTACAAGGAGCCATTTATGGAATTAAATGTCAAAACAACAATTGTCAGGATCTTTACATAGGAGAATCGAAAAGAATGTTATAAAAAAGACTCAAGGAACATGAATATGCTGAAAAAAGGGCAATACGCTACAGCTGAACATTGTATAAGGACAGGACATAGCATTGACACCACAAATCCCATCATATACGGAATGCATCAAGATGCTTATCTTCGAAAATTTTATGAATCCTTAGCTATAAAAAACAAAAAAAGTTATAACCAAGATATCTCTATCATTAATGCAGTGCAATATGATATTTTTTGACACTTGTCAAAAATATTTCATTAATGATGCTCGTTTATTTAACGCCGTTTATTAACAAAAGCTTCAATTTTAGTAAATAAACATCATCTTCACCAAAAATATATAAAATATATTTATTAAACAAATTTTCGGAAAGTCTTATCTTCTTTCCTTTTTCAAATTTTTCTAAACAATGAAATAGTAACAGAGATGTCACATATCATATACACTCTCCTGGACATATTAAAAACAACAATTCCTTACTCATTATTAACATTATTATTTCTGACAATCACTTAATCATGAATAATCACTGCTATTGCTTCTAATCCTTCCTATATTTGTTTAAATAAGTGATTGTCAGAATTAATAATGAGTAAGGAATTGTTGTTTTTAACTATGTCCAGGAGAGTGTATATGATATGAGACATCTCTGTTACTATTTCATTGTTTAGGAAAACTTGAAAAAGGAAAGAAGATAAGACTTTCCGAAAACTTGTTGAATAAATATATTTTATAATATATTTTTGGTGAAGATGATGTTTATTTACTAAAATAACAATAAGTGGAAAGGAAATTAGAAAGAAGTATGGACTTAAAAGTGTCAATTGTTCTACAAACATAGTAACAGATGACGATACAACTGTAACAGGTTATCACATATTTAAGAAACATAACCCATGTTTCTCATGGGTTATCACGTATTTATTACTTTGTCGTTTTAATGACTGATGCTCCTTTGTTTTATTGAAAATGAAGTCTCGATAAAATTATGAGCTTCGAAATGTCTACTGTAAAGTTTTTTAAATGTTTTATAATTTAAAATCTTTTTAACATTTATATTGGGCAATGATGATTGTTAATAATTAATATAACCCTGAAATTTATTTAAATATTTTTTTTTTCTTGTAGCTAAAACATTAACATCAGAACTAATAAATCTAAAAAAAAGCTATAAAATTGTTATTACATCTATTCGTGTAACTTTTATGTATTGTAAAAAGAATTATGAGTAACGCTATTTTTTTTTAGGTTGTTCTGTCTCTTGCATATCTAACTCTAAATGGAAACTTCTAATTATAGTCTATCGAAGAAACTGCCTCATTCGAATGAGTGGATGGATTCATCGAAATTGAATGCCTGATCAGTATAATTACTTATCTTTCGATAAAATGTAATGATGCAACATAGTCAATATTATGGCCAGCGTCACAGTTGTTCATCAAATCGTAACTCAAATGATAGTTACATTCTGTTCTACGGAGCATTATGCCTGACAATGTGACAAGGTAATATTACTGTCCGCTTCAGATTGGATCACAGTTTGCTGTCCAATCAAGAAGCTGCTATCTCAAATTAAAAGGATGTGAGGATCGTTTGTAGGTTTTGGCGCCGCTGAGTACATGAAGACATCCACGACTCTCATTAGGTTTTCATGTAAAGTGAGTATGAAGAACGAGTGAAGTATGAGTTTAAAATCGGTGATACGAGGGCATGCTGATAATTTTTGCCTCAATGAAAATAGAATGTGTAATTCATAACACATGACAAAGTGGTTAATATCAAATAAAAGCCTTGGATGTCCCCTCTTCACTACCAAATAGTTACTTTTCTACATAGTTATCACCTACAGAAATACATTTGCGCCAATGATGAACTAGTTCTTGGCGTAGGACTCAGTTCAGTTGAAGCGGAACCAACGGCGAACAGGAGCCTGAACTTCTGCATCGGAGCTGTAGTGATTGACCTTCAGGTGTTTCTTCAACTTTGGAAGCAAAAAAAAAAAATCTTTTGGTTTCAAGAGCTCTACGGCCGATGAGGAAATACGTTTTAGCCTCTGAAGAGCTTCCATAGTGCTGCTTCAAACGCACATCCATCGATGCCTCCAGGTTTACCGTTACTGCTCAAGTCGGATTCTGTTACCCAGTGAAGGTATTTCTTAGCGCTGTAGGTCAGATACTAGTGTTCACATTGGTGTCATCTCAGGATACTTTCTATAATTACCCGCGAAAAAATAACTGAGGCGGCAAAAATTATCAGCATGCCCTCATAGATAACAATGTAATTTAGTATTTTACATGAGATGTGTATTATATAAATTTGGCAATTTATAGCTTGTGGCACTAACTGCAAACGAACATGCAAGATTGTTCAGTATAACTGGCTGCCATAACCATTCACCTTTGATCGTAATTGACGGCACTGAGAGTCATTATCAGTGTCTGACAGGTCGTTTGGCATTTTCAAATGTGCCAGATGCCCCATTGAGTAGCACAATATTGCACACATTCCACAATTAACTTGTTAAGACTGTCTCTTGCATGTGAACATGCCAGGACCTGAACTGCCAAGATGACGGATTTTTCTCCCTTTGAAATTCTCTAGGAGATTAGAAGAGGCCACTATTCATGCTTTCAAGTTCAGCCAAAACTAGTGGCGCTGATGCAAAATCATATTCTGCAAGCATGAGTACACATCAGGATGACATTCCTGTACAAAATCGATTCTGCAGCACATCACTATCTGTATCGCCACCAGTGGAGGCCAGACCTCTTATTGATCTGCATCATGTTGGCATTAAATTCCGATTCATATGGTCTGAAACTAAAATAATGTTATTTGTCTTGCTAAACACCTTCAAATGAGCTGTGGTTTCGACGAAGCAATCATTTCTTGTGAACGTTATAAAAATTCTTCTACAGAGTAATTAATTAGAATTAAGCACAATATCTTTTGGCTATTGATAAATACCTCTAAACAAATTTGAAGGAGATTAAATTGGTGCTTGTACCTATATCACTGCATATGGAATTGAAATTCCTGAAATTGTCTAGATGGTCTTCTTTTTCAAGACTCCAGAGAAGCTGATCTTATTTCTCGCATAAAAGGACTGCAATTGCCTGTGCTTACCCTTTAAAAATATTTCTTTAATTCTAAAATTGGATTTGGAATAGTCTTGGAAATAAACAGTTAGCTTACTTTTTTTTTTGAGGGAAATTTGTTTGTGAGCTAACAGAATGAAATTTAATCACTTTTATTAATCGAGTGCTTGTTTTTGTTGAGCGACTATAAACAATGTTTTTTTTTTTTGTTTTTGTTTTTTTTTTAAGATTCGGGTTACACTGAATTATTATTATTCTATTATTATGTGAATTACTGCCGATCCGGCAGGGCCGAGTGGTCTGGGAGGCGGTCTGGCATGAGGCCGATTTGTAGGAATCTGGGTTCGAATCCCGGCGCGGGGCTTGGATGTTTCTTTCTTCTTCAGTATTTGTTTCTCTTCATAGGAGGCGGAAGTCGGACTTAGGGTGCCTCTTGGAAATTTAATATCCAAACGACAGTAAATCAACAAAAATTCCCCATTACAGAATGTACTTCTACAACCAGTGATCCGAAAATGGATCACGGGACACAACAACAACAACATGTGAATTACTATTATATAAGACAGATAATTCCTTCATTTTCATATCAGTATCAGCATGTTTCTGTTGTCAGTTTTATTTACAAATTTTTGCTATCAGATGTCATTTTTAGATCCATGGGATTGAATGTTGATTGCTCAACAGAATAATGACAAAATTTTAAATTTAAGGAGGAAAAAAAAGAAAATTAAAGTTATTGGAAAGTGATTTAAGATTCCAAATTGATTTACACAAATTACATGTTTCTACACAAATTTTCAGTAAGGTTACTGAGTTACTTATTGAGGAGCAGAAATATTATTAAGCAATTTTGATGCTTCTAATTTAGATGTTGAAACATTAACTGAATATTAAAATATTCTCTTCACTAATACATTAAAAAATATACTGGGAAAAAAAATCATAAAAAGATTTTTGTTAGGAATTGTATTAAAGATATCCCAGAAACAGTTTATAAGAAAGGTAAAGCAGAAAATGAAATACTGCATAAAAAGAAAGAAGTTGAGGAAGACTTTTAAAGCCTTTTCCAACAATCCCAAGAGAGAGAGAGATTATTCTTCTTTGTTTCTTTTCAATTTATTTTTTGTAAAACATACAACATCAACGTTGAATCTAACACCAACAAAAGAAATTGATTACACTGTTTATTTTGGATGTACGTACGTGTTGTTAAAATGTAGCTTATTTGGCTCCATATAGAATGATTTCTTTACATTTCAGTACAACAAATATTTACTTCTTTCTTTCTTTCTTTCTTTATTTTTTTTGTAAATGCTTTTACCAAATTTCTTAAAATAATTGGAAAGTTTCTTTATTAGCAATTAAATAAATTACTGCATATAACTAATCTAAATGTATGCTGCTTTTTTTTTTTCGGAAATTTCTAAAACAAGCACTGATCCAGTTGAAGTGTACCAGTGCAAATTGTCTAAAAACACGCCATTGGATTAAATATTTCTCATTTAATTGTATTGGTTAACATTCAAGAAAATTCAAAGGCTAGTCTATTTTTTTCATCCTTTCGTGTTTTGAAGACGTCTACCACCTCTAATAATTACTGCAGTTGTTGTTATTTTTTTTTTTTCTTTCTCCCTTTCTTTTTTTTTTATTATCAATATTTCAATCGATATTGCACCAATGTTAGCGGTGCTTGCGAGCAGCATGTTGCCGATTTGTTACGTTTAAAGCGCAGGCTATTTCCTAAGCTAATCTTCAGTAGAAAATCGCTTTTAAATTAACGTGCCAGTTATTCTGTCTTACGCTTTCTAAAATTAAGAAGAAATTTCACATCAAAATGACTTGGCCTATTGTAAAATGTTTATAATAAAACTCGTTATAAAACAAAGAGTTCGGAAAATGTCCAACAATATACCTTTCTCATATAGTGCTAATTTTGGAATTTTCGATCTTTGGGGGGGGGGGGATAAAAATTTAAAATTCAGACCCGATCTCTGTATTGTTAAGAGACTACCAGGTACAAATAGAGCTTCCCTTCAAAAGATATCGCGCAATAACGTATTCAGAACTTACGACAAATCGAGACTAGTTGAAATAAAATAATGAGAAAGTAATGACATCTTGCCGACATTGCATGAAACATTAAAATATCATTGGATTCATCTGAATGAACCCATTATTTTTATGATTCATGAATTCAAATTACACTAATAGGGAGGGGGAGGCAAGTTGACTACGTATATATCAATAACCACGCTAGCTTTACTGTTGGTGCCAAACTCTTTAAAAAAAAAATTTTTTTTTTTTACTAATAAAAATATTGCAGACAGTGGGAGTAAACAGTTCAAGCCATACCATTAACACTTGCCTCTGTTGTAGTTGATTCATACTATGAAAACCGTGAGAATCGTCCAAGTCGCTGCTGAGAAATAATATTTGATATCGTTTTGGAATACTGAATATAAAGATTTTTTTTTTTTTTTTTTTTTTTTATTTAGAAAAACATAAAATAAAAAAAAATAAAAAACCGTGCGACAAGCATTGAATATCATTTTGTGGTAATCGTTAGTAAAAATTCTTGATATAGATTCTGTGGTTCTCGTTTCTTATTATCTAAGAACTTTTAGTACGAATTTTATTTTTCTTTCATATTCAATTTTCTAATCAGCTTGTCAAAAGCGGAGCATATTGAAAGACCCCGTACTATTAAAAAAAGAATGACAGCCAAAAATGATTATTTTTAAGAATCGTTGTATTAACTGCTGATAAAAATTAGTCTATCACGATTATTTTTCTATTTCTGGAAATCTTTTTATTTTATTTTTCAATTGCGCTAAGAAACTTAAAAACAAACTTCTAAAACTTATTAAATGTTTGTATTAATATTCGGTCGAGATCATTTTACAGATTTTTTTTTTTTTTTTAAATGGAAAATCATAAAATATATTTTTCACTGGAAAGGAGAATTGTTTCTGATTCCTTGCATATACATTTATTTTCTTCATTTTCTCTTAATTCATGTAATAAAATACACTTATGTCCTTTTATTTACCTCCGTTTTATTAGTTTCACTTTCACTTGCAATGAAAGAATTCCTCGTCATTATAAATCTATAATTGAGATATCGATATGTAAAAATCTTACTGAACAAATGTTTGTAGATAATTCTCTGCAGTACCTACTAACGACCCATTATTTGGGTTTGCCTTATTATTTATGTTCTTGGCTCCTTGCAGCTACAACCCTCTAATCAATACTAGGTTCTGCAAGATTCCTTCATCTACTTTCGCCAATGACTAGCCGGTAGTTTCTGCTCGAATCCCACAAGAATAAAAGGAAAGAAGAATATTCGAGATTATTTATTTTTATTTAAATTAAATTAATCTGAATAAAATCAAGGGCAAAATTGTGAAAATTATCTTAACACGGAATTTCTATAAAGCAGGAACTTACCTTATTTAGTAAATATAGCTATTTACTTGGCCACTATGAATCTGTTTTAATTCGAAATTAAATAAATGGCAAACGCCGAAATTTTTTGCATTTGTTATTTAAATGCAGTTCACATTATATACTGTAATTCGGTTATAATGATATCTCAGCTAAAGCATGCCTTGATAAAAATACTTTAAAACTTACTAATAGTAATTTAATTATAGTTGACGTAAGTTACAACAACACTCATATAACGATGTAATTCTTGCGGTTTTTTCGGTGGCGTTATAGATCAAATCATACTATTATTATCTTTCATGTCTGAATATTAACCTCTCCTGAATATCATTTACTAAATGTAAAGAAAAATGTGGGCCAGCAACGTGAATTTGTTCGCATACATTTTTCTCTTCTGTTTCCAAACTACAGTAGAGCCCCGATTATCCGCGGAATTGGGTGGCAAGGGCTTCGCGGATAACGAAAATCGCGGATAACCCGAAAAAGACTAAAAATGAGGTGTAAACACGAAAAAAAATATTTCACCATTAAAAACTACGTTTTATTGTACAAAAAACATAATATGTAAACCTTGTAAAATATGTACAGTAAAGCAGAAACCTTTGCTCTACGTTTGCATCCACAAATTCCGAGAAGGCCTATAGGATCACGATGCACAATAAACCTGTCAGTAATTTTCGACCTTCGCACTGTAGGGTCTATTGTATTTTCCCTGTTGTTGGCTTGGATTCAAAATGTTTTTTTTTTTTGAGGTTCGTAATTAAAAAATTTTTCGCGGCACTCGCGGGTAATCGGGGCTCTACTATATTATGTTTCAAACAATCTTATATTCTCCTTAGAGTTTTACAAATTTCAATTTATTGGGTTGGCCAAAAAGTTCGTCGGTTTTTAAGTAAAAAATAAAAGACACGTTTTTCATTTTCACCAAACATTTTACTGAACAACGTCTTCAACGGTTTGTTCTGCCATCTTTCAGGCAACTCCATCTTCCCAAACCTCTTTGGTGCCTTTGGTGTCTTCCAGGGAATTGAATTTTTTTCCATTAAGAGAATTTTGTAAAGACTGAAATAAATGGAAACCTGAAGGTGCAATGTCTGGTGAATACGGCGGATGAATCAGAATTTCCCAGCAGTAACAGTTTTTGCCTGGTTATCAAAGAAAAATGCGGTCTTGTGTCTTCCATCTTCAATATTAAATTGGCGGCATAAATTGGTATTTTGATTAGTTTTTGTTTTAATTAGCATGCTGATATGACAGCTGTCACATTACAATCTAACAAAATGGTGTCGAATGACGTTAAAGACACCTAAGCGCTACTTGAGCCAACCCAAAACATTCCCCTCAAAAACCCTGAACTTTTACAGTATTTACTTCTGTAGGTCTTACCAAGTTGATGTAATTTCTATCATTTTAAGAAAGAAAAAAAAATCTGCGAATTGTTAAGTTTATATGAATTTTCATTCACTTTAAATTAGCGTTTTAATTTCCCCCTTTTTTTTTTAATTGTGACAGCAGCGAGTGGATTTACAACTATACAACTATAAAAGAACAAATGAATCCTGAAAACGTAGCAAAGTATTTACACTATGTGAAATTCTTTAAATGATTTTTCCACCCCCTGCCCCAACCAGAATATGATATTAGCAATTAGCTACTTTAAAACAATTGGACTATTGTAACTGACCAATGGGAACTGATGATGGCTAATGCGATCAAAATAACTACACTGAGCTTATTCAACGTCCTTTGCCATTGACTAAGTGAGCCTCACATATGTTCATGAGGTTGTTTGTTCTAACCATTACTTACATACAATATATATTTAAATCTCCAGATACTGAATAAGTCACTTGTTCATGATACCTGAATTGTCTAAATTCGTATTTCGACTAGATTCGTTTTTTTCTGTAATTTTTTAAAAATATTGAAAAATATTTCAAATATAATAATCAAAGAAATTTTCCTCTAAAAAAAACGTTTTTATTATTATTATGTTCCATATTGATATTTACTAAAGTCTTATAAAGAATTTATGAGGTGAAATGAATATTTTCGATCTCTGATCTCGAAAAACGATTCTCGATTCTGTACAGAAGGAAGAAAAGGAGTGATTTTTCACGTACCTTGACAAACTGAAAACTGACAAAAATTAAATATATACAATATTGTAAAAATTTTTTTAGTTTTTTATTTGTTTAGCATCTTAGAATCAATAGCAAAATTTTCTAACAAATTTTGGATTTTTTTTTTTTTTTTTTTTTTAATTTCAATGGAATTCTAAGAAACTAAAATAATGACATTTTCTTCTAAATACTATAAATAGAAGAAAAAGAAGAAAGAGTTAGACTATTTTTACTTTACAATAAATTTCAAAGTAGAAATTTCTCGATATATAATACGAAATAGGTGTGTTATGTGAAACACAAAACTCGAAAAACGTCATTAAAGAAAATGTTGGAATGCTTGGTAATTGATATCGTTCTCAAAAAGTAATTGAATGGTATTGGCGAATATCATTGAGTTTTTAGGGCTCTTTAGATATATGACGAAGGCCTATACAACACCCTAACAAACTCATAATTTTGAGGTAAATGCTGTAAGAGGCTTCTGCTCATTTCTTCTCTTTGATGTTCCTGCATATTTAATAAAGGAATTTTATGTTTCATTTACTTACCTGAGGCCTTCATTTTTAATCTAATGTACGTTGTGAAAAGTTAATTTATAGTTATCCTTTTGTGTTGTATCAGGATGCTCAATAATTTAATAACAATCCATGTTTCAATTCATGCCATTATTTGAAACTTGGGTTTTGGTCTCATATTTGTCTCAGAAAACCTGCAAATTTGGTTGTTGGTTTTTTTTTTTTGTTTCCTGTAAAGTGCTACGCGAACTTCACTGAATAGCACCCAGAAAAGATGTTGCTCTGCTTCGCATCCTGATAAAGTGAAATCATATCTATGAAACAATTTTTAATGATTAAATCTTCATCAAGGTAACCACTGTCTAAAATTTAATTCTACAGTTATAAATGTAAAGAATGGAAATGGCACTCTATATTTCGCTGAAGAGGAAAGTTTTATGGATATAGTTCCTATTGTTTGTCCGTGCTATTTGATAGTTGGATTTAAAATTCGTAATATCTTAAACATATTCAAAAGAGGTCGGAACAAATGTGGAACCCGCAAAAAGCTAAAACAAACAATAGGCCCGTGTATCGAGACCTGGTTGTGTACTGATGACTGCTCCTAGCTGATGATCGCCAAGTTAGCGTGAAACAGCTGTACCAGGATGTCATTTTGTATACAACTTGGTCTCACCCATTGTTATTAATATTCATAAAAGCTTCTGAAATACCAGGTGCTGAAACTTCTGAAGTCCCTTCCACATGGTGATATCTTGTTTTTCCTTAACTACTTCTTACGTTTCCTCTTTACTTTTAATCATGCTTAGATGATTTTGTAGTCTGAACATTCTTATAGAAAAAAAACTGTCCAAATTTCTAGTGTTCTAGTGTTCACCATTTCCAAAGGTGAAATTCTTTTCTCAATTTCTTTTAAACACGGAATTATAACTTCCAACTTAAAGAGGTCCTAAATTCCTTCGTTCTACGACCATTCCTCAATTAAAAATAAATAAATAAAAGGACAGACAAAATAAAGTTGTAGAATAGATCAGTGGCAAAGATACAAAATAAAATAAAATTGTATCTCATTTTATAAGTAAACAAAACTTGCAATAAAAAAAAAGAAAAAAAATATCTTATTTGTATTTTATGCTTTTACTTAATTGCATTATTCTTTCCAATTTGAGGCCAAAGTTTGGCTCTTGCCTGAAATAAAAGCAGCAGTTTTTTTTTCCCTAAATCTCGACGATGGAAATACGTTTTGATTATTTTTTTTCCCCTCTTATATTTGCTTTGCCATTAAAATGACAGCACAAACCAGGTGTGTCCAGTATCCCAATGAAAGGAAAATCAATAAAGGCCACAACATTTTTGGAAGATTTCCACATAACTATGCCAAATGCCCAAGCATGCAAGAGATATATCACTCAATATGCAAATTTAATGATGCGATTATTACCAATAAGCACAATTCTGAAAAATACGTGGAAAATGATAAATCGTGGACTACAACAGAGATAGTGATCTCTATTGCCCTATAAATTTTCTCTGAAGGGGATGGAACAAGTCGTTAATTTATTAACTTCGAACACCATAACTAAATAAGGAAGTAATCTGAAATTTGTAAAAAAAGTCTTGATTTTTAACCTACATCACTACTGAAGTCTTTTTAATAGCAACGACTTCAAACTAAGTAAAATGGAAAAAAATTTACAATAACTTCGATTTTAATAACAAATAGATGGAAAATGTTTCGTTAAGTGAATAAATTTTGATTAGACAAAAAAAATCAAAGATCTGCCTAATCATGTCAAAGATGAAAGGGAAAACTTTCAATAAAATTCCTGTTAAAATCTCCACTAAATTTTTTTTATATAAAATTTTTTCTACAATATCCTCAATATTTTAATATATCATTAAAACATACCTATTCACTGTAGTTATATTTTAAAATGTTTCTGAAAATTAATAACAACAAAGAGCTTATTACAAATAAAAGGACTGTTATGTTTCACCTGAAACGTAATGAATGTAACAACTTGACGTGAAAAGTTTTAAAAACTTCATTAAAATTGGCATGCAAAGTTATAAAAATCAAAGTGTTCGTAGAGACCTTTCCCATCCCTTCAGGATTCCCAAACCCTACCACTGACTTAACTGTGGGTCAAGGAAATTTTGGTAGCAGGTAAAGTTTTAAAGCTTCTCAAAATAATAACATGTTTTTGTAATATGGGAAAGGAAGCCTTTTCTACTGGAACCAATTCTCAATGTGCCAATGGTGTTGGCCTTATAAGATTTTCCATGTTCCTCCATTCCATACAGAGAAGTTATGAAGATTGGAAGGGGAGGAGGATTGAGGGGGAAAAAAGCAAACGATAAAAATTAAAAACAATGTAAAGAAAGAGATAGAGATTTAAACATAGCTAAAGTTATCCTTAAATAATGATGCTTTATGATAAATCCAGAAACTTGTTTTAATTTCCTCAGGACTACAAGAAGTGAAATCATGACAATTTCAATATGAAATTTAGGCTACAAAACAAGGAAACATTTTTAAAATGTATGCTTGCATACCACAAAGTACAGGGTTGTCAAAATTAAAAGTTCCTCTATGTAGAGGGCTCTGGAGCGCATTCTAAGGTTCCAAATGGACAGAAATTTGGACAACAGGTACTTTAAACGATGTGCTTGTCGTTTATTGAAAACAAAAAAATGGCCAATTGATGGCGCTGTAACAATACAAATCACTTGAACAGCATAACAAATGTTCAATGTGTCCACCATTGTTGTCAACAACTGTAAAACTGCATTTTCTACCGCAGAACACAATAGGTCTGCTGGAATTGCTAGAACTTGATGACTAATACTGTCCTTCATATCTGACAAAGTATGACATCTTTCACAATATATCTGATTCAGATATTACCAGAAGCCACTTGGGGTAAGGTCGGGTGATTGGGAGGCCAAATTGTCTGGAAATAATGGCTGATAACTCGTTCATTTGTAAAGTGCTGCCTTAACAAATTTTGAATACAATGGGTGATGTGGGATGGTGCAAAGTCTTGCATGAATGAGGTTTCCTGAAGGTATCTATGTTATTGAAGCTCTGGTATCATGAAATTCGCCAACATGTTATAATACCGCTATCAGGTTAAAGAACAGATGCAGGACCCAGTTGGAGTTACCTCTTCAAACAAAGTGACCCAATGATGAAATTAGCCCATAAATCCACACCACACAGTCACTTTTGGAGAATGAAACGGGAGCTCTTGGATAACACCAGGGTTTTCAATTGCCCATATGTGACAGTTTTGGGTATTTTCACTTGCCCATTTCAGCAGAAGTAGGCTTTGTCACTCCAAAGAAATGTTTCATGGCCAAGTGATATCAACTGTCATTTGCCCAGGAACTGAAGTGCAAATGTTACGCGAATTTCTGCCTCACAGTGCTGTAGCTGCTGTAGACTCCTTATATTGTACACTTAGTACCACAATATCTGATGTATCATTAGCCTTACAATGGCATACAGCATGTCCATTGGACGGGCAACAGCTAGTATACTTACACTACCACATGGTGATTGAGGTGACAAATCCATTTGACAGTCACTTCTTCAAAGCGAGAAGAGTCCAGTCGTTTTCGACCTCTACCTGGTAGAACGACAAGTTGTCCAGTTGCTTCAAATTTTGCAATTATTTAGTGGACAGCGTGAGCAGACATTGGTCCTCGCCTTACATGCTTCTGATGCCAGAATTCCCCAATAGCCATAGCTGCAATGTTATTGCTCTGATAGAGCAACTTGACCAATAGCGCTTTTTCATCAATCTTGGCATTGCTCAAAAGTGCCGGTAAGCATCTAATGCTTTTGAAGAACTTTCTTTCCTTTTATAGAGCTGTGAGTCAACATTATGCACGACCGTGATGCGACCTCCAATCAGAGAGCGATGTGTGGCCAGTGACGACACTCTTTGCTCTGCCCTCAGCATGTGGAGGAAAACTTGAAACTAGTTAAATTTGACGGAATTGCTTCTTGTCTTTCGTTAGTTCTTGTGTTACTTTTTAATACAGCATCTGCATTATTTAAGTTATGTTTTTAAAGTAACCCATGATTATTGTTGTTACATTAGTTATGGGTAACTATTGCTACAGCGCCATCTATTAGCCTTTTTTTTTTTTCAATAAACAGCAAGCGCTTTGAAGTATCTGTTGTCCAAATTTCTTTCCATTTGGAGCCTTACAAAGCGCTCCAGAGCTTTCTATGTAGACGAACTTTAATGTTAACAAACTCTGTATTTCAAATGACACTGCGATAGTTATCTGATACTTATTACCACTCATCAGCTATAGTTAATCAGCATTTAACAATTCAGAGTGCATGAATTCATTGGACATAAACGATATGCTTTATTGTTGGAATTAAAAAAAAAAAGCAATTTACTTTCATGTTTTATTTTGAAATGTCCAAGTATTCTCTTTTCAGAAATGATCTAATTTTGTTGATGTTTATTTTGAAGTTTTCTACTCATATTTTCTCCATAAACCTAAGATTGAAGGATGGGAAGTTTTGAAAGATATTTCTTCAATTGATCATGAAGAGAGGTTATCTTTCTACAAGTATCATCAAGTCTAAATGTTGAGAAGCAACTTCTAAGAGATCTTACAAATAATACTCAAGATACAGATAATCTGAGAATAAATTTTCAATGGATCAATAAAATAATTTAGTCAAGCATATGTTTTGAAATCTTTTGAATACACTAGGGCTGATATGTCCAGTACGGGAAATTCTATTCTAGAAAAACAAAGGTACTATAAACCTAGAAATATATAGTATATAAAATAGTATCAAGATATACTTTTTTTATTAATATGTTTGGAGTCTGCTATTCTTAAATAATAATAATAGTACTATGCTTTCAAATGGAAAAGGATATAAAAATGCTATGCAGAAGGAATGAAAAACCGGTAATTCCAAATATATATACAGAAATGCAATAAGTAAATAAGACACCTTGAATTTTCTAACTTTTTGATCTAAACGTCTTAATATGTTGTCAGCAGTGTAGAATTTACAATGTAATTATTCTTTTCATTCCAGGTGCCATAATATTAAACTTTTGCGAAAAGTAACCATGCTACGCAAAAGAAATTCAGCAGAACTGTCAGATTATCAAAGAGGTCGTATTATTGGGCAATCTGAGGCCGGTCTTAGCCAGCGAAAAATTGCAGAAAATCTTCAAATTCCTCTTATTACTGTTAAAGAATCATAGTGCAATTCAAAAGCCAAGGAAAAGAATCAACAGATTCTCATCCCGGCTGACCTGGCAACATGGTGGTTTCTCGGTAATGATATGGGGAGCTATCACCAGCAATGGTCGTTCTGAGCTGATCGAATGTGTTGGAACCGTAAACTCTGAAAAATACATCGAAATACTTAAGGAAGGACTATATCCGATGTATTCACATGATAACATAATGAAAAATGAGTTTTTATTCATGGAAGATGGGGCTCCAAGCCACACAGCGAAAAGAACTCAACACTGGCTGACTGAAAATGGGATCAAACAGCTTCCTTGGCCGAGCCAATCTCCTGACATGAACCCAATTGAAAATCTGTGGAGCATACTAGATAGCTATATGAAAAACTCAACAGAAACCGAAATCTATTGATGAATTGTTTTGATTGTTGCGTGAAAAGTGGGCAGAAATTCCACAAGAGACAATCACAAAGCTCATCAGTTCAATGCCAAAAAGTGTTTCTGAATTAAAAACTGCAAAGGTAATGGCTACACATATACACACACACACATCCTACCCAGGTTCCAGCCGCCAGGGCAGAACAGAAGCTCTGTCCCGAGAATTTCAAGGGAGAAGATACTGAGGTGCGTTCCCAGCGCTATCCCTCAGGACGCCATTACGGAATGACGTCAGACCGAAGAGAAAGTGAAGAAGAGGCTGACAAACACAGGAAAGGAAATTTGAAACATCCATGCTCTCGACCGGGATTTGAACCCGGGTACCGGCACACCAGCCACACGGCAGACCGCCGCCTGAGACCGCACGACCATGCCGGCACGGCGGAATGGCTACTAAATACTAAAGTAAATAGTCCTACCTATCGATTACATTTCAATTGTTCGCTTTGCATATTAAATAAAGAATTATGAAAATTCAAGGTGTCTAATTACTTCTTACTTGTCTGTGTATGTATAATTATAAAAGAAACTTACTTTTTGTGTTATTTTACCAATAATAAGGCATTATGATCTCTGATTTTGCACTTTTTTTCTCCCTCCTTGCAGGAATTTTTTTTTTTTATATATAATATTTATATATTTTTATATGCATATAATATTTTCATATTATAATACTATATAGATTATACTGTTTCATCATTGAACTTTCAATATTTTTTAATTCATCCCTTCAATAAACCAACAGAATTTCTGTTCCATTCTAGTTGATTTATTCCTTGAAACTAAAGAATTCATTGAAATTTAAGGAAAATATAAGGAAAAAAACAAAAACAAAATGTAAAACACAGATGAATAAATACAAACAGGATATAAAAAAAAGGCAGATGCAAAAGTTTTAAATTTTAATAGTTTTTTTAAAAAAAAGAAGATACTAATTATACACATATGGATAGCTGTTTAAAAAAAAAAAAATTGGAGACCATTGTAAAACAAGAAAATCATTTTAAACAAGCAAATCATTTTTTTTTAAATGCAAAGATTAATGAGCATATGAAATACTTTTTGTTCATAATTAGAAGGCTAAAGCATCATGTCTTACTCTCATTAGAGAGTAGGCAGCAGAGAAGGTAAAGCAGATCTTGAAGATCTACCTTTTCAATCCATTTTTGATGCACTGTTCATCAGTTGTTATGCTTATATAGCAATGGAGGAACAATTTTAGATTCCAAAGTATACATATTTTTAGCTTTTATCTTTCTATCATTTCCAACTAATATACAGTAAAACCTCGTTAAGTCGTCACTCAAGGGACCAAACATTTTTGACGACTTAAGCGGAGTGGGAATTTTTGAAAAAAAAAAAAAAAAAAACACTGAAATACAGTATTTTCATGAATTGCTGTAGGATTCGGTGAGAAAACAAGATTTTCAGAAATCAATACTTGCAAATGAATGAGTGGAAAATAAAAAAAAAAACACTTTATAGTTACCACATTATAATCATTTTAAAAGAAAAGCAATGTCTGGCTTTGAAACGTTCCAGCCAACCATTGCTGCCGTCAAAATCTTCAATGTTCAACTTCTTAGCTCTGGGAATGTAGTTCTGGGAATACGATGTTTTTTGGCAAAAGCTGTTTTCGAAACATTTAATTTTTCAAAAAGTGCAATTAAGTCTTTTTTTTCTTTAAAACATAATGAGGTAAGTTTTCGTTTCCCTGACATGTTACAAAAGTAATCGAACCACGAAATTGCAAGATAAAAAATAGCCGTTACTGCGGGGCTTAATCGGTATGAAATGAAATCACACTCAGTAGCGGTCAAGAAAAACGTCTACACTTGACAAGAATCGCAGCGAGAAGTGTCTAATTTCCCATGTGAATTTCCCACATGAAAATTCCCCGTAAAGGCTAGGCTTTCTTAGAGTGAAGGGGCGGGGCTGAAAAGATAGGCAAAATTGAGAATAAAGATGCTTTTCGCCATTTTTGAGGGTGACGAGTTATCCGGAGTAGAATTAAATTTGGTGATGAGTAAAAGAGGGTTATTTTACATTATTGTCTATGAGACCTTGTCGGGACCAAAGGAAAACGACGACTTAAACGGAGTGACGACTTATCCGGGTGATGACTTAACAAGGTTTTACTGTAATAAGAAATATAGAAATCATGCACACATTGAATCAAAATATAATGTGGTATCTCGTAGGACTGAATGTATACATTTATTATTAAATAAATAAAATATATATATATATATATTTTTTTTAATTCACATTTTCTCTCAGAAGAAAATTTTCTGACTTGTATAAAATATAGTGATGTATCTGTGATTTTTTTGTGTGTAGAAATCAGCCTCTTTTCTTACAGCCTCTTACGGGTATCATCACTCAAAAAAAGAAATATAGTAACCTACATAATAACATTAAAAATTAACTTTAAATTTTTGATATAAAGTTAATTTTTAATGTTATTAAAGTCCATGTTTCTGAGTTAGATGAGTAATTATTCCTCATTGGAGCCTCCATTAGCTCAAAGGAGTGCTGATATTTCATGACAAGTTGGAATAAGTTGAACAGAGTGGTCAATCCAAAGCTTGCCCATCTTTAAACCCTAGGAAAGAAATCCAGTCTCCATTTTCGACAGAAGGCAGGTTGAACCACAAGAAAAACTGCATTAACAGTATGTTTATATGCATGCTGTGGGCAAAGATCAAGGAGTTTTTCCAGACATATATAAACCAGATAGAAACATGCATTTTGTTATTTTCTATATCAAAATCTAGAATCCTATTTCTGTGAGGATATTCAAGGCCAAAAAAAAAAAAGGAACTAAAATGTTTCTATCTGGCTTACCGTACTATAAGTAATAAAAGTTAATTTATTCTTATATTCTTTACTATTTTCAAAAGGTCCATCTGGCTTAAATTATATGGCAAAACAACAAACTCTACTGAAATTGCCTAAGTATGAATGTCTTGCAATGGTTTGATGAAAGAGTATATGAATTAAAAGGTATTGATGAGATATAATGAGATTTTCAACAACCTATACACTCCTCATTTTCTAAACCTAGCAAATTACAATCAATGATGTTTTTATCAATATAAAAACACTAATTTGATGCAATGATGAGAGTCAATGCAGACACAATGAATTCAATGATAAATGGATGTAGATAATTATGAGCCACCTTGTACAAAGATTTTTCATCCTTACAATTATGAGTAAAAGCTTTCAAGAGTTCAAACAAAATTTAAATGCTTAATTAACCTTTTTTTTTACTATCTAAATCAACACAATAACAAAAAAAAGAAGTAATATTTGATGATTTTAAAGATTGAAACAAATTTAATCACAATATAAACAACATTATTTGATTGGTCAGTGATTTAGTTAGAGAGGAATTTAACTTATTTTAATAAAAGTATACTGATTTTTTTTAGTCTTTCTAACTAGTATTATATCATATCCCCAAGCTTACATAAGAAGCAGTCAAATGTAAGTGAACCAAAATTACTTTTTTAAAAAAAAAAAAATTGTTGACCTTCATTAAATAAATAAATAAAAAAATAATATTATGACGTATGCTTCACTGTTTTGCCAGCCTGTGGATGACTTGCTTATTGATTGACTGAAGTAAAAATGACAGAATGTTCTGAACTGCTTCTTACTTCAATGTCCAATGATAATTGTTTTATCTAAATCCAAAATGTTCCTAATGACCATTTCCTTCAGCTGCCTATTCATAAGTAGAACCCAGTATGAGAAATGACGATTATACAATCAGGTTAAGCTAAAAGAGACTGATGATAAATGAATTTTCAGTTTCGTTCCTCGTGATTTCAAAAGATGATATCTACTTTTCTTTATTTTATTATTATTATTATTATTATTTTAAAATGTCACCATCATCATCATTGAACGTCATTATTTGGTCATGGGCATCTGCCAATGAATTAAGAAAGTTTCAAGCAGAGATGATGTATTAATAATTTAATAATTTTATTGTAGTTTGTTTTTCCCCCTGTTAAGTTTCTTTTCCCCAAATGTAACTCCAAAACTATGCCTTCTTGTTACAGTCAAAAAATAATTTGACAATGACTGTTGATGTTTTGCTTTTCTTTTCTTTTTAAATTTACAGCAAAAGTAGATGTAAGTTATAACTGAGCCCTTTATCTAAATTAACTCGAGTCGAAATGTATTCAGTATAACCAATAATCAGTTTTCACAATAGCATGCCTTTGTTGTACCATACTATGATAGTTCAATCCAAAGATTGGTTCAAGTCTACGGAACCCTAGTGATCCCCGAAGGGCAACCCCTAGGAGAAGCCGTAGCTATACAAGGGAACAGATATTGGAGTGGATTCCCGTTGCCTTCTCCAGGATGCCATTGCGGAATGACGTCAGACCGAAGAGAAAGTGAAGAGGCTGACAACACAGGAAAGGAAATTGAAACATCCATGCTCTCGACCGGGATTTGAACCCGTGTACCGGCACACTGGCCTCACGGCAGACCGACGCCTGAAATAATAAAAAGCAAGGTCCCTTTATAGGTTATAGACTATTTTAACTGAAAACTGATCATATCACATTAGTCTTCTTTCTGTCACAGATAGATCACAAACGTCCTACATACCTTGGTCAAATGACAAGTTAAAATGTAATTTGGAGAAATCCCTACTATTAGCATGTTCCTTTTGTATATACATTATATATGTGAATATGTCTCGGGTAACATAGGAAGGTGAAAAGCTGCCTTTACATTAAGAAGCCATTTTTCAATATCAAACTGAACTTATATCTTCAAGATATCAGTTGACTTGACTAACTTTATCTGAAGTTATCTACAGATGTACAAAATAAAAATTTTAACGTGCTGACAATGTTAATAGAAACATTCATAAAGCCCAGCACAGAATACAAAAGAAAAGAAATGTCTTTTTTCGATTCAATTATAACATTTCTATTATCTACAGATATGTTAACCAAAACAACCAGAATATATTGCCAAAACAATAACTTATCATGGACGAATTTCTAACAAACAGAAAAAAAAAAAAAAACAAAAAAAAAAAACAGTCTGCAAAGACTTCAGGATATTGTGAGAGAACACAGGAATTTTTCTGCTTATTAATATCATCTCAATATTGCAATGCAATACAGACCAACTGGTGGGAAAGAGAAGCAGTCACTTAGGATATGGTGAATAACATTCAAAACAATCTTGGCATTATGTTCAGTGAAGCAACACCACCGTAGCCAACTGAACTCTTTGGAAAATGCTTGCTACCCAATTTGCTCAGATACAGAGGTTCATTTTTGGGACATTTGGATGATGAAAAACCTACAATTACCAAAAAACCTACACTCCTAGGTCTACATTCTAACTAAATCACTGACTTTTAAAAAATAAACATTTAAATTTAATTAAAAATTGACTTCAAATTAACTATTTTTTTTTTTTTTTATGAACAAAACAAAGAAGAAAGTTCATTTCAAATTAAATATTTAAATAGAGGCACCCAAATACAATAAATAACTTGGAATAAACTTGTTTCTAATAATCTCAAAAACTTCAGATAGTTTACAAAAACAAAAAAGCAATGATATCATATATAATATTTTTTTATCTCAAAGAAGTCTTAAATGTTTCCTTAATATTTTATCAAGGTTCCATTAACATATGATTTTATATCAAGGACTTCAAGTGAATAGTCCTAGTAGGTGAATAATAACGAGTCAAAAGCAATACAGTTCTAAATTAACTTAAAGACTTCCCATGCGAATTTTCACCAAAAAAACGTGATTTCAAAGAGCAAAATTAGATACTAGCGAAGCAAACAAATTTATGCTTGGCTCAAATATGCTAAAAAGTAAGACAAGCATAAGTTGCTTTAAAGTTTCTGCTATGTTTTACTTACATATTTTATAATGATCTGATGAAATTAGTCAATTACATGGAACCTTTATTCAATGCATTTTTAATATGCTTATGTTTATGATACAAAAATAGTTTATGGTACTGTAATGGTGAACTAAAGCGACACACTATAAACTGAGATAGTACTTTTTGAATAATTAGCTTTTTTTTTTTTGTTTTAATAAATTACCTGAAGATAATGACAGTCCTACTTATAAATAGTTTTATTAAATTATCTGATGATAATGATGACTGAGATATAAAATTAATTTTAAAACAAATAATTTAATCCCGTTATTACTTTTTTGCCTTTTTGATTTACTTGAAAATGTTGTGATTACAAAGTTTTCAATTATGTATTACAAAAGATTAAAATTGTTAACAAATATGAGATTTATTATGACTTCACTTTAAATCTGAACCTTTAGTTTCCACTTTTTAAAAAAGTTTAGATAAAAAAATTCACTTTTGCAAAATCATGTGAACATTTCAAAGTTACATTATTACTATCATTTACTATTCCTAGGCAACTCTGTCCTGAAACCATGAGGAAATATTTAATGAAATTATTTAACACTTTAATTTAAGCAAATTTGGCTGGTTTCTGGATACTACAAAACAAACTTGAAATGAAAACTTCTTGATACAAGCAACATAGTTCAAAAAAACCAAGTCAACAAAAATAATCACACAATAAGCACAAAACTGATACACGAAAATGAAAAGGAAAAAAACAAAACAAAAATCAAAGTAAAAATGAATAATACTAATGGAAGGAAATGAAATTTACTTACTATTAAGGATTGCTGATTGCGAGAATAAACAAATTCAAAAAAAATATCAGAATTGAAATATAGGCAAAAATTTTATTCTAAGATTTCACTGGAAGCTAAGCAAATTCAAACATATTTTCATTTAATTTTTTAAAGCTTTAAGTTTTGAAAATGTAAACAATTTTGGAAATAAAATTAAAAAATAAAACAAAATGAAAACTAAAAAACTAAAGACTACAATAGTATTAAAAGTAAAGAGTAATGAATTCCTACCTTCAGAATTTAATGAACCAATAGTAACTAGAGCAGATCCCTCAGCATCTCCTTCAGCAGTTTGAGACTGTCCATTGTTTATAATACCATCCTTTAACAGAGCTGCTTCAGCTTTGGCATTTTCTGGATCACGATTGGCAATTTTTTGTAGCTGCTGAAAGAATGGATTAGTGTTGAGCAGATCTTTTGAGTTGGAGTTTGGCAGCAAACTATTGGATTTTGCATCTCTTACTTCCTCAATTGAGTTCAACTCTGATTCAGTGAAAGGATGCAATGCATTTAAAGGTGTCGTCGGAGCCACATTTCCCAATGACCAAAGTGCTGGTTTAATGGAAACTTTACTAACTAGGCCCTGGCGTTTTAGATAATAGAGAGCTCTGTTCACAGCCTTCTTGTTGGGAAGGCCAAAAGCGCGTGCCATTTCAAGTGCACTAACAGTTTTTTTCTGGCATTTCCCCATATGGTCCAAAACCATTTCTCTCATTTCCTGATCACTGATTGCCGGCGCAATTTCAGTTGCAACTGAATTCATTCCAGGTGGGATCAAGGTATCACGGTTTGTCTGTCCATTCTCTACTTCTGCAGTGGGTTGAGCAATTGGACCACTTTCATTCTCCTTTCCTGGTTCTGTCTTGACAGTAAGAGGGACACTATTCAGAGATGAAGTAGAGGTAGCATGTTCAAGAGACTGGGTTGATGACTGATCACCATTTTCTTGAACTTCATTATTAGACAGTCCTGTTTCACTGCCACTTGCTTCCAATCCATTAACCTCTGTTTTTGTGGCCCATCGAGAAGTATTTTGCTCTGGGTTGGGACTTGCTGTATTATTTTCAGGACTTAAAGCCCACATTGGAGGAATATCTTGTGTCTTTTGCACACGTCCTTGTCTTAATAAGCCGTACAGTACGGGATTGATGTCCTTTTTGCTTCTCAAACCTACATCAAGAGCTAGTTGATCCACTTCAATGGGTCGTCCTAACTCTCCCAAACGAGTAAGTAAACGTTGCGTGATTACTGCTGGGTCAAGTCCCATAGCAGGTCCCAACTCCGGACCAATATCATTCAGCGTCAGGTCATTGAGGCGGTCAAGAACTGAGGCAGGATCCACAGCTTCCCAAAGAGGAGGAGATTCTTGGACTTTCTTAATTAGCCCCTTCAACTGAAGTTCATAAAGGTAGGGGTTAACATCCTTTTTGCTGTGGAAGCCTAGTGCTTTGGCCAAGTCAACTGCTCCAGTGGCACCTATTCATTATTAAAATACAAAGAAAGAAAAAAAAAAGAATTAAAAATTATATCGAACTAGATACTTTATAATAAATATACAAAGCGTTTATAATAAATTCTTACTGTAAAATAATGAAGAAAAACAAGCATTCTTGATTTTGGTCAATCATAGTGACAACACATTTAGGAACTTTTATTATATGTTTCAATAAAATTTTATGAATGATGTTCTCTTATCTGAATTAAACCAAATTAAAACCAAATACAGTTAACCCTCAATTTAACAAGCTATTTGGGATGAAGGGGTGTTTGTTATTGCTGAAAGTCTGTTAAATTGAACGTGTTTTAAAAAAAATATGTAAATTAAATGAAATTACAACATAAAAGTTACAATATTGAGTTAATTTATCTAATTGGTTACAACAAAACATTCAAAATATAATTAAATGAAGAATTTAATTTTTTGTTCAACACTCAAGTTAATACGTTTACGTTTTAACTCCTTTATCCCTCAGTCCATAATCAGTACAAATATTGTGCATTTGTAATTAAATGAAAATCCCAATTATGTATATAAAAGATACAAACAATGAAAATGTAAACAAGTGAGTAGAAAGAACTGTGGTTGGCAGACTAATCTCCTAAGTCTTCATTAGAAAATGCTGATTCATTAATTCAAGCTGGGAACTTTATTTTAAAATTTATTTTCCTGCTATGAATATATTGGATTGTTTAATAATTATTGGCCGATTCCGGCAAGATCAACTTGCAGAGCCATTAAAAAGGACTCATCATAGTAGGAACTACCAAACTCCCCTGCAAAGTGAATTTGTTCAGTCCACATGTTGAAAACGTTATTTCAGTTAGATCAAAGCAGTTTGTGAAGTGATGGAGCAACGGGATGTGAGATTAGTGATTTTGCTCGAATTCAAACTTGGACGTAATGTGTTCGAAACAGCTGCCAATGAAAATAAAGTGTGGGGTGTTGGCATCATGAATGATAGAATTGTCCATAGACTGTTTTCAAAGTTCCGTGCCAGTGATGTTGACATCAACCATAAGCCAGGAGCGGGTTGTCCGGTTCTGTGTGACATAGTTCATTTAAGACAGAAAGTGGAAGAAAAAAATAGCGTCCACCGTAAGCGAGTTCAAAGCCGAACTTTCGTATCGCCAGCGACAGTTTCCAGACACCTGGCAGCTATGGGCAAAGTTAAAAAACTGGATATCTGGGTTCCACACGAACTCACCAAACAGCAGCAGATATGGCGTCTGAAAACATGGATTGCACTCCAAACACATGAGGTTAGCACTCCCTTTCTGCATTGGATCCTTACGGTTGATGAAAAATGGGTGCGTTATGATAACAGAAAGCGAACAGCGAAGTGGCTCAGTAAAGAGGAACTACCAAAACAAATGCCCAAATCTGACTTGCACCCACAGAAGGTTCTGATCTCTGTGTGGTGGCTGCCAAGACTGTGTTGCAAAATGAGTTTTGAACGCTTGGGCAAACAATCACAACTGCCGTATACTTACAACTGCTGCACGAATACAGGGTGTATACTGAGTCTCAAACAAAACATTTAAGGACAATTCCCGTACATTTAAGGACATTTTCACGAAAAATTCTGTTCAACCGGAAAAAAAAAAATACCTTTAAACCGATTTGTTTAACCGAAAAAAAAAAACCCTCTAAACTGATCTGTTCAACCAAAAAAAAATGCTGAAAATTTAAGGACATAGTCTGATTTTCCCGTACATTTCATGTCAATCCAAGTTTCCCGTACAATTCCTGGTTTTCCCGGTTGGTAGACACCCTGGAATATCACCAGAAATTACCACGTGTGTCTCTTGAAAGCATGGGAAAAAATCAACGCCTTGAGGTACGAGGTTCTACCTCACCCTCCATATTCGCCAGACTTGGTCCCCTCAGATTTTCACCTGTTTCGCCATTTGGACAACTTCTTGAGAGGCAAATGGTTTGTTAACCAAGATGCTGTGATTCATGCCATTAGCGATTTCTTAGACCAATGTGATGCCAGCTTCTGCCACTGTGGCGTTTTTGCACTGAAAACAAGTTGGGCACAGTGTATTGATGCCGAGGGCAGATATTTTTTTGAATAAAATGCACTTCTTTGTCTGTTACTGCTGGTTTTTATTTGTGTCAAAATCGGCCAATAATTATGAAACAACCCAATATTAACTTTCTTAATTTAAGCTTCTTTTATAATTTAGTTTTTATCTTTATATCTTTACCTTGAAGCTGGTTAATTGAAAGACTTTTTTTGTTCATATTAAAAATGCAGGTGTTTTTCTAACAAAAATAACCCAAATATAATATTTAAAATAAGGGATTGCCCCATATTGCAAATTTTCATTTTTTTTTTTTTTTTTGATTTTCATTGTTATTGAATAGGAATTAGGGGATTCTCTCATATTGTTAAATTCGACCCGAAATTTTCTGTCCATGAAATCCGAAATCTGTTAAATCAAGGGTCTACTGTACATTTAATTTTACTAAAATAAAAACATGAAAGATAAAGCAATAATTATACTATCTATTTATAAGGGCGTCCCAGGAGGAAAGGAGGATCATAGTATCAGTAATTCTACGAAAACAAGCGTGTTGTTGTTGTTGGTTCGGTTTTTAATGGCGCAAAAGCAGCTGTGGCTAAGCTGTGCCAAAAGCTTATATGAATATCCCTATTCTGAGTGGTTTCATGTTAGAGCTAATTGAATGTACAGTTGCAAAATTATTGATAAGAAAAGATATTAAATACTATTTCCAATAGTTATTCTTCAAGAGACAAATTTGTTACATAGTTTATAAGTTTTTTCGAAGATTTCACCAAAAAACACCAATGGATTTTGCATCAATTCAAGTGCTTCAGATATTGGCATATTATAGTATTAAGACAATTTTGTGTGCCAAATTTAAAATACATTAAATTGAAAGAGCTCTAAACTTTTTTTTTGAATAACTGATGCCATTATATCCCAGAATGACCTTTCCTTCTGAAACATCCTGTATTTACATAAGATAATTTATAAGCATTGATTAAAAAAGATTATGAAATAAAAAACAAAACAAAAAAAAACGAAGAATGAAAAAAAGTGTTCTAACACTGTAACACTAGCTTTTCTATCTTATCAATAGCTAAAACTAATTCCTATTCCCCCCCCCCCCCTTCCACAATGACACAGCTCTTAAAACTTATACCTATTGGTCTCAACAACAGGCAATTCTATGAACTATATATGATAGCCAATGAATCATTGTCCATGATCACTGTTGGAGAAAGTTGACTGTACACCAGCAGAACAGATAAAACAAAGAAGAAAATCAATCTAAGACTCTGAGATTTGAACCCAGTTTTAGACAAATCAGCTATCTTTATCACCAAGGTTATGCTTGAACAGTCAATATATTTATAATTACAATAAACTTCCTGAAATCATGCAATAACTGTTATCAGTAACTTGTGCATTATCTTGTTACCTTGTCAACAGTACACTCTAAGGTTAGATTCATATTAGATCAGTGTTTCCCAACCTTTTTTGTGCTACGCCCCACCTAAGCCTTTCTAAAATTCTTTTGCCCCCTATTACTATTACTTATTGCCCCCCCCCCATAATGATAATAATAATAATACAATTAATATGCAATTATGATTTTTTATAATTTAAATAAATAAGAAACAGTATAAATATAATAGTTCTTAAACAGCAAATCAGTTTATATATCGTTATGGTTAAAATATAACATAGTTATTATTATAAATAAGAAAAAAATAGATACATAATGTCGTATTTTATATCATCAATTCTTCTATGTTATAAACAAGAGTGGGTCCGGTAGCCGAGTGGGTAAGGGCGCTTTGCTGCGGGTTGGAGGTGGCGGGTTCGATTCCCGGCCTCGGCGGAGGCCGGGAATTTTTCCACGCTTCTTTCTCCTCCAAACGGGCCCTAGGGTCTACCCAGCCCTGTATAGAATGGGTACCGGGTTTCTTTCCCGGGAGTTAAAGGCGGGCGAGCGACGGGCCGACCCCCCGTCCTCAACTTTGTCCCGTAGGTTTTGAACACTGGAGCCTACCCTTCAGCTGCATTGCGAGGTCCTCTGGGCCTGATCGCAACTTTAACTTTAACTTATAAACAAGAAATGAAATCTGTGCATTTCCACTGAAAATGGAAAGACACTGACCCCTCAAATAGGTTCATAGAATTTTCGAATTGCTCCCCTTAACAATCAAATTGCACTGTGGGGCATGGGCCCCACGTTGGGAAATACTGTATTAGATATTTAGACAAAACGTATGTTAAATGTTAATTCACAAATTAATTTCTTAATTTAATAATGGCAATAGTCAGTTTAGCGAGCATTGCCAGTCACTATTTAATCAATCTACTGTTACAGAATTAACTAAATTTAGATTTAATTGTAAATTAAGTATTTACAAGATGATACCCTTCACTGTAGGACCAGGATCAGTGGAATTCTTTCCCTGATTAATCAAGTGAACTTATTTCCCTCTTAGTTGTGCTGGCCTTATCTAGTAAATTAAAATGGAATGGCCTGCAGGCAAAGCTAATGTTAACAATATAAAAATATTAAGGTAGTTAAACTCTAATGATAATCATTATTATGTAATTAGGCACTGAAGAAAGATTCTAGTCAAACATGTATTAAAGGTAACAACTGCATTCTTGATATTATATCATGACACATTAGAAAGGCTAAGTGATAATCTTTCAGAATATTTAACAAACTAATTTTTTTTTTTGTTTTTAACTATTTAATTTTTTGAAAATTTTTAACTTTTCAAGTTTAAAATGTTGATAACATTTTTTTTTTTTTAAATTACCAGAATTGTCTTTTGCAGTTATGCATTAAAAAAGAAAAAGAACAGGAATATTATTTCCATTGTTATCTTTCTTAGTATTTTTTTTTTATAACGTAATATTTTTAAAAAAAATCCTTAAAGTAGTTTATAAATTTAAACTTATCTCAATTGACTCAGTGCTGTAGGACCTTAAACTTTCATATCAATAATTACTGTATATCATACAGTAAACCCCTCCTCTCATTCATGCTATAATTTGGTTTCTGAATGACAGTTGTTAAAAATCCTTGTAAACAAAAACATATTTTCCATGAGAGCAATGTTAAAAACATTTTATACTCATAAGGTACCAAAAGAGAGAAAGAAGTGCATCTAAAATTCTAAAGGTTGTAAAATGCAACCACTAATACCAAAAATATTTACATATAATTTATACATATGTTACCAAATTCTTTGATTAAAAATTCTTTAAAATTTAAATGTATTTAAATTTAAATACTCGGGAAGCTTTCAAAAAAAATTATTGTCATATTAAGTTATTTTCTAAATACTTTAAACATATATGAAAGCATACTTTCTAGTCTTAAAAGAGGTCAGATCAGAAAGTCTCTGCATTTTTTTATTTAGTTATTTATTTCCAAAAATAAAAAAGATTAACACTGTTATAAATTTAGCAGTAAGACTGTTCTTTGTTTATTTCCGAACGTAATCACCCAGATGATGGAGACACTTATCCCAATGTGTTACAGTTTACAATGCATAGAACTGTACGGCATTTTCAGATCATAATCTATGCTAAACATGCTTTCCCTCTATAAACTTCTTCAGTGGCCTGAACAGATGGAAGGTGTTGTGGGTGAGATCATGCTGTATAAGGAGATGCAGAACAAGTTGTCAGCCACAGATATGCAGCTGATGACCATGCATGCGGCATTGTATTACCATGAACTATCATGCAGATAAGAAAGTGTGTCCCTGTACTGCACAGCTCAGACTGTGCCTCTTCTGGAAAGATAGTTACATGCAGATGGTCTCACTGATCCCAAAAACCAAAATCAAGATTTCTGGTTCTGATGAGACTACCTGGATTGGTTTGTGTGTGTATGTAGTTTTGTATTTTGTGGGGTGGAGGCACACCACCCCATGCTTTCTTACTCTCTTCCAGGCATGAGAATGGAAGGCCCATAGCTCAGGAAATCCTAGCAAATCATCACTTCAATTTCAATGGTGCTCTAATGAAGTAGAATGTAGTTAATGTTTCCGTTTGTTCAGGTTATTTTAATTCTAGCATTCATTCCAGACAAGCTACATGGTTGGTTATGGATGAACTCTCAGAATTTTCTTGTGGCACATCAAGGACATCCTCATGGCATACTGGTTGAGAAGCTTTAATCTAAAGAATCACACACACTGTTGAAAAATGTGCCCTACAAAATCCAAATTGTGTTGCAATATGATAAAAGTATAAGAATCAATTCACCTGTATCAGGATTTTGACATTTTAAAAGTAATGTTAATTACAAATTGAACATGTTCAACAATTATGAGAATCATCTGTCAAATTCCTATGTCCCAAAATAAATTATTATACTATTTACTGAAAATTTCTTAATGACATATTTTCCTCTCACCATTTCTCAATAGATATCAATGACATTCTGACCTTTCAACCACAAAATACAAACACCTTGCTATTTAAGATGATATGGCCATTATTAAATTTTCAAGAAACTGGAGCCTATTGTTAAATTAATAATGGCTATAAACTGTTATGGTACACACTTTTCTAGTACCATTAGCTCATTTGTTTTTGTTACCAATTCAGTCACAAAACATCATTGGCTTCAAAGCAGCAATCTTTTTCAATATTAAAACACTACTATAATCACATTAAAAATGTAATTTTTGTTTGTTTTTTAGCAAGCTAGTTGTTAAAATTTTACCATCATACAACTGCATACATATTTCCAGCAAGAGTACCATTTCAAAACCATACTTTACATGAATATGCAAAATATAATAGCATCACTACCTAATGGGATAAATAAAAATTTAATAACCATTAGCAGCTATTAGCAACTAATTAAAATAGTGTTCTATTCTTTTTATATTTTTTAAATAAAAAATAGATGCAGTGATTTTCTGATCTGTCCTAATATCTTAAAAAAAATCATTTTTTAAACAATTAGAAAGGATTTGTAAGTCCCATGGAATAATTGAGCAGTAGTGCCACAAATGCATAAAAAGCAAAATAATAAAAGTTTTGGCAAATAAAATTTCAGTAGTGATTTTACAATGAAATCCTAAAACAAAACACAATCTTGCAAAGGGTCTTGTGCTATTACAGAAACTTTCTGAAATATGAAAACAAAACAAAAAACTATTCTTTCAGAATAAGATTTTTCATAACTACTGTAATATTTTTAAGTAATATGTTATATGGACATCCAGTCGACATACTCCTTTTTATATATCTTCTAAAAATACAATATATATTTTCCTTAAACAGAAACTTCATCAGGTTCTGAGGACAAGAAAAACTTTTCCTTTTCCTCTTAGAATTCGTTAAAAATCGAAAATTGAAAAGTTTTTCTTGTCCTCAGAACCTGATGAAGTTTCTGTTTAAGGAAAGGAAATATTGTATTTTTTAGAAGATATATATAAAGGAGTATGTCGACTGGATGTCTATATAACATATCCTTTCAGATTCCAGATGAAAATGATTATATTAATAAAACATTAATACAATGGTTTGGATATTGTAAATTACTAGAAAAGTCAAGTGGAGGAACTAAGGATTAGCCTAATTAATTAATTACTAAATGACCATGTCACAATCTCTGCAACCTATTCAAACTATATTAATGAGGACGAGTTCAGCAATTTTATTGTTAAAAATAAGCAAAACAAATCCCAATATAGAATGCGCAATGAAATCTTTTATTTCTCATGCCAACTCAATGGTTGATTTGACATTGGCATATTTACTTGCATAATCCCCCAACCCTTTTCAGATTGAGAAGTCTTGTTTAAAAGCAATTCTAACTCTCTTTTATTGAAACCTCGCAGTTTACTGGTGACTGCTCCTAGCTGATGATTACCATATTAGTGTGAAACAGCTGTTCTAAGATGTCACTTTGTAAATACTTGGTCTCACCCTTTGTTATTTATTAATATTTACATGCGCTTGTTTACGTCTTTTTATGCGCTAAAAAAATTATTGAGGCTGCGAAACACTGGCACACCAATTCCTATTTGGTGAGGTTTTTATTGTTTATTTAAGCTTTGCAGGCTCCACTTTGATTCCAACGATATCTCTTTCATTCTTGTTATTCCAATAACTTCCAACTCTTACAGATGCCTGATTTTAACAATCCTGTTTGCCATTTATTGTCATAAGAAAATATATCATGTTCACTACACATTCTCTGAGTACTTGATGCATTTTGAGCTACATGTAAGGACTGATGAAATCAATGGTTTTTGTGATTAATCTTCACTTAAAAGAACAAAATGGCGATAATGTGACAGAAAGGGATTTCGACTTATTTTGTGTTGTACTTTTAGAAAGAACAATTGCTGAAATTTAAGATATTTCATTGTCCCACTTACAGCAAATATTTGATTTTTAGATAGGGAAGTTGTTTGGACTATGTTACGGGAATGTGTAATAATGGGATGGTAGAAAATGATTCAAAGAAAAGAAATTGTTTCTCTGCAATGTAAATTATGCAAATGGGTGGGGGGTGATATAGGAAAACAAAAAAATACAAGTTGGTGAGAATAAAGATACTGTATTTCATCTTGCCTGTTCATAGGAAAGATAATTCCTGAAGACACTTCGTTGGGAATTTTATCCCTCATCAGATTGGTATAAACTCCACAATAGATAAGCTAATTACCAATCAATATTTTTTAAACTTCAGTTCCTGATTTTGAATAAAACAACTTCTGGCCACTAGGATAGAGCGATCTCATCACATCTATTGAATCTTTTCAAAGGGATTGACAGTTACTATTATTTGCATGTTCTCTGGCTCTTTGATTGCTGCCTGCAGTTCACTTTCTGAGTCACTATCTACCTTTAGTTTCATGAAAACTTCCAGGATTTTACTACTTTTGTGTGATGCCACCAATAAAATAGTTCCAATTTTCAAAGTGTATAACAAATCCATGGATTTATAGTATCCTAAATGATGTGTTTGCATTTTTTTTATCAATTTATTTGTACCAATCACAAGACATGAAATTAGAACAGTTAAAAGTTAGGAGGCAGGATATGTGGCTACTTCAAGTAACTTGTTTGACGAATAAATGCCGAATAGCATAAACATTACTGTGGGCTTGGCTTAAAATGTATTCCACAGGTTTTGTTAAGAATTACTTTTACTTCAAAGTGATCCCTTCTTACTGCAAATGAACTCCTTTCAATAATACTTGAAATAAGACTTAGATTTTTGACTGACTATTATTTTCTACTGATAAGGAATCTCATCTTCTGTAATGAAGAATCCTACCAAACTTAAACTACTTCATTGAGACTCTCACTGGAGACATAACTGACTTATGGAGGGAGCATTGACAGAAAAGCAATCCTATTGCTCTATTTCCTGCCATTTCTTCAATGTATTCTTGATGGTAGTACAATGAAACAGCACCTCATTTGACATTCAACATCGAATAGATTCTAAAAGGGTACATATTTTCCACTGATTCCCAAAGTTCCTGGATTTATCTCTTACAATGCACAAATGGGATTAAAATAGACCATCTCATATAGAACTCACAAGCAATACAAGCATAGAACACTGTATCACCAATTATTCATTACCATGCTTTAAATTAATTAAAGGTATTTTGTATATTGACAGTTTAATCACTTGTTTATTTTATACAATTAACTAAGTCCATAAAACTTTATTTATTTAGCTTTAAAATTTTTAGATGCTGTGATGTTGTGCAAATCAGAATTCTGCTCGAGTTCCTTGTTTTATTAACAATGATTCTTTATATGCATTATTCTTAATTTCCCTTGCATTCAACTCACAGAATGTTCTATCCAATTCTAGTACCCGGTTTTTAGGATGTGGCAAATTAACAATATACGTTTGGTCTGGTTATTGTCTGATATATCAGACAGCTTATATCAATCTAGGAAATTGATCCCATTTTACTAAATCACAAGTTTTAATTACATATCTGAAAACAATAAACTTAAAGATATGAAATGCATTTAAATATAAAAAGATATAGTTTCTAGGTCAAAAGTGTACTAATGGGCTAAAATTTTATTCTGTAAAAATTTCGGGGGAAAACCCTATCACAGCTTTCTTTCAATCTCTGCTTTATCCTTCATTTCTACATATGGTGGACTAACTTCTACAGCTATTTGACATTATCTGCAATATTGGGAAAACCTAATTGGACATGCCATCCAGCATTAGCCAATAATGTGTATAATTAAAGCACTATAATTGTATTAAAGCATCTTTCTAACCATACTATTTACCTACCATTTGTCATTCTGTTCAGTGTTTTGGTGAACACAGTATTTATTTATGACAAAATCTTTCCAAGCTTCTATGTAAGTTCTGTTCATTTTTTTTATATTGTTTACAAAACCTTTACAACTTTTGACCTAACTTTCAAAGGAAAGTTATAAAAAAACTATCATATCCTAAAATTAAAAAAAAAAAAAAAACTTAAACAACACATTTCAAGAGTAAACTTAAATTAAATTTATGAACTTGAAATTTTGATAATTTATTTATTTATTCATTTATGTTTGATTAAGAAGTACTGAATTAAACTGCAAACATATTTATTTTTCTAACTGACTACACCCCTGAAATTTAAGTTATTTTATGATAAGAAACTGAAATCCTTCTCAAAACAATTTATAATGTTGAAATTTCACTATAAGCCTTTCTTCTTGAATTTACTTTGGCTTCTGATTGAAATATAACATTTTACTTTTCTGCAGCATAGTATTACAAAGCTAAGTTGTACTATTCCCGATTCCCTGTTATTCCTTAACTGTGCATTCTCGCATGTTTATATATTAGGTAGAGTAAAGAACTGTGGTACTCTACTCCTGTTGGTATTTAGTTGTAAGGGATTTTGTTCATGGGTGAAAGAAAGGTACGTTACTAAAGAGATGTGCTCTCAAGGATTGAAGTTATGATCTAAAATCACAAAATTTCATACAAAGTTTCCCTCCTTGTATTATAAATGCTTGAATTCCTTTCATTCCAAGATGAATAGAAATGCAAAAAGCTTTTGAGGTAAGAAATTTCCTAAGATCCAAAGTAAAAAAAATAAAATTAAACCCCATCCATTAAAAAAAAAAAAAAAAAATGCCTCTTAAGAATTTGTTTTAAATTTTGAATGGCAATTGTGGAAATATTAATATTTGGAAAGAAAATTTACTTTTAAGATTTAAAAGACTACCACAATCTTGCTCAATGAAAATTTTGTACTTGCAATTTCATACAAATTATATGTAAATTACATTTGTCTTAAGCTGAGGAGGTTTTGAGCTGTCTTAACAAATTAGTCTCTCCTCTCTAATCAAGATAAACAAGTTTAGTTTGCTCTGAATGAACTTTTTTAATGATTCTGTTTATTACATGAATCATGAATCTTATATGATAATACTGTCAGAGTAACAAAAATTGGAGTAGTAGCAAGGATGATGAATAATGATTGTAAGTATAATAAATTTTCCTACTGAACTTTCAACGAAGCCTTATAGCAGCTTCCGGGAAACCAAAGTTTTTGGGCTCCGGGGGAAGTATGGTTGCAAAGCTGAAACTTAAAAGAGGCCTTATAGCTTCATCTATAATTCTGAAGTTTCATGGGAGCCTTTTGTAGACTTATTGTTTCTCAACTCCATGTAATTCACTGTCTTTGCCATTATGTAACAGTCATCTTTGCAAAATGTCAAGCTCCCGTTTACATAACCAATTTGAGATAAGGATACATTTCAATCTTTCATGAAGTTTCGGCAAAATTGCTTGCATGTCAAAATCTGGATTGGTGAATATTAAATGAAATCCATCAGCAAAATGATGCAGATATTAAAAAAGAAATGTTGGAACTTATTATCCAATACAATACTAAATCCACAATCAAGCTTAAATATAGATATAAATCTTTCCCTACTTAAATATATATTTATTAATAATATATTACACATATTCATAATTTATAAGATGACGAATTCATTAAACAAGTCAATTTTCATAAATAAATAGATAAATCACATTGGATTTTTGAATAAAATATTTCAACAATACTTTAACATTACTTTTTTGATAAAAGTTGACAATCAAGCTTTCTGCAAGGGGGAGGGTTTGGAGATCACCAGTTCTAAAGAGCAAGATTATAATTAGGCATTCAAGATCAACAGTCACAACCCAATTTTTTCTGAATTTAGCTCCAACAAACAAGTGAAGAGAAACAGTGAATCTTTGTTAACATATTTGTTAATCCATTCACTTCATTTTTACTTCTTGAGCAATTTTGCACATTACGTTTTCTCTATTGTATCTATAAATAAGGTTCATGTTTTCTAGCTTTCCATTACTAGAATATTATAATTCAAGTAAAGATTACAACAATGTTTTTCAATCTCGTAAATCTCCTTCGATTGATTCCTGCCAGTAATGTTGAAGGCTTATCTACTGATTCTTCCATTCTCTTCTGCCAAAGATGAAGCTTCTCGGAATTTATATTCATAAACTTCTAGCTCAAATGTCAATCTATATAAAGCCTGACTTCCCTACAGGGGATTTGACCTTTTTTTTCCCTTTATGTATTTATTCTCTTCTAAAAATTCAAATAAAAATTATATACTATACATATCTTATTATTACAAAATTTTCTAGTTTATTGTCCGAAGATATCCTGTAGTGCCAGTCGCTTCCTCTAAACTGAAATGCCTCTTTACTAACTACATCTTAGACCATTTTTCAAAAAATATATACAGAAGAGCATCGATTATCCGAAACAATACAGCATGGGGGTTGTTCGGTCAACTGATATTTCAGATAGCCGATCATTTACTAAAAATTGTACAGTAAAATTGTACTGCACACCATAGCAGTGATGCATAATTTGTTTGCCGTAAAACCAGGTGCAGAGATTTCTTAGAAACTATGGATTTTGTGGCATTTTCTTCCAATACAGACCAGTTTCGTCTGCGTTGTAAACATTTTTATTTGTAACCCTCCTTATCAATGTTTTTTTTAAAAGATTCTTTAAAATGTGCAGCTGCTTCAGTATCAGCCGACAGTTTTTCATCCTGGATGTCCAATTTCCTAATTCCATGCCTAGATTTTTGTCCACTGGAACGCCTTCGGTTAACCGATGTTTTGGTTGATTGGTATTCGGATAATCGATGCTCTACTGTATCTGTTCATTGTCTCTTTATTAAAACATCATTTCTTTTATGTTGATGTAACTTATTTCTAGATTTACTGATATCCTTTAACCCTTCACTATCTTTTTTTTTTTTTTATGAAGTACATCATCATAAAAATCTGTACTAATGGATTCATTGTTTCCCAGACTTTTAACCAATCAACCAATGTAATATGTTTTTAAAGTTTTATTTTAAAACTGCAAAAATGAACAAGACAGATTCTTAAAAGAATCATGTTTCATAAATTCTAAAGAATGTTTTAACAAAGATAAATCTTTAAAAATTAACAGTATATCTTTAAATTTATTCAAAAAATATATAAAAGAAGTTTAATAATTGTTTGTAGTATTATTTGCAAATAATGTTTAATTTAATTTAGCTTTGTTTGTTATTTGAACTATTTAGATGATTGTTAGATATTTATTTTTGAACAATGTATTTAAAAAAATGTTTAACCTAATAATTGTACGTTGGTTTATTATACACTGTGATACTTTCAGATTGTAATTTTTTCATGTTTGTTAAAGATATTTTAGGAGAAAGAACATATTGGTTCTTCTCCATTTTCCATGTAAACCTGATGAAGAAAACAGGAAATGTTTTCAAAATATAGTAAAGATTAAAAGAAGATTTTATTATTTGTGTTGTTATCTATCTAATTATCTAACAAAGTTTGATGTAAGTATCATTATATATTATTTCTCAAAGGTGTATTTTTGTCGGAACGCCATATTTCCTTTAATACTTCATCAAAATCAATGATTGGGACATCATTTTGAAGATTACGTTCCCCGCTACTGACTAAAAATAAACAAATTGTTTAAAGTTAAAGCTTTCGTTAAAAAACTTAATTTTAAAAACCTTTTTATAAAAATGGAGAAACGCTTTAACAGAAGCGACTTATTTTTCGAAACCGAAACACTGCAGCGTCGTAATTCAAATATATCCTTTTTTGAATAAAAATGCATTTTAAAATGATTTTCCATCGTTTATTTAATAAGAACACATAAAAAAAAATTATATTTTAATAAAAATTACGATTTATTAGAATAAAAAAACAAAAATTTGTCAATTTCTCATATATTATTTTTTAAAGGTTTTTTTTTTTTGTTTGTTTGTTTAGTTCCCTTAATACTTCATCAAAATCAAATGATTGAGATATCATTTTGAAGATTACGTTCACCGTTAATGACAAAAAAATAAATTGATGGTTTCGCTAAAAAACTTTATTTAAAAATCTTTTTATAAAAATGTAGAAGGCAATCTGTTCAATAATGTATTTCTACATTACCATTCGGTGTCTGAATTATGCGAATTATTACAATATACCATGTAAATATTCCAGTATACTAATATAGCGAATTATTTCAATATACCGTACGAATTATTCGCAAGGGTCAACCTTTTTATAAAAATGGAAAAGGCGCCAGCTATTGACAATGTGTTTAACTAACGTACGACAGCTGTTGGATTTGTTTATTATTTCTCAAAGGTGGTTTTTTTGGTGCGAATTATTCGCACGGGTCAACTAGTATTTATTTTATTTTGTTTTTCTATTTTTTTCTAATGTGCAGGTAAATGAGAAACATTGTATTACAGCTTATAAAGAGGATCCAATGCATTCTTTATTAAGATGAATCTATATTATTCCTTTTTTATGGAAAAATCTTGAGATGTTTCCCCATCTCTAGAAAAGCTGAATTCTTAGTAATAAAGAAGATGGGAAAGTTCTCTATCTTTGATGACTAGAACAGAATTTCATGATTTACACCTG
>JAFIDM010000179.1:23705194-23762347 GCA_023159025.1 Thereuonema tuberculata | reverse complement strand
AAAAAAATAGTGATATTATTTCCAAGTTGCTGAAAAGAAAATCACAGGATATTTCAGGATCTATAAATCTAAGTTTGTTGGCTACGAGTCGACTCAATTTCAAAAATCTACTTAGCTAATGTAAGCCCATGCCCTGAAGATTTTCAGATATTCATGAGAACAGGGAGGAGTCATTTCCACACTGGCTTTTCTTTTCCTTTCAACTATTTTCACTACAAAAGCAACGAAATATAATAAGAGCACAGCTCACTTGTGAGCAAATCATAACTCCTTTCTTCCATCTACAACCACAATTGAGCTTCCTAATTATAAGCTTGAGTAAGAATAAAAAATAGAATTCCTGACCTTTCTAATAACTATATGCTCCCAAAAATATGGTTAATTACTAAATACATTTTAATCATATTGATAAGAATGTTTTTAATTAAACTGCATATTAAAAGCATTCATGTAAATAAAAATATTCAATAATTAAATATGAAGCAATCCTATTTCTTTATATAATACAAAAAATATATATATAGTAAAACAATTTTGATAAAAGATTTCAATATATTCAATTTTTTTTTTTTTATGTTTTTGGTTTTTTTATTTTATTTAAAATTTTAAATCTAAGGTTTAATTCCAATAATTAATTATTCCACAAAAAATAATAAGTCAAAATTAGGGTAATAAAATAATGAATAAACACTTTTTGTTTTTTATGGAAAACTAAATGAATGAAGTTAAAATGTCCCACTATTGACCTATGCAGGTCCTTGGGGTCGCGGGAGGTAAGGCTCTCGCGGCGCATCTTGACCAACGCGACTAAGTTGAGGTCAGGTGGTCAGTCCGACGCCAAATGAATCAAGTGGTAGTAGTAGTAGCACAGTAAAAGTATTACTACCACGGCATATTTATACTGTGGTAGTAGTAAAAAACTGGCATTGTTAATGTCCAACCTGAAATAATAATTTGTAACCAGGGGCGTATATAAGGGGGGGCCGAGGGGGCCCGGGCCCCTCCCGAAATTATAAAGATATGTCCTCCCAACGTTTTTTTTTTTTTTTTGGTTGAACAGATAGGTTTTCATTGTTTTTTTTGTTTGGTTGAATAGATTTTGGTTGCACGATCAAATTAATGCAATTGTTTACTCAATTCTTATTTCATATCATTTCAGAGTTTATCTACAGGATTTAGATGCAGAGAGTAACATGCCATATACGGCCTAAATAAAGTCTGTTTGTTTGGTATGACATGTTTTAACTGTTACTATTATTATTACTGCACAATACTCTTACGACATCTTTAAGTTATTTGGCTTACATTTTAACATGGATTCGTCCATACATGTCCCGCTGTAGGTGGAAGTAAAGAGGGAACTCGTTATTGAGAGTCCGATGCTGCATTTCATCGACTCTTGAGAAAGAAAAAAAACCGATTTTTTAAAATTTATGAAATGCTACTTGTTTATTTAGGAGAGAACGTAATTTTGCTTTTAAAATGCAGTATAACTACTCAAATTCACTGTTTTAATTAGCCTTATTAAACAATAAATAAGGAAACCAATCTATGCAATTTGTTTGCAATTTTTTTTAAACCAACAGTAATATTATTTTGACAGGGGATATTAATGCCTAATTAAGATTAATAAATAAAATATCCCATGCCAAAATAATATTATTGCTGTTCGTTTAAAAAAAAATTGCAAACAGTGCATAGATGGGTTTCTTTTGAACAATAATGGTTTCTGAAAGTGATGCTGTATTAAAAAAAAAAACTCCTTTTAAAAATTTTGCCTTATCAAAATAGTTAATTAAAATAATAAATTCAAAATTTTTTTTAAGAAAAATGACGTTTTATCAATAAGAAAATTGAAAAAGAAAAAAGCCCTGAAAGACTAAGCGAAATCATCAATATTACATGAGAAAGGCTGATTTCTATGGAGGAAAGGTCTCAATAAACCACTTAAGGAGATCGACATGTAGCTGCATACGAAAGCCCACAGGAAAAAAACATCTCGACCAAATTTACTTTTCGTGTATTAAAAAAAACTTTGTTTCGTTTTCTTATATGAAAAAAACAAAACTGAAAAATGTTAAAAAAAATAATAGTAATTTTTTTTTTTAGATAAACGTCGCATTATTAGTTTTAAAATCCAAACAAGGAAATCTAAAATTCGTTTTAAAAAATTAACAATATTTTTAAAAAGGTTTTAAGTTAAAACAATGTTTTAAGAGAAAGTTAACGAGATAAATATTCAAATGCTGACAAATGGGTGTTGTTGAAATACCGGGGGAAGCCACAGACCGGCATCTCGGCTTCGCTATTGGTAACTGCAGTGCAGCCACTTCTACTACAGCATTCACAACGACCGAATCCAATCGCAGCCCGAATTCAAGTTTCTGTTTCCTGCTATCTCGGGAATTAGCGTCAGTTTAATGAAGGATTTTTCTTTCCAAGGAAAAGATAGGAAATACAAGCCATGAATAAATAAAATTTACGTTATTTCTTACTTCCCTTCGGTGATTCATTAAAACTTTCTCTCCACCTTTTTTTTTTCCCTACATAAACAAATAAATTTAGATTAAAAATTTGTCCATTTTTATTTATATTGTATAATAGCCTATGTGATGCTTCTCAAAATCAAATTCAAGTACTTTATTATCATAAAATCTAAAGGTTTCGAACAACTTTAACACTGAATAACTTATTTCTTAGAAATAATTTAATAGATTTAAACATTTTCAAACATTTTTAAATTGAACGTCGCGTCGGTGAAACAGCTGAACCAGGATGTCATTTTGTATACAACTTGGTCTCACCCATTGTTATTTTTAAATTGAGTTTAAAATTTTTTACGAGACTTTTCAATGTGTAAAATGTGAGGTTATGACAGCATAAAAAGATGTTATATTTCCTTCAGCAACAAATCAGTTATTGTTTTCTGGTAATAAAGATGGTTACAAAACTCGAAACGAAACAGGTTGGTTGAAGAAAATAGGATGATATTGATAAATAAACTGACTGGCATTTAAGAAACTTCAATAAAGCAGATTTCAAACTGCTAAAAACAAAAAAAAAAAAGCGTTTAGAGGGAAATGCAATATCATCAAAAATTGTTACGTTACTAAAATATATTTTCCATTACCATTTTTCAGACAATGTTTAAAACTATTGTATATTAAAATTTTCGTCTTAAAGCTTACAAAAATTAACTGCTTTAGTTCTATTCAGATTAGAATAGTTATTTTACAGGTTTGAGTGTTCTAGGATTTCTCATTTCTCCTTCTGATATAGACATAGATTAAGAAATAAACTTGCGCAACCCAATTCCCCAAGATAAAAGAGAGGACAGTATCCGCAGTGTCTTTTTTTTTTTTTACACCACCCTACCTTACTGCCGTGATTAAAAGACTTGTTTACCAAGTAATAAAGTCTCAGTTTACATCCTAGAGTAAACATTACATGCATTGAGAATTTATTACATTTGTCTTAACTTATCGTTACATGGTAAATGAATGTGAGTACGAATGGTTCCGTCTTTCAGAACACAGAACTTGTCGGATCAGTAAAATTTCCAGGGAAAAATAAAAGAAAAGAAACTTGCGCAAGAGATATGAGATTGTCGACTCTAAATTATAAAATGAATCGTAACAAAATATAAACTATAAAAATAAAACAATCCAGTATTACTTGCATTTCATTCAGGATCGGCTACAACTTCTTCACGGGACCGATACTGAGAATTTACAGCTTTTGAAGAGTAATTTTAAAATGTTTTTCATGTATTTTTTTTTTGTTATTGTAAAAGATAAAATGAAATAAATAAGAGTTTATTTATCTTATTTTGTTCAAAATAAACGCTTAACGCTTAAAAATAGCCTCTGTTTTAGCTTATCTATATTTATCTAAATATCTATAATATTTATTTTTGCTTAATATTAAAAAAAAACGCTTTTAGATAATTCCTAAATTCACTTGTCTAATCGCAATTGACATTAGCATGTAATAATAATAATAATAATAATAATAATAATAATAATAATTTTTACTTTACTTATTTATTAATAAGTACAGAACAGTACAGTCCCTTTACGGGAATACCCTATCAACGGTTTCTGAAAATTAAATTTGTGATTTATACACGTAATTTACAAGTATGTAAGTGAGGTTATCAAAAAAAAAAAAAAAATGCAGTAGAAATAAATAAATGAATAAAATATATCATACGTAATTTAGTACAATAAGTTCTTCTTAGAAAATTTAAACTAACTTGATTAAATAAATTTTCTAGATATATTAGTAATACATAACAATACATTCGAAAACATATTAAGAAAATAACCTTTCCTTTCAGTTAGTAATTTATAGCATTACACAATAACGAAATTAGGAAAAGAAAACACAAGCTGAAATATCTATAAATTTAATCTCTGCTTTTCATGCAAGATAACTATACACTCTGATAGCAGCAAATTTTTGTGAAAATTTTGATTAAAGAAACTTCCATAATGCAGATAACGGGCAATTATTATTTGTGGCCTCCATTTCTAAGAATTCGCTATCGTAGTTACCTTTTTAGCGGCCCTATGTTACAGCTTGCCTGTAAAAAATAGGTGACCGCTCTTGGTTTTATGTCTGCTGGATGTCACAATCTGTAGTGGCCAAACGGTTAGAGATATTAAAATGAAACTTCACCATTCTGTTCAGCATCAAAAAGTAGGTGACCACGTCAAAAAAATCAGACCTCTAGGACCACTCCCTGACCAAGTTGGGGGTCAAAAGTGTTTTTATGCTTTCCGGTTGTCACACTCTGTAGTGGCCAAACGGTTAGAGATATTAGAATGAAACCTTCACCATTGTGTTCAGCATGAAAAAGTAGGTGACCACGTAAAAAACAAATCAGACCTGTAGGACCATTCCCTGACCCCCCCAAGGCTCTTTTAGCGGCCCCTGTTACAGCTTGCCTGTCACAATGAATTGATATTGTTTTAATTTCCTTAGTATTATAAATGTGATTGTTGCGAATGCAAAGGCGCAATTGTTGCGTTTATTGTGATTGTTGTAGAGCTGCATTATAAATGTGATTGTTGCGCATGCAAAAGACGCAATTGTTGCGATTGTTGTGATTGAAATTGAAAAAATGTCTCGATGTGCGGAAAAACGAGATGCTGATGCAAAGCGAGCAGCTTCACGCTTGCGTAAAGAACGGTCTCTAAATAAAAAAATTTTGTTTATAAAATTATGCATATTACGGGGCCGCTTTGCTTTTGACAGTGTCTAAAAGCATTAATTATCTTGTTTGTATTTTCAATTTATTTTCAGAAGCTGAAATATTTATTTGCTCTATCTTTCCAAAAATGTATTGCAATTCTACGTTATTCAGTCAAATTTCCCCCTTTCTCTAATAATAAACAGGGTGGCGCACATAAAACCGGCCCCAATAGGTTTCAATTTTATACCTTGAAACCTATTCGGGCCGGTTTTATGTGCGGCCACCCTGTAAAACGTACTTTGGAATTAGAATACAGTTTCTAGTTTTCGTTACTTTATTTATACTAAGATATATTTTGATATTCAATATTAAATTTAAAGGTAACATGATTTACTTTTTAAAAACTGAAATTATAAGCTACTGAATTTTCTTTTACCTGTCAAAGAATAAAAAAACACGACTTTTTTATTATTGTAAAATACTTAAAACGTGATGTGTTTAGTAATACATTTTTAAAGCTTTATTTTTTTTAAAAAAACTGCAGATCATTTTTTAAAAAAATCAGTACTTGTAGGCATTTTGTTTTTTTTAACCATTAAAAAACAAACAAAGTTTCTTTACGAAATAACTAATCCCCTTTTACAACGTTAGTCTTCCGAAATGGGTAACAAAATATCTTAATCTGTTCCAACGACTAATCATATTTTCAAGCAAGGACGGACTCGTGAGTTGCTGTAATGAATCTTGTCCTTGCTGAGACGTCAAACTGACTCAGTAAGAGCCTCTCTTTCGTTTAAATGCATTCATGTAAACAGCCAAGTAATTGCCTCCATCGCAATAGTAGAAATCCAACTGTTAGGTTGTTATTATTATTATTAGGCAGGCTTCGCGAGACGAACAGAGAAACAGAATAGTTTTTAAAGAATTCGTAAAAATTCGGACGCCATTTCAAGATCGAACGAATACATCTTGACGATTTGTTGCTAAAGGAATAAATAAATTTCGGAAACACTGAACTATTAAGATGCTAAACATTAAGATTTCTTAATTAAAGACCTCTTAACTTTTAAATGAATTAAATCACGAGCCTTGCATTTCCCTATCTGCGTTTGTGGCTTCACAATTTCAGTTGTGGTTTTGCAATTTATCTCGCATCATTTATTTGCCTCGCATTGTAGTTCAACTAATATCAATTTAATCTTCTGTTAAATTCAAGCGCATGTAAATCTCTTAAAGGAAACTGAACCAAATTTTTTCTTCTGAATTTTGTCGCTTCATTCTATCTGTGTTTTAATGGTTGCAAATTGAAAAACAGATTTCTTGCGCATTCAAAATTACTCATAAAATTTCTACGTAAGTTAAATTACAAAAAAATAGAGTAAAATAAATTTAATTAAAAAAGTATATTTGCTATTTACAAGCAACACAACATTTATTTTCATGTTCCTATATAAAAATCTTCTATGCAGAACTTAATAACGATAGGACAGCAATACGTTAACATTAATCATGAAACAGTTCTAGTCTTTTATGGCACCTTTCTGTCTGATGGAAATTACCCGTTAGTCGGTTTTCGAATGTGATGCGTTTGAAAATCCTTAACCTCATCTTTCTAATATGAAGCATTCACATACTACAAGACCCGAAGGAAAGCACGATTTTGTATTCTACTTTGATTTTAAAGATTTTCTGGAGGGTTTACAAAAAAAAAAAAAAAAAAAAAAACCTAGCTTTATAGTAATATTGACAAAAAAAGATCACAATATTGTGAACTCTAATAAATACATGGAGTGTACATAGTATGCCTACAAGCGATAATTAAGAGAATGCATGGCTTTGGGATTTTATATCTTTTCTGTACCGACAATATTTTAAGCTTATTAAAGAGATGATGATATTACGCTTTGTGTTTTAGCTTACTTTCCTGGAAAGTTAGGCTCATAAAACCAATGTATATGTGTGTGTGTGTTCTCTCCTAAACTTAGGCAGGCATATTTACAGACATGAGACGATCTACCTTTTATATTTGCATATTTTCCATGCGGGCCTTTGCCGAGAAATCATTCTGTGCGTGAACGTAACAAAAATTCTCCACATAAAAGTTTTTAAAGTAAACAATTGAATTTCTACTAATGTTTAAAAATGTATATTAATCCTGTTGGGCGTGTTTCGATATGATTAACATAAGCTGGCCTTAGGTAAATTTACAATCCGCTGTAGGTTTCTGTGGACCTTAAGAAGGACACTGACCGATGCTTTCTGCGGCCACCCAACAATGAATATAGCTAATTAAATTTCGTTGTTAAAGTGACGTAACAGATCAAAAGCACGCATTAACGTCATTGTTGACGGTCAACTTACGATGATCCACAGAAATTTGAGACGTACAGTTAAATAATTTTGCTCAATCAGACGTTACAATTTCTCATGTGTTATTTTCACGACTTTAAAATAAAGAAAAGCAAATTTGAAGGAAGTAAGCTTTAAGTTTCTCCAGAACTCCTCGCATAAGTTAACTGTACTTCTTTTAAATGGTTAAGTTGCTTTAGAAGTTCCAGAAATAAATAAGTAAGCGTACTAATAAAATTGTAATTTCTCTTCATCGATTTACTAATAAAAATGTTTTATGATTAATAATAATAATAATTTCAAAAATCTAGAGATTCACCGACATGCTTTAGTACAGCCTTCCAGTCTAAATTAGAACTTAACATACGCTAAGTTGACCATTATTCAGTTGTAATTTAAAAGTTTGCAATCGGTTTCGTACCTGACAGTAAATTCTGCTGGACATTGCCGAGGTAAATGGGACATTTCCGATGAATTAAAATCACAGTTGCTGGTTCCGACTTCATTGAATTGTTATTGAGTAAGTTACCAACAGAAAATTATCAATTAATGATGAAAACAAACAGAATTCTTTGATTTACTTATTTATTAAATTGTAACCAGTCTGGCTGTAATAAGTACAAGTTTTGATGTCATTGGATTAAACCATTTAATCGAATAGGTGTGCTACCTCGGTTTGTAAGTTTTACTGAAACAGAAACTAATGACTAATAAAAATATATTGAATTTACAATTATATTTCAGGAAAAACAAATGTCGAAGCTTTTAGGAATCATAAGAGCAGAGGTTTACAACTTTTATGAGACTCTGGGCACTTTATCTACTGCTTTTGGGAACGCTACTTAAATTACCACAATAAGCTATCGTTCCCGTCTTTTCTGATCAAACGTCCTTATATTACCTAAAAAGGAAAAAGTATATAGACACTGGGATAATATAAAGGGATGATATTACTAGACGAAAGAATAAAATTTTGAATAAATCGGCAAGACTAAAGTAAGATATTTTTGTAAAGTTGTTATAGTTTGGATTTAGTAGATACTTAGCACTGCGTTTCCAAAGCTAGTTCCAGAACGCTGACATGAGATACAAAGTTTACAGTGTTGCTACTTCAAAACCCTGTCCTCCCACGACACAAGCAAACAACGGTATCGTAGAAAGAACATGAGCAATTAAAAAAAAATCTTTTTCGATATTTTCTTGGTGTTTAAAGCAGCTCTTTAATATTTCAATTATTTGTGGAGTTTAATTTTAAAATATATTTCGCAGAGGACTTCGGATTAGTTTGCCCAAAACCTGTTCACACTATTGGAACTACTGGGATTTATAGGACTGGAGTTCTGCAATGTGTTTATTATTTTTGCAATTTTCCATGCTAAACAAGCTTCATCTGACTCAAAAAAAAAAAAAAAAAAAAAACAACAACAACTCATATTTGAAATATTATCTCTCAACAATAATGCAACAATTAAAAATAATCTTACAATTTTTTGTGTACTTGGACAATAAAGCAAAGAAAGAAAGCTGCATCTGTCCACTGAAACTTGAGAAGGCCATGATGAATTATGATGTCGTTTGATACTAGGGATCTTATGAAACACTACAGAGCCACTCTTAAGTTTATTGAGATCGCCGCAAAATAACAAGTGATTTATACTTGGAGCCACGCGAACAACCTATTTCAAAATTACGGAGTGACATGAAAAAAATTTCATATTGTTAGTTGTATTTATATTCGCTTGAAAAACATAGCGTGGTGTAGAAGTATCATGTGGTCTGGTATAACGTTCGTGTTGACCATTTATATACATCACAGATGAAATTGAGTTAGAAAAAAGTGTTTTAGAATTCCATTTTAAGGCGAGATAAGCATGAGTTTTGCACCAGTCCATTCCGTTCTACAAGCTGGTATTTAAATGATCACGTGATAATCGTATCTGTGGGATGTTGAAGTTTCAGTTGATTAGATTTGTTTCCAATTGATTTGGACACAAACTGGACCTACAGTTTTGGGCAAAGATTAGTGCTACAAGTTGGAGATAAATTATTACAAATTAGGCTACATTACTCAGGAATAACAAGTGTACGCTAAAATAAACTCCTGTTATTTATTTGCTTTTGTTTTTGTTTTTTTTTCCTTTAAATATTGGATTCAAAAGGTTTGAGTCAAAAATTCAAGTGGGCGGTTTTCACAGGATCTTCGAAAATTGGCATATCAACTATAATTACTTTGCGATATTCGGACATAGTAGGTCAAGTCAGCAAAAAATTTTCGTACTTTCCGTCTTTCGATTACATCATCTTTGTTATTCTTGATAGACAATTTATTGATTGAAACTGGAATTTCATTGAATGCGCAGTTTGCCCCAAGTCAGAATTTCGGCGTGTAGAAAAAGCGGAATTTATTCTATAACGTTCAATATCCTGTATCAGCGGTTTCTTCAAAGGCATCGAAACGAGAAAAGAAACCAAAGAGAAAATGAATGTATCAAATAAAATATTAATTTCCAGACCAAGGTTTTTTCTCTTCTGGATATACGATATTGAAATTCCTTTCGACAGAAGGTAATTTCTTAATAGGTCACTTAAAACTTAAAAAACATAAACCTTTTATTTGTTTTTAAGGATTTAAGTAGTAATAAAACATATTTTACTGTGAATATTTAAGTGCTGGATTATGTAAGTTACACCTTGGAAAGTAGATCTGATGAAAGCAGTGACGAAAGAGTCCACAATAAATGATGAACAATAGAAAATGTAAAAATGGACGAAATCAACAGAACTAAGACTAACATTAACAAATTTGAAAACAACGTCAATTTTTTTTTTTCTTTTAATAAATTCTTGTAAATTAGATATACAAATGTAAATTTTAAAAAAATGCTGAGTAGTTGTAACAACGCAGTAATCGGCAATAATTTTTTTTTAACAATAAGTCTATTATTAGATTTATTGTTATTTTTTATTTAAACAGTAAACTGAAGACTTGAATGTTGAAGGCAACTATTGTTCTACAGCTTTGTCCTATTTATAAGCAAATATTTAAAAGCAATAAATGATCCGGAAACAATTAGTTTCCTTTGTAAATATTTAATAAAAACTTAGAAAAGAAAATTGTGATATTTAATGGATTATCTTTTTTTTGAAACCTTTCGAAAGCATACATGTTAATAAGCTGTCGTTTGATATAAAATTTATTCTTCAGCGTAATTACTTATTTTTAAAAATATTTTATTAATTTTAATAGAAACTTATTTTACATTACATGTTTAAAATTTGTGGATAAAACCTTTATTCTTAATATCTACAAGTTCTAGTTTAAATAACGATACCGCCCCTCTTGGCTAAATAAATATGTGGATTGTGATAATCTTAGCACTTAACCAAATTGCCGCTTGTAATATTAAGTACTCCTTAAGGGAGAGAGTCATAAAAATGAATGAAAGAGTCGAGAGTAATTGCTAATTAAACAAAATAAAAACATTTTTTTTTCCTTAACAACTCATTTAATAAACTGCATAAATTCAAACATATTTAGCAACTGTATAGTTCAATATTACGGTTAAGCTAACACTTCAATTAAAAATAATGATAAAATGCTACTTTCTCTTGTGCGTCATCATTTATACAAGATTAATACGTCATTTCTTGTATTTCTTCCTAATTTCTTCACATCAGTAACTAAATCCAGTATTAAAAATAAAACAAAATAAATCTTGATATTTGCATATCTTGAAAGCCTCATACTAATGCAACGGGAGTTTTTGTATACGAGGCGTAATTAAAAACCATGATTGTGATGAATGACGATAACAATGGTCAGGTGGAATCAGACGATTGCTTTGGCTCTGTCATTACTCTTGGCCGTGGTTCGTTTCTGTTCGTTCTCTGGCCATTTCCAAGGATTGGATCTTAAAGATTCTACGACGTTTGATTGGTTTTCATCTTATATTCGTTTTATGACGGCGACGGAATGGTCAGGGAACTATTCGTTCTGACTCGACATTTCAGCAATGAATTTTGATGTGTAGAACTTTTAAAAAAGAAAATACGAGACTCTTGGGCGAATGGTTTCTCAGGAAAAAAGAACTTCAACTCCTCTTTTAATATTTTTAATGAGTTTTTTTTTTTATTAGCAGTTCCTAAATAGTTTATTCTTAGCACTGGAAGCCTCGATCATTTGAACGTAAGCCTCGTAAACATAGAAATTAGCTGTACTTTTCATACATCTTATTCAGTTATTAATGTATATAGCCTACACATATGTATTAGCTTTCATAGGATGACATAATTTTTTTAACTTCATCACTAAAATCGCTTCGAATAAAAAACAAAGAAATGGAAGTTTTGTTTGAAAAATTTTCATTAAATCTATTTTCCGAACAGTTTTATAGCAAAGAAAAAAACAATGAAATTTAACATCTTCCTTAAACTTTGAAAGGAATAAAATTTTTATGACTTTTTACCAATTACATCATCTGCAAGTAAACTGCAAAAATTGCACAGAAAAAGCTTAACAAAATATGTCTTATTCTTGGTAACTATCTGAATAAAATTGGTAACTTTTAATAAAATTCTTCAATCTAAACTGATATAAACTGATCTAAACTAATATCTAAACTAAAAATAATGTCTTTTAATTGGGTTTATTAATTTATGCTTTTGAATATTTTATCTGAATGATCCTAAATTGAGTAATACAACAGTTCAATTCAAATTCATTCAAAAATAGATTTGAAGTAGGTTACCTTTTAACTTCACAATGTTTTTGTAACATTAAGTAACACTGCAATGAAAACTTCCATTAACATTTCCATTAAATAAGATCAACTATCTTACATTACATAAATATACTTAAATATTCATGTGCTTTAAAGTTCAATATCCTGTAGTACTATACAGGCCTTACAAAAAGATTCAAGAAAAATACTGCTCAAAAATTATGCAAAAATTCAAATATTATACTGAAATGCAATAACTATTACTAACGCCGTTTAACTGGTAGCCCACCTAATCAAAATTCAACTATTTCTAATATTATTAATAATAAATCTGACGAAGATAAAAATCTGCTTTAAAAACATTGACGTGTAGCCCAACTTAGAAGTTTCCGCAATGCTGTAAGTAAGTGCACTGCTAGAGAGAGATGGGTGCCAAAATCAATAATGTGGAAAATTTAAAAATGTATCTCGTTTAAAAACACCAATTTAACACTACGAAAAAAAGATTTCTAGAACATTATTGTCAGCGGAAAATATTTTATCAGTTTAACTGAACTATTTTTTATTTTTATAATAAGTTTTCCCTATTTAATTAATAACAAAACCTATCAATTGATACCGTACTGTGTTTGGATTTCGAACTATTTTGCAGAAAACGGGCATCATTAATTTCATAAGTTCTATATTTTTATTAAAATAAAAATTTATAAAAAGCAATATTATATATAAGAACATCACTTTAATAAAAAAAAAATATTATCTACAAAAATGTTAACTAAGAAAAAAAAAATCTCTATCAATTTTTATCTAAATAATTTGTAGGAAGATTCGCGTTCAACTACAATATTAACGATACGATTAATATTAATATATAAAATAACGATTTTATTTTTTTTTTGACTTTAGAATCACGGAGAGTAAACAAAAATTTCAATGTGGATAATTTTAAATATTTATTTTTATTTAACTTCAGTGAGAAATTTGGGTTTTATTATTTATTACATTTTGTTATTTCTCATGTTTGGATTTCAACAAAAACTTCGAATTGTAATATCTCTCTTTTGAATGTTAATCTTTTGATCATTTGCTGTAACTGAATCACTTTTTCCTATTTTTATCTTTTCTTTATACTCTTTCTTTATTCTTCCTTTGTCATAAAAGTAGAGTAAAAAAAGATTAGATAATGTTACTTTAAAAATTTTCAAAAATTCTTTATTTACATATTTTTTTGTTTTTGCCGGATAAAATTACCCCATCGCTTTCAAAACTCGTATTTCGCATTTTCTTTTCAAATAAATAAATACAGAACAGATTTACTTTATTTTTGTAAGACTTTCCTAACTATTACAATCAGGATTGTGGAATCTAAAACATTTTTTTCCCCGACTTCATTCAATATCAGTCATATTTCTTCAAACCATCCAACCAATAATAAACCCAACAACGAGGTCGTATGAAAGCTGATCTTCTTAATGTAAATCGGAGTTGGAGTTAAAAACCAGATTTCTTATCTACTCTGAAGACCCGATTATAATATTCAAAAACAACCAAGGGCATCTCTTTAATTTTCGCACTATTAAAAAGCTTTTCCCAATCTCCATCATTCTTACATTTTAAACAGTAACATTGAAAGTTAGTGCCACGAAAGTACATTGAAAAATAATACTGACCAAACCATTAGTCAATAACAGTGAAATTAAATCACCTAATAACAAGACTAAAATTTATTATTATTAATGTTCATATTCGTGTGTGTTAAAATATTAGAAAAGGACCGCGATACACCAGTTACAAACAGGTCATAAACTGTTAATTGATAAGCCCGTTATTTACGCAACTGAAAAAGACAATTATTTAAGAAAATTCATTGAGTCATTGTTGATTAAGTAAAAAAAAAAAAATGCTAAAACACTGATACCTCTATTAGCAATGCATTAGATTATAATCTTAGATAAATATTTGGTTTATAATTCGTCGATGAACAGGTCATTGTTGTAATAATAAATTGCATACTTAGTGCAAATTGGTGATTCCAATGTTTGTTAAGTGTTGGCTTTCATAATATGCCTTATTTTTCCTTTTTTGTATCTTTTATCATATTATCTGAAGAGGAGATATGAACAAACCTCGAAACATGTACAGTAATGAAGATTATTGTTATTATTTTCTCTATATTGTGTGTATGGTCCTTTTCTAATAAGACTAACATTTGTTTATTTTTATTATTTTTATTATTTTAGTTTAAATGAGCTTAACGAAGTTTTAATAGTTGCTGATCATTAGCAGTTACCTAGCAGACAGTGAAACCTAATCTCTCTTCATTTCTTGTTTACTACACCTTAATACCAACCAACCTTTGACCTAACCTGTATCGGAAAATTACAGTCTTACTTCCTTTCCCTTCCCATACCCACACCTCTTCATTTCCTCTTATTGATTTTCCTGTTTACTAATTATTTGCAACAAAAGAAATGTTTTTTTATTGCTATTCAATAATTACGAAGATTAATATTACTCCAGGAAAAACTCAATGAAACCCGACGACAGAAATACAATACGTCATCAAAATAACAAGTTTCTTAGGATTCAGATTTTCTAGTTATGCCTTAATAACTATTAAGGAATAACTAATATATTAAAAAAATTATAAATATATTAAAGGATATATCCAAACAATTCTATCGTTTTCCGATCCTAAAGAAAAAGAATGTACTAACATCTGATAAATCTCTCTCTGTGCTAGCTATACCGCCTATACTAGAAAACACACATTGATGCCTTCAATCTGAATTTACGTTATGTAAAAAATATACGGACTAGTTCTTTTAAAACTGCGAAATGAAAACGAACATATATCTAAAAAGTATTTTACTATCGTATTTACAATGCAAAATTTAATTGTTTCTAGCTTTTGTTAGTACACATTCTAAGGAAAAGATGAAAGGCAGAAATATAACTGAATTATCAAACAAATAATAAATGTATAAATTCTAATCCGAGTCTGAATTTTGCTCTTGACTTGAAGAAAACTTTTTCGCTCCAAAATTATCAACTGCCTACTGTAGAAGTCCTTCACTCAGTGAAACTGGAAAAGCTCGTGCTGACGTCAGAGAAAGAGTCCGTAGATTAAGTGAAATTTCAAAATGTTTCGTCTTGAAGAAGCTAAAGGAAAAACCTCCACCGTTTCCGACATTCAGTCTTAACTTTGCGTTTCGTAAGTGGATTCTTCCAAGTAGAACCGAGGTACGCCATTGCGAAAACAAGCTTTAAGTAGCAGAATTTCTAGACAGGATAATCATACTTATATAATCATCTATTACCATGAAGTAACTGATGGAAAGAAAAAAGAAAGGGGGCGGGGGGGGTTGTTATAAAACCTTTCAGAATAGCATGTTCTTCAATAGCTCAGTTCTCAAAACCAGAAAGATGAAGAAACGACTATTCAACTGTGACCACTACAAATTTTCTAACGATATGATCTAATGCTCTTCCTACATCCAAATTCTAACGCGTTTAACCTTTACCTTTACCGTAATTACACAAATGTAATAAACGAAATGCCTCTCTCTGTTAAGAATAAAGACTCTCATTTATCACTGATCGGAAATATATAGTGAATAAGCACTGATGAATTCTGAATCATCATCTGAAAATTTCAGAACCTAAATGCAGTAAGTTTATTTTTGATATACATTAGAGGAAAGCAATTCTACAAAGGTTTTATAAAAATGGAATCATCATAAATTATTTATTACTACATGAATTTTTAAAACACTTTCTAATGACAGTTAGCTGTTCAGACTGTTCTAGGTGGAATTATGGATTCTAAAGCCCTCATATAGCAGAGAAATCCTTGCCTTCGTCGCAGAGCCTAAATGACCAGACGAGGATTGGTTCAAATACCAGTCGAACGTCTCACAAGGGGACGAAATCTTTTTCTAATGTTTTGGTCACTGTTTTCATAGAGCTAATTAAAAATAAATTTGCGCTTGAAAATCCAAGCGATAGCCTACTACGCAACACCGAGCAGTTTCTTCAGTCACTTGTAATTCATTCAAGGCATACAAAGTTCGAAACGTCGAAAATTACGAAGAAATTTCATGATTGAAATCAACTTGGTGTAAAATGAAGTTGTAAAGATATTGAAAGAGGAATGTTTGAAAAGGAATTCAATTTCAGGCTAAATTTGGAACTGCATCGCGAATTCCCCAATTGCATTAAACGTGAAAGAGTTACAAAGTGAGATTAGTTCCTTTTCTTTTTTTTTTTAATTAGAAAGTAAAATACATTAAAATTTTATAACGTTAAAGTGCACTAATTACAAAAGAGCTCGAAATATTATTCCGCGAACACATTAACTACATCAAATCAAATTAATTTAGCTGAATACCACGGGAGAACGTCTAGCTGAATGGTTAATCGAACAAACTCTCTTTGGTTATGATCCCCAATAAGTGTTGCGATTAAAGCCAAAAATTATTCAGTCAGATTTTTCGGGCTTCAGTGAATCAACGTCAATCCCAATTACTCGACTCATTTATCAATGAAAGCAGCAAACGAAGAAGAGGAAAGAAACAGACTGAAGATATAATACAAAAGAACAGAGTACAAGAGAAGAAAAAAAACTGAATCTGCAAGATTTGAAAAGTGGAAACGTTAAGAAAATCAAAAGTTAGATCATCAAAATTTTAGAACCATGTGGACCTCAAATCTTTTTGAATGTTCAACTTCCATAGGGTAACAGTGATTTCCAAGCGTTTTTGATCAGAAACAAGTCAGAAATGCTATTTATAATTTAGGTACCCCCTTTCCACCACAATGGGAAAAGAGCATTTTTCTCTTTAAGTGAACTTCGAAGAAAAAGAAATCCTTTTTGTTTAAGAAATCCACAGCACCCCTTTGAGAAATGTGAGAAGCCATCTGGATGCATTGGCTACTGCATATTTTATCTACTGCATTCAGGTCAAAGTGAATTTGATTCGAAAACTTTTAAGTTAATTTTGGTTTATAATTTACTAACAGAAGCCAACAAACCATTTGTGGTCAAATTAGAATTTTTAATTGCAGAGATCTTTCTGTAAACATATACAATCCTGTTTCAGTTTAGTACTCCAATTTTCAGGAATATCAGCATCATATCCAATCAAAATTTTTGTTCCTGTTTACGAAAATTAGCTAATAATTTTTTTTTTTTTTTGTTCTTTTTAAAAATTAGCTGCCGAAGGAGAATGTGTACAGTAGTTATCTTATTATGTTATTGTATATTGTCCTTTATTGAAATTTTGCGATTTACTATTTTAATAATCATATTATAAAAATTAAAGCTTGTTCAGTAATTTTTTGAGGTGGTTCGATGGGCTTTAAAATATGTTTATTAATACTTTTAAAATGACGATTTTAAAAGATTGGATAGCAAGCTCCATGTAACTGCGAACACCTCAAAATCTAGAATACCTAAAATTATACTTTGGATGGTAACTGTGGCAGGGGATGATGAACAAACAATGGAGAAAAAAGAAATAGATGACAATTTGAAAACGAACCGCATTGAGACAGTAACATCTGTAAAAAGAAAGATTCCATGGCAAAAAATTGGCTACTGATGAACCGGGGAAAGAATGTATGTACATCAGTTCGAGTACAAAAAAAGTGAATACATTTTTTTTTCTTTTGCCTGCATGAGAAGCATCGCTATCTAAAGAATACTGAAAGTTTTGTTTACTATTTGAAATATTAAACAAGCATTAAAGAGAGATAGAGAAGAAAACAAAAGAGAATGAAAAAAAAAATGTTAATGCAACTTTACATCGAAATGTCTCTCCATCCATCTGTTAAGATAACTCAAAAATACTTATCGTAAGGTCTAGATTTGATGTTAGATTATTCAAACTAGGTCCTACTAGTTCTCGTTGATATTGGATCCTTAGGTAAGGAAAGAAAACAGCTTATATAAATTGCCATTAAAAGACCACAATCGCAATAACTCAAAAACTATCTATTCTTAGAAACTTTCAGAACAGATAGATGTTACTCAATGTAAACATCTTATAGATTTTGGAAGAAATCGAGTCCACAAGATGAGATAATGAGAAAATAAGTTTTCTTTGTAAAAATAAAAGGAATTTTATAAGTAAACAAAAATTAGGAATTAGGAAATTATTTTTCGCAATAAATATAATTTTAATTACAAAAAAAAAATACAATTAACGAAACATATTTAACAAAATTAAATTCACTTCAACGAGATCTAATTCAAAATAAGCTACAGTTGATATGTCAACATAACTGCATTGTAAGATTCAGAAATACTTCTTCCGAAAATAATGACAGACAAGATCTTACTGCTTTTATATATAATTTGGGTTGATTTAATGATAACCGTGCTTTAGTAAGGAAACTCGTGTATTATAGGTTGCAGTTTTCTTTAGGATAACTTCTACCAAATTCAGTAGGGAGATCACATTCACTAATATTTGTCTGCACATTAAAATTTTACCAATGTGAAATAAATATTTCGTTATAAATTAATTTAAAGCGAATCATAAAAACATTTCAACAAATATATATTTTTTAATAAATCAGTTTACGTAAAGTTTGAATACGATTTCTTTTATTTGATTAAGAAAACATTTGAAAATATGTATATTACGCTTGCTTTTAAAAAAAAATATTTCTTTTGTACAGTAACTTAAATTGTTAATGATTTGCCAAATTTTGTAAGATTTCAGTGTTTTTGTAGTTGGTTTTTGTAATTATTTCTTTTTTTTTTTTTCCTTGAGCTCTGTTTGTGAGAAAACTGTCAGATTTCATTAATTAGCAAGGTTTATTTACGATGCCATGTTTTCGCTTGCCCAACCCATTATCTCACATTAAGAATTTTCGCCGTCTGAATTTCTTTTCCTGTGAACTTTGACATTCGAAGTTCAGTGGCTCAGATGATGTCCACTATTATAACTTAAATAAAAAAGAAGGGAGATTTGATAAACTTCGGAAGTGATAAAGTTCCCCAGAAAGAGAAAAAAAAAAAAAAATGCTTCAATTTTTCATAACAGCGGGGAAACTCATTTTTCGGATAGAAATAGGTGAAACACATATTTATCCATAGGTATTTACTGAAGTTACTCTTACTGATTTTAGATGGAGCACTTATTAGATATTCTACGAAATTACATATATTTTAAATTCCCCAAATTTTGCATTTTTCGTATTAATCAAGCTGGGCTGTTCAAGCTAATCTTAAATTAGAAATGGCTTAATAGTAAGAAAGTAGATAAAAATAAACTTAAAATCGGCTTTGTTTAGGATATATAATTTTTTTTTTTTTTTTTTTTAAGTAAAACTTTCAACTGAAATCTAAGAATGTGTACAAATGGAGAGATCTTTTATGTAAGCTACTGAAAATTATTTATTACCGGCTTCTTAATTGGGGGTCCTTTTTATAAGGAGCTCAATGTATGTGATTCAAATGGAACTTATTTCAAAAAGGCTTTTACTGTTCTCCGTTAGAACTGTTCTCCTATAAACAGTAATATTAAGATCAAAGTTTTAATTCAGGAAAAAAAGAAGATCAACAATGCTGTTTTGATCTCAGTTTCGAAGGAGATTTGATGGAGTGAATAAATGTAAAGAATTTTGTTGGTGCAACATCTCTTTTGTTTCGTCGGAAATTAAATTAGAGAATCCTCGGACGGTTTCTTACATTTCCGCTTAAAAGTCCGTTCTCATCGCAGGTCTCATTACAAAAATGTAATTAAGTCGACAGGAAAGTGGGCGTGATGAAACAGAAAATAGACCAGCATCCTGTATTTTATGCTAAGGAAACTAATAAATATTTAGACAAGAGTTTTAAATCGCATTAAGAACATCGACTAGTGTCTTAACCTTTACTTACTTAGTTTAAGCTTACACATAACCGTCGCCTTCTCCCAGCTGCATTAATTATAGCTTCTTGGTCATATAATGACTTCATCGCTTAAAAAATAAAAAAGCCATTTGCGACATAATCTTTCTTATTAAAAAAAAAAAAATAGCTTTTCTTTCTTAGCCCTAAAGCATTAAAAGTTGTAAAAGCATTCAGAATTCAAGTTGTTTGTTTCCATTTCTTTATTAATACACAATTTTCCGTAAACATTTTTGTAAATAGAAGATTTATTCAAAGGCTACAACAATCGTTTTTTTTTTTTACTGCTTTCTTACAATTCTTTAAAAATTCATCCAAATTTTAATTTAAAATTAAAAGGAATTTTAAAGCTTAATTTTAAAAAAAAATCCTTAAGTAAATTACGTACTTTTATACTTAATTTATAAAATCTTTTTGTAACTTAGGACATTTTCATTCGTTAATTAACATTTTTAAGTAATTCTAATTCCTTTCCTTTCTTGGAAAAAAAAAATAAATCTTAATTTGTGATTTTTTTTTTAAGGATATGCATTAAAAAATTATGGTCTATTGATTGATACAGTCATGAAGTGAATCGAAGGGTTAATTCTTAATTGAAGTGGACGAGTCAGGGATCAACATGACAGTGATTATTTGACTAAATTCCAAAAGAAAGCAGTTTTTTCATTAGAAGAAACAAATCTACAATTTTGAAAAGATAAAACAAAAGTCAACATTTTTTTCCCAGTAAAATTTGCATTTTTTTTTTAAGTTCACAATTATGAAATAGACAGGTTTTTTTTTTTTTTTTGAAAGCGAACCTTTTCAAAATTTAAATAGTATTTGAATAGCAAAAAAAAAAAAAAAAAAGATAACAGCCGTAACTAAGTGTTTGAATATCACTTTAACAAAAAAAAAATGAAAATATATATTAAGCATGTATATTTAGTAAAAGTGTATATACATTACAATTTTAATAATTATTATAATTTTTTTGTCTTTAAAAATAATGATGAAATCTAATTTTCTAAATGAAAGCGACTGAGATTAATTAGATAACGAGAAAATATTTTTTTTAAATGCTTTCAAAGAAATATAAATAAATATCCCTCAACATAAATAAATACTTTAAGCAAAAGGAAGGGTTAACGTGCTGACAAATTTTTAACAGACATTTTTCAATAAATACTTTAGAATGAGAACAACATAGCCGAGGAAGACAATTCGAATATATTGTCAGAAACTACTACAAAACAAATTCAGAATATAAAAAAAAATCCTAATAGTTATGGATATGATTTACGTTGCCATTCATGCAAAACTGTTCCAGAGCCATTCTTTTCTAATTTTTTTTTGTTACTGCAAATAGATTTTTGATGAGTTACAGTTGAACTAAGACTTTAAAACTGCCCTGTGCTTCCGCATTGATGATTCTGTCCCTAATATGGAAATTTGCGAGAGAAAAAAAAAAAATCCGAAAGAATATTCAAAAGGACACTTCTACCATGATCCAAGTCAAACATGAAGGCGAAAGGAAAAAAAAAAGCCTAACAGAAGAAAGAATAGATTCTGAAATCACGTGAAGGCCAACCAATAGTGGTAAATGTCACTCTTTGCTTTTGAAATATTCAAACAAAAGAAGAAGGGCTGAGGAAATGGGTTTGCATTGGTTTCTTCCTTCGGAAATACATTTCGGAATAATCCCATAGCAATTTACTCGTCGAAAACCCGGCCTTTGACCCTTCCATTTTGCGCAGACTGAGAATAAGAAAAGGCCCATCAGCGGAGGCACATCTGTCAAGCATTAATTTGAAACCAATTGACGAAGCAGCATTTTTCGAGTAAACAAAACAAAAAAAAAAGTAGAAAAATGGTACAAAAGGTTAAGAAGCCAAGAATATGTTATTGGAAATAACCAACATGTTGAAACGGAATTTTATATAATCAAACTCAATTTATTAATTTTTCCAAAAAAGAAAATGTTCAAGCAAAATATATAAAGCAAATATAAATTTAGACTTTTCATTTAATTAACAAACAAATTACAGAGTGTTTATATTAAAAACTATAAATGCACATAACTACTAAAAATAGCTTATCAGATAGTATAACTTAAGATTCGATTTTGTAAATTAAATCTTTCATTTCTAAGAATATTTATTAAGCAACTTTTCAGAAGATGTGCACCACATGATTCACTGGCAACGCAAACGTCTCCTTGTCTTAACAAATAGAAAAATGCTTAAAAAAAAAAAAAAGACAACTTGAATCATCAAAGAAAACCACAAAGGATATATCGTGAACGAAGTAACGCAACTGAGAACCTATACATATTCTACACCATTGCCAGATGCTCTTAACGAAATTGCTCAAATTAAAATTTATATATATATAAATATATATATATATATATATATATATATATAATTAAAAATCTCATTGTAATTCAAAATATGTTACACAAGTCGTTAAAGGAAACCACGATACATAGAAATAACTGATGTCTTCAGGAAAAATTATTTTATTTAGAACAATTTCTGCGAATCTTAAAAAAATTCAAAATCTCAAAAATTTATAAATGGAAACAACAGATTTAAAATTTCACTGCAGAACATTATTTTCAGCTGATAAAATCTACCACGCTTTCCTATCAATCCCTAAACCAAGTACTATTAGTATGTGCCTATACAATACAATATCTGTTCAAACAGATTTTATAATTTTATTGTATTACTGTAACAATCTTCCTCTACTAATCTTAAACACACAAAAAAAACCTTATGCAAATTTCTTCTCGATCTTTTCTTTTAGGAACGATGGTGGATCTTTCCTGGCCAAATTTAATCTTGCCTTGGACTTTCCAGTTTCCGTGTGACCTGGCGTTGTACTCGTAGTCTTTGATCTTCAAAGGATAAGATTTTAAATATTTCTAACTAATTACTATTTGAAAACACAATCATGCAATTTAGTTTTATGTGTTATTATATGCGTCTGTCGAAGCAATTCGTTAACAGTTTCTTTTTTTAAAAAAGAAGTACCGGTATATATATTTTCGTATACATATATTCATACACAACAACTTTTCTTTTTAGGTTTCTTGATTATCTTTACCTAATCACTAGATAAAGGAGATTGAATCAAAAATTCCAAATAAAATTTGCTATTTTCAACACATCAACATTTAAATATAAAATCATTAAATAAAAATAAAAATTCGATATGGTTCAAGCGAAGCCTTTTGTAATTTCAGCCATATGACTATTTTCAATACATCCTCCTTATGTACTCTTCCGTAAGAAGTCATTCTTTAATCATTCTTTGAAATTAATAACTTTACGATCTGATTATGAATAAATAATATACCATTAATAATAGATAATATCTGTTATTCAATCAATGCCTACTTTCTATAATGAATAATTCTTTAGTATGTTAGTTATTTATTTTTTTTCATTCTGAAATTTTTAATGAAAAATTTAGTGAGACAAATTTCTACTAACTTTTTGGAGGCTGGCTCTATTTTCCTAGCAACAATAACTAGGAAAAACATTTTCTGAAAGAAAGAAAGAAAAAAAATAAAAAAAAAAAAAACGTAAGCTGAAGGCCAAACAAATTGAAGCCAAATGCTCAACAAATTGAAGCCAAAATTGATGCTGCAATCACAAGCTGCGAAGAGGACGGACTCAAGGGAAAGTAAAGGAGATTTTAAGATTTTTAGGAGATTCTTAGGAAATACAAGCAAAATCAAAATTTTGCTCACACAATTCAAATATTTTTCTTATAATATTTAATAGTTTGCTAAGTAAAACGATTTATTTTTATCGTGATTTCTTTACTTCCACTAACGATACTGTTCATATCAAATGATATTATTACTGAAGACATACGTTTGAGACTGTCTGCATTTATTATTATTATTATTATTATTGTTGTTGTTGTTGTTGTTGTTGTTGTTGTTATTTTTATATTACTATTTTTATTAATGTTTTAATCAATGAACAGAATCACAGCATTACATCTCCGAGATAAAGTAACAGCTAATAAAGCGCTATCGCTTCATATAACGTTAGTAATACGGACTGTCAACTTATTTGCTCCCAGTACAGAATCCAGTCACTTGCATTGTTCACAATTGTAAATACTTGTGCGGAGGTAGGAGAAACCCTGTTTGTTAAAAACAAAAAATTAGTATTTGGCCGAGTGAAAACTGAAGGAAATGGCGTTTTTAGGTAATAAAATTTAAATAAATGAAGACGGCTTCAGCATTTACGAAATTATTAATCTTTTACATTTGCTATAAATGTCAGATAACGGCTTACATTACCAGCAGCTCAATTAAGAAATCGGGGCACACCCGTTACAACTGGTTCACATGATAGACATGACAGATGGTTACAGTCACGCAAGTACCCCCTTTCTATGACCAAAAAAAAGACATATCATACGAATAAAAAGTATATAAAAATATTAAGACCACAGTGAGATTGTTTGAAGTTCGGATGTTAAAATTATAATAAAGCATTTAAGTTTATGTTAGCTTAACAAAAAAAAATCTATAAAATATATTATCACCACATCGACCGACATCAAATATTTCATGAATTTTATGCCAAACACATCCCAGTGAAAAATTGTTTCACTTATCAATATTAAAATATCGATTGAATTTACCATATCTTCTTCGCTGCAGCAGCAGCAGTGGCAGCGGAATTGCAAAATTTAAGGAGTATTTTGGAATGAAAATTCTGAATATCAATGACTTTAATTGCACAAATATTTTTTGAATTACGTTGTTCTATTGATTTTCGATTTTCCGCATCTGTAACCAGACATCACCTTCGTTAGATTCGATCGAAATTTTCTTCTCCCCTACATGGTACAAAATGGAACTCATTATAAAAGAAAAAAAATCCTTTTATTAACGGGGAAATAAATACAATGTTTACGAAAATGAATTTTGGGTGAAAAGAATTTTTCTTTTTTAAAGTCCTTAGCCTTTTCCTCCTAAAACGCCACTGTCAAAACATTTTTAATAAAAATCCTTCATAAAAAATTAACAATTGGGACGACAGTGCGAGGCCGCAAAGAAACATTCATTATTAATTTGTTTGTAGATGGAATTAATGGTAAGGGCAAAGAAAATTCTACTTACATACAGGCCTAACGACATCATTTTGAATGCCACTTTATATTTGTATATTCTTCAAAATATTTTTAACTTTCAGCTTCATTTGACGATGAAGCAGAACGTGAAAAACTTGATCACTAAGGATTTTAGATGTTCACGTGGACATTTCTCCAATACTACGTTACCAAATTACTGGCATTCGTTCTGCAATCCTGCAGTGCTAGAATTCCTAAGGAAGGAGTCAAACTCAGTCACAGACATCTACAGGCGGTTAAGTAATGTGTAGGGTGACACTTGTATGGGTGCCAGCAATGTAAGAAGGTGGATTAAGCACTTTTAAAGATGAAATGCTGAAATACTAGTGGTCGGCCCCCAAATGCCACAATCTTCGTAATAAACGAAATCCAGTTGACAGAGACGGCCCTGAATACAAAATATCTCAATTTTCACCTCGTGGTGGCGTTATTGCCCTTCCGCAATCCCGATTTTTTATCATCTCATACTTTCAGTTGTTTGGTACGTTCATGGATCGGAGACACGGATACAGATGCGAAATGAAGGAAAGGAAGTGCGAACAATCTTTAGTAGCTGGTGCTGTGCTTTAATCCTGTCCGTAATTCTGTGGAAAATGACAACGTTAGATGATCATTTTAACTGAAAACAGTAATTTTTGAGAATGGGAGTGATAGTTGATGTATTGAAAAGAAATACTTTTTAGTCTTCTGATCTAATAAGTATCAGAAGACTAATATTCCTGTTTTGTCTGTCCGTCTGTGAACAAGTATCATTAAATTATCATTAATCGCAACAATCACAATAATCGCAACAATTGCGCCTTTTGCATTCGCAGCAATCACATTTATAATAATAAAGAAATTAAGGTAATATCAATTATATTTTCTTATACGTATCAGAAGACGTTACGAAGCATTGTGATTGGTTTACTAACCGCTATCCCTATCTTGTTTTTTTTTTCATTTCACATTAGAAGGTTTTATAGTAGTAAAGAATTGCTCGATAAATTTTAGGTGATATGTTTCATAAAAATAATAACAATAATCATCATTCTAACAACAAATTATTATGAAATCGCTTTTAAGTATTTCCGAGGCGACGCATTGAAGGACAACAATTATATAAATAAGTTACATAAATGAGGCAGTTATATAAATATGTAAAACATGCACCGTAGTTTAGCATGAAAGATGGATACTAATGTAGTTTTCTTTACATTGAGAATTTCTGCAACAGAATTAAATAATAAATTTATAGTATGGTTAGAGACGAAAGAAAATATGACATCCGTTTCAGATTCAGTAGGTCGCATGATGTACGAACACAATACTGAACATTGAGCCAGAAACCAGAATTCGAATGCTGTTTCCCACTTTAACTTCGAAAGAGTCGATTTCTTTTTTTTATTACTTTACGTCAAAATGAAATATAATGACTGCCCCACAATTTACTTTTTAAGATTTTTTTTTTTTTTTTATTGATCAATTATTTCCTACGAGGTACAAAATGACCTGCAGGTTATATAGTGAATTAACTTAAGTTACATAAAGTAAAAACATCCAAATAACAAAAGTGAGTGAATTGGCAGCATAAAACATATAGAAATATTAGAACAATTAAACATAAGAAAGTTACCTCTTTCTGATTACACCGAAGGTTTTGAATTGTAATATTTGTAAGATTAATACTTAGAAAATCTTATCTATGTAATTAAATAAGAATCTAACAATAAGAGTCTAATAATGATTGAAATATACAAATCGACAAGATTATTTTTTTTATTATTATTGTACCAATAGTATTCAAAAGGGACAAAGTTTTCAAGGAAATGCTGATTTCTATAAATAAATAAATAAATAAATAAATAAATCTGAAAGAGCAGTTCATGTGGAAGCAATTAATCTTTATCATCTAAAAATGATGTCATATATTTTTCCATAAATCCCTAGATTGTATGAAAAGGAATTCGAAATTTCATTTTACAATTATATTTAGCAAAAAAAAACAAAAAAAAAAAAAACAACCACATCCGTTTTGAGGCTGAAAAGCCCAAAGAATAGATTTATTTGTTAGGCAGAAATTAAGGACTTAAAATATATTGCTAAAACATAAATAAAAATAAACATTTTTTTTTCTCATCTTATTCATGCTTAACAATTACATAGCAAACATCCAATTACAACAGCTGTAATTTCAGATTGGAAATTATTTATTTATTTATTTTTATTTGCGCTGTTCAAAGAAGTGATTTCCTACAAAAGTGACACGAACTTGAAGTTACTGATATTTAACTATTAACAACTTTTTCCTAGTTTCCTTTCGTAAAATTTTTTATTTACTTAACATTCATTAAATTGTAATTTTATTTTATTCTTTATTTTTTTTTAACGTAGATTCACCAAAATGCTGCTGAATTGTGCATTTAGTATTATCACCAAATTTCTATTTAGAATTATTCTCAATTTCTAATCTTCTCGAACTCTCTTTATTAACATTAGTTAATAAAATATTGAGTTTATTAATACAATCTAAAAACTGCAAAAATTTTATTTTTAATTTATTCTCATGCATTAACAAAAAAGAAAGAAAGAAAGAAGATTAACACGGATTTTAAATACAGTATATAATTATTATTTAATGTTTTATCAAATTCATTATATGCCTTACATTTTATAATTTATTTAAAGTTTAGTAATTACATTCTAGAATTTTAATTGCAGGCTTAATTATTGATCAGCTGCAAATTATTCTGGCGAAATTTAGGCATAAATCTTATTCCTGTCGCTTTCACTTATCAGACATTCATTCATTCATTCGTAACTTACCGTATCTAGTTACAGAAGATAAATATATCCCCAATACGCATTTATAAGAATAAGGCATTTTTAGTAGTTATTAACACAATATGTAAGTTAACAATCAAGCAACTGTAAGTTTGTCAAATTTATGGTAAGTGTTTCCTTGTTAGCTTACTCATTGTTGTTGCCAATTTCAAATGCAAAGTTTAAAGGACTGAAAAAAATAAATAAAAGAAAGAGGGATAGAGAATTGAGTGAGGTGGAGAAGGAGCTTGGTGTATCTAAACAAAGCACCGTTCACTTTTTGCAATATGTCGGTTCAATTCAACTACCCAGATTGACGGATAATCAATGGCCAAATGCCAAACTCGAACGAAAGAAATCACTTGCAATGAAGTCAATAAGAACGGAAAAAAATAAACAAACTTGCCCACGTATTTAGGGAGAGAGAGAGAGACGTCTTGGCAGTCCCTTCCATTTCGTAAAATGTCATAAACACAGCCACCCCTCATCAACTAATAATTTTGTCAAGTGCATTACTGAAAAAAGATTGTTTCTCTAGGAATCCAACAATTAAAGTTTAATGAAGTAGTACTAATAATAATAAACAATACAATAACAATTTTAATAATAAAACTAATAAAAGATGAATAATGTTATAAAAACAAGATAGTGATAGCGATTACTAAACCAATCACAAAGCTTCGCAACGGCTTCTGATACGTATAAGAAAATATAATTGATATTGCTTTAATTTCCTTATATTTATAAATTTGATTGTTGCGAATGCAAAAGGCGCAGTTGTTGTGATTATTGTGATTGTTGTAGAGCTGTATTATAAATGTGATTGTTGCGCATGCAAAAGACGCAATTCTTGTGATTGTTGTGATTGTTGCTAATGATATTTTAATGATACTTGTCCATAGACGGACAGATAAAGCGGGATTAGAAGGCTTCTGATACAAGTATCACAAGCCTAAAAAAGCTAAAAAAAAAAAAAAAAAAAAACTATAATAAATTTCACGCTGATTAGCTTTCGTAAATCACTGAAGCTTTTACACAGCTCTAATAATATTTAAGAGATAGAAATCATTCATATATTCGCATAACCGAATTAGCCACAATAAAGTAAGCATAAGTTATTATCTTCTTCCCTTTCTTTATGACAGCTCATATTCCATTAGTGTAACCCTAAGCCATTCCATTTTACGATCTTGATCTTCCCTAGATCATCCCGAACGACTGTTGTAAAAGCGCTTTCCGGCAATACTTGAATTCCTTCAAGAATACTGTAAATGCCCTGCCACGGCTTCCTTCAGCTTCAAAGAGATAGCATTTTTCAAAGCTGTAGATCTATCCAAATTTCAGCCATATTAGAAAAGTGTGTTATTTGTAGAAATTCGTTATAAATTTAAAATGAAAACAAATAAAATTACATTTTTAAATAACACTGAATGCGACCTGCTTACTGAGATACACTGTCGTAACTAAGTGACATCCTACAACTGTTTCGCACACGGTGGCGCTCTTCAGTCAATCTGCGTTTGAAATTACATTTTTGTTGATTATTTTTTTCAGAGAAATCTTTACACCAAAGTAAGACTGTAAAGCTATTTAAATAAGCTGTTAATTTTGTCACCACAATAATAATTTAAAATCGTTGACAATGCTATTTCGCAAGCAAATTTTGACTGAGGTTATTCCCCTTTGTCTTCGAGAATTGTACTTCATTAAGCAAATGATTTTCTTTTACCCACACGGTCTTTTTTTGAGTATTATAATACGTTTGGACTGAGCAGACAAACGAGCTATCTTAAATTTTTTTGAAGCAGACTCAACCTGTAATTAAATTAAATGGGGGTAATATTAAGAAAAGCTAGAAGACGCCTAACTTTCAATTAAGACTACATATTTCCTGCCGATGTGGGGTCGTTAGGATTTATTAGCGAATTAGATACAGCTTTCAATTACGCTCATTAAAATTCTCAACAAATTTAATGAACAACCTATTAAGTTTATCCTGTTTAGCCTAATCCGAAACAAGATTTAACTACAAAGTCTAGCTACTCAGAGAATTGTAGATTTTATCTCACTCCACACCCGCTGTTTTTTTGGAAAGGGGGAGAAGAGGTAAAATTTTGATTTTGAACGTGAAAAGACTGGAGTACCAGGCGTAAATAAGCGACCGACTGTTGGGAAATGGTTCAATTCTGCACTCGAGAGTGAGACACAGACGGAGGCGAATCGATCCTTGGAATCACTTGGGCAGCAGCAGCACCACAGCCGCTGTGCGTTGACTTCGAACCAGAGATCACCTTATTACAATCAGTTTTCACGCGAGAAATTGAGTTCTGTTTTAATTACAAAAGAGGTCAATGAATACATTCATACATTTATTGATTCAGCCAATAATATAATGCCAACTGAAAACACCTGCTTAAGAGTCAACTGTCAAAATAATCAAATAAATCTAAATAACCGAAATAATGGAGATCTGCATTGCATGTTAGAAACAATCCATGAAAATTTTTCTCCCCATTCTCTTGTCTTTACAATCCTGGCATTCAAATAAAAAGAACAGCTAAAAAAAAAACCTTTAAAATTTTCTTAATTATCTACTCGAAGTACATCAAACTTTTTCCACTTCGTTTTCATAACGATGTAACAAAAAATAAATAAAAAGACTGATCAATTTCAGAAAAACGAAACTATCGAAATAACAGGATATCTAACCTACATTTTTCAGCTCGCAATTTGATCTTTACATGATATGGGGTTACCTTAACTTAAAATCGATGAAAGATACTGAAAAGTATCACGAAAGAACACTATTGTTGGTACAAATCTTAAATAACAAAAGATTACTATTGAGATTTAAGATAAATATTCGAAATATTTTATAATGCAGTCTTACGTTCACTCAATAGCAGCATGTACATTCAAAACTTCTCGGTAACATAGTTTACCCTAATATCGGAGAGAAAATAAATAAATAAATAAATAAATAAATAAATAAATAAATAAATAAATAAATAAACATTTTCAGTTGAAAAGGGTCGAAAGTAAGTAACGTTACGAATAATGCTCGTGAACAATAAAAGAAATGTAAATTACTAGGGAGAAATTAAATATATAATAATCGATTCTCATGTTGGGCGTCCACGTCATATGACCTTCAATCCCGCGCATCGACCGAACATCTTGCGTGTTGGCAATACCAAAAGTTTACTCTAACTATACAACACGCAGAAAATAATTCCGCCTTGCCTATTCTATGACATCTAATTGCGAAGTCTTTCGAATAAAGAAAGATTTTTAAAAGAATCTTAATCGTCGGTTTTACATTATCTACATTTTCATCATACATTTAAATTATATATTTTTCAGTGAATTCACTCGAAAAGAGAGCTTTGATTCTCAACATTCTTTTATCTAATTTAACAATCGTTTCCTTTTCAATTATTTACTTTATTCCCCTATAAAAATTTAAAATGAAATTAAGAACAAGTGTCCCATTAACTTATTACAATTAGTAAATTATTATGCTCAACGCTTTTCAATTCTTTAACATCTGTTATTAAAATAATAAACAATATTTTTTTTTTCAAATTTGCAATAAAAAATCCATTGCTCTTTTCGGACACTTGTCCGTCAACCAGAATTATTTATTTTCTCTTAATCTGTGTCTGCCATGGTTGGGTAATTCCGTCTCAGTAGCAGGCATAGCTCTATTCAGCTCCGCCTGAATTCATCAGCCACAATACGGGTCTATTTAAAAGTTCGATCCCGAATTCTGCTGCAAGCTTTAATCAATAATTCAAATTTACAATATTGGGAGAAGGGGAATGGGTAAAAAAAAAAAAAAGCCACGCCATATAATGGAACGGAAGTGACTCGATCAGACAGGAAAAGAAGTAGTTGATTAATGATGAAAAAAATTGGATATAATTTCTACCGATCTTCAATTAACCCTCTCATATATAAAATTATTTGAATATCATTAAATTAAATCATCTAGAATGGGAAAAAAATGGCTGAAACAAGGCGTCTCGTGCAAAGGATTTTTCATTAACAAGTTATCTTAAAAAGTAATTAAAAAATATTCGTTTAACAATAACTGAATCATCACACAAAGATAAACCAAGTGACTTCCTGGAACAGCTGTTTCACGCTCTATAGCGATCATCAGTCAGCAGAAGTCACCAGTAAACAACGAGATCTCAGTAACGAGGCTAATAGTAGATTCCGACGATACAATACTAGATATTTATTAAATATTACATTTTTGCTTTTATTTTTTTCTGGAAAAATAAAAATAGATACCCGACTATCGGGATGCATAACTTCGCAGCATTTCAGAAAAAAAAAGAACAACAGATTCTTGCAAATTTGAATATTACTGAAGAATTGAGTAAGCAAACGAAGGCACAACGTTACAAGAAAAGACTCGCACCCTGAGTTGTCACCGGGAAGAGACTGGGACGGACCGTTTGTCTCTTCGGTGGAGTTTGGCTGGCTGATGAGTCCTAACAAGGACGAAACGGTCCGTCCCAGTCTCTTCCCGGTGACAACTCAGGGTGCGAGTCCTTTCTTGTAACGTTGAGCCTTCGTTTGCTTACTCAATTCAATGAATCATCGGGCACGTTAAATTTCCTTTCATTTTGAATATTTTGCTTAGTATAAATTTTTAAGAAATGATAAAAAAAAACAAAAAAAAAAACAGTAAAAACGTCTAAATCGCTTCTAAGAATGAAACAAAGCGAAATAAAATAGGAAAAAAAAATCAAAATCTTAAAATCCTGCAAGGACAAAAAAAAAAAAAAATTTAGCTTTTAAGAGAAGGTCTACTTCTTTAATTCAATCCTACGCCAGCCGTGAATCAGAATTTGGTGGGTTACAAAACTACGTAATTTGATCGGTATTTGTTGTCAGTGACTGTATTTCCCTTAAGATTCGTCAGCGTCTCTTATTACAATTAAGACAAGTGGTGGTGTTTTGAAAATACTGTAGTTTGACAGGACAAAAAATAAGTAAATAAATAAATAATAAATAAATTTGGTTTATTATTTAGGGAAAACAATTAACTTTAGCTAGAAATTTTTTCTTTTGTTAATAAATGTACTGGTAGAGAGCTTGCTTCGGATTCATGCTATTTTATTCAGGATATAGAATAAAATATATATTAGGTATTATTTTATGAGCAATTAGCCCATTTACTATTTATTATAAATTGTTTAGGTAATTTTCAAATGGTTCCTTAATGTTACTATTAGTAACAATTAGTGTATTAGTGATTTTATGAAAGGATGATAAACTTAGAGATCCCTTTAAAATCACGACAATGCAATTATTAGGTTTATTTTAGATTCATGATGGCGCACGTGACGAAACCTCAAAACATAAGCAAAATAAAAAGCAACAACCAAATGTGGAATTCGAAACGTAGGACATCCTTGCGCCTACCCCAAAATGGTATTTGACCACAGAGAATCAAATAAAAAAAAACCTCAAATGGGGGAAAAGGACAAGGAACCAAATCACAAATAATGATAAATGGAAAGCCGTTTGGATTTTTTGCTTGCTGGGTAGCTATGGCTGAGGAGAGCCTAATAGGCTCGAAACAGCTGTCTCAGCTTAGAAATAAACTCACAAAGGCTTCCCAATTATCAGGATATATGATTTGGTTCCCTATTCCTTTTCCCATTTGAGGATTTTTGTTTTTATTATTATCTCCTTTGTGGTCAAATACCTTTTGCAGCTGCCCAAGGTTTTGAATTCCACATTTTGTTGTTGTTTTTTTTTATTTTGTTTATCTTTAGTTTTGAGGGGTCACTTATTCCCATCACGAATATATTATTCTTCCCCTTGTATGCCCTTTGCATTTTTGCTAGCTGGGTAGCTTTGGCTGAGGATAGTCTAATAGGCTCGAAACAGCTGTTTCAGGGTCTCAGCTTGACTCAAAAGGTTTTTCCATTTAAAAATTTGTTTTCCAAAACTTGTTTTTCTTCACAAAAGAAAGAAAAGAAAAAAAATCTATTTTATATCATCGACTCTACGATTGATTATTTTTTTTCTTTTTTAATAAAAGAACTTGGGCTAATTGTTATTTTGAAAAAAGGGAAAATAGGCCAACAGATGGCGTTCCATTGACAGTTTCATTAGCTTTCTGCAAAGTTGATGAGATTTTCTTTCACGAATTGAAAAGCTGAAAGCTTACAGAATATTAATTAAAAATTCATTTAAAAAAAAAAAAAAAACAATCGAAAGGCTTCGAGAGAAACAAAAACTAAACATTTTTTTTATTGGTCAAAATATCTAACAAGGCTAACTAGCCTCAACGTAACTACATTATTACTACTTTTACACTTTCTTTTCACTACTTTTTTTATTGCCAACACGATGGGAGCAACTTACATCAATTATAAAACAATTCTTGCTTTAAAAAGCAAGAATAATTAAACTCCATTCTCAAAAAAAGAAAAACAAAATATGCAGTGAATTAAAAAGTTAGACGTTCATAACATTTTCATATTTGTATCTCCCAGACAATTGTAGCGGTATTTGAACTGATGTTGATATGTACTGAAAACCGTTAGGAAATAACAATTTTAAAATTTAAAAGAGCGTTACTGATTATTCCAATTAAAGTTACTTTCCACATGCACTAATTTGAGTGGGAAATTTCTAAAACTTACTCCTGTTTTCTTTTTCCGTTTATGTAATTCTAAGTTGATAAACATAGCCTAGTGGTTATTTTCAAGGCAGAAAAAAATACATTTTGTAAATGGAAATTTCCAACATTTTTACGCCCCAGACAAAGGATTTTCACATACTGTAATTGGCTTTTAATTAAAGCAGATGTCTGTCTTTTCGTAGTTGCCGAAAATGACCCCCGGGCGTCATTTTGAAGTCCTACCCAAACCCCATCTGCTTTCACCAGCTTGCAGTGGTGTGTTTTATGGAGATATCTATTCAATCACTCAACAATAACCTAATAGTAATCATAGTAATAACTAGTCAAGGCCTACTTTTTTTTCTATTGGATAATTTGATCTTTTTCTTTTATCAATAATATAAAATGGAATATTTGATTTTTTTTTTTTTTTGCAAAAGTGGCTATAACTACAATATAAACATTAAAATTATGTAAATTTTAATATTCAAATATTTAAATATTATTTAAATAAATTTTGAAGATATTCAGATTTCGTGGTTTCACATGAGATTAAAAGAAAAAGGAGGAATAAAAGATTTATAGATACGATTTATTTTGTACGACTTCATTATTAAAGAAAAAAAAATTAATGGCTTTTTTTTTCTTAATGTATAAAAAAATATAATAAAATTACATAATGTAATTGTTTCAATATTTTTCTTACATTTTGTTATTTTCTTAATGGAAATAATTTTAAAAAACAGAATGCTGATTTACATTTCCCATGTAAAAATTAATTTATGTTTTATTTTATTATAGATATGAAAACAATGTGCATTTTATCAGAAATTCAAATTTATTCTTTAATTTATTTATTACTCAATTTATATATTAATTTATGAATGAAAAAAATAATTCAGGGATTTTTCCTGCGGTGAAAATAAGCCAACAAATATATTTTTCTGAATCTTGTATTTCAGTTTTCCTGTCCATGGGATAAACAGGATGGCACTCAAATTATCTCCGCGACATAATCAATTCCAGATTGCAGAGAACGCTCGTCGCTACCAATTTAGTGCGCAATACCATACAACACTAATTATCATTTCATTAGCTCCTAGAGATTGCCAATCCCAGCAATTTTTTTGTTACAAATTTTCATTATGAGCCCATTTATAATTGGCCTAACAAATAAATAGAATCTGTCCGTGAAGACAAACTGCGAACTAAACATTACTTCGGTTTCTAGGTTTCGATAAGCCAGAATTTGAACGGTTTTTTTTTATTACTTTGCTGACGGTAAGGGTTAATGTAGAGATTCTTATTTACCACGTTTTGTGATTTATTTATGAAAGTCAACAAAAAATTTAATTGGTGACTGAACTTTGAGGTAGAAATATCAATTAAATAGTTTAAAACTTCTTTTTACAACGGTGGTTCACGGAGTGTTTGAAGTAATGGAAACCACGATCCGAAGGTCCTTTATTTATAACAGTAATTACAGACCAACAGGGAAATGAGCTCCAAGACCTTCTGAAATCAAGTTCCTCGTTCGCGTTTGATTGGTTCGATACTCAAATCATTAAATCTAAATTTTTCGGGAAAATAAAAGCCATGTGGGGTTAAAATTTTTTTACTTAACGTTTAAATAAGAAATTAAATAAATAAATCATGAATATATTCTCTTGATTAACAGAACATTTAAATAAATAATAGAAAGCAAAAATACGATAAGTAAAAATAACTAATATAAGCGTGTTATCATTTTTAAAAATAATATTTAATAAACTGATGATATTAAAAAAAGGCAATAAGAGTTTAAAAAATAATACAGAAATAAGAATTGTTCAATAATTTTACGAATGACTTTTTATTTTATTTTATTTTGAATAAGAAAAAGTCAGAATCTCTTGAAATGAGGGGAAAGTTAAAAATTTAAAAAAAATTATCGACAGAAGAATATGCTTAGATATGTAAGATTTACGGATTCTGATCAAAAGTTTAATTGATGTAAACCTCTGACAAACCTAATTCATCATCTAATTCGAGAAGAATATCTCAATTAAACATTTACGATTTGAAAAGTATTTATTAAACTAAGGGAAAGGAAAAAAAAATATAAGCAACAATATTCGTGCTGAAAGGAAGATGGCTCAATTTTAAGGAGAAATGATGATTTAATGTAATTTGCAATTGAGAACGTACAAATACTTTTAAATTTTATAAGGATTTTGTTTTCTTAATTAAATTCCTATTTTCCATTAATTAGCCTTTGCTTAACTAAAACTATAATAAAATACTAATATATCAAAGATACCAAACATAAAAGATCCAAACATAAATAAATAATTAAGAAAGTTTAACGTGCTGGGATAATATATGAAAAATGATAAGAAAAAGAAAACAGCACATGAACAAAATAGGAAATTGCCTTTCTGATTTTAGATTATGGGAAGGAAATTGGGAACGGCCGTTTCGTCCTTCTGCGGACTCATCAGCCCAATTCCCGCCTTCAAAATACAAACCACAAAATACAAGAAAATAATTCGAGAGAAGCAGCAATTTATTTTCTTGTATTTTGTGGTTTGTGGGGTCACTGTCAAGCCGACGGTGGCTTACACTAACCAGGTCTTACCTTTCTGATTCGGTTAAGGGAAGGCGGGAATTGGGCTGATGAGTCCGCAGAAGGACGAAACGGCCGTTCCCAATTTCCTTCCCATAATCTAAAATCAGAAAGGCAATTTCCTATTTTGTTCATGTGCTGTTTTCTTTTTCTTATCATTTTTCATAAATAAATAATTAAAATAAAAAAAAATAACAAATTAATAATAAAATAATTAATAACGAACAGTAATAAATAGAGCATAGGACTGTGGTAATAGAGCATAGGAGATAGAGCCCCTTGTTTGAAGATCATTTTCAATGTCACCTGCTGTGATATGTCCTTCGTGACTGTTTATGTCAAATATTTTATCGCAAACTGTTTTCAGTGTTGAATACTATTAGGAAAAAAAACAATTGCGTCTGTTCATCATTTCTTATATAAAACTCTCTATTGTCGCATCAGTATTTTGAGACTAATTTCGAAATTTGTCTAAAAGATCTCTTTGAAATGTTAAAACTGAAAATATTCGTCCTGCATCTGGTGGAAGAGTATAGGCTATATATTGGAACCTTATGCATAAAAGATGGTGCACAGAAAATCAATGGAATTTTCATGTAACGGCTGCGGGAATAATATTACACCAATAAAAATGGTGTTTGCAGCTTAAAAGTTTGCTAGAATTTATAATAATTGAATTTATAATTTATAATAAATTGAAATATTATCAACATCAGACAATATTTTTGTTACCACAGTAAGGATAATAAAAACGAAGTATTACTGTTTCCGATAACACTCATTAAAGTGAAAGTGTCCCACTACAGGCCTATGTAGGACCTATGTAAGGCTCCTGCCGCTCCGTGACCAACGGGACTAGTTGGGGTCGGGTGGTCAGCCCGACGCTCGCCCTCCTTTAACCCCCAGGAAAGAAAGCCGGTATCCGTTCAATAGAGGGCTGGGTAGACTCTAGGATCCGTTTGTAGTAGTATGGAGCGTGGAAAATTGGGGATCGAACCCACTACCTCCAACCCGCAGCCAAGCGCCCTTACCACCCATGCTAACGGTCTCAACGATAATGTATATATTCTCTATTATCTGTAAAACGTTAATATGTGTTACGTACGTGTATAAGTATAGGATTGCATTAATAAATAATCACTAAAAAGTATCAGATGCAAACATCAATCATTTCCAAGCTATCTGGGATGCAGATTAGATTAGACTTCATTAGGCTAAACTTCACTACATTGATTACATGGAAAATATTCTAATCTCATTTCAGAAATGCCGAAATAATCGAATCATTAGCGTAATAACAGTTTAATGATTTTTTTAGAATAGAAAACAAAAATGGCATTATGAAATGCAATAAGCGATTTTAATGTTTGAGAAATCGTAACAGCTCGAAAACAAATAAATGTTTGCTGTAACTTGACGACGTTTTTCTTCGGGGTTTTTTTTTTCCCCTCGCAAACCGTACATTCAAAGTTGCTACACAAAATACTATTTACTTTAATGGTTAATGACCAAGATTACTTCTTTTTTATTTTTTTAACTCCTATTTTTTTAAAATTTTTGTGGCCTTCAAAATTACTACTTTGGCCAAATTATAACAAATTTGATCTAAAACATCTCATTTCATAGTATTTACGTTGATATATAAGTGTTTACGATGAATTTCATTTTGATCCTTTTGTGAGTCCGGCAGAGAATCAACACAAAGACTAAAAAAGATTTGGCCAACTCAAGCTGAATTACATTTCAATCCATTCTGGAGATTACTTACAAAGAAACACATAGAGATCTTTTTCTTTTCGGGTAATTTAGTTTAGAAATGGCTAAATCCATTGTATTTCTGATGAAATTTCGACACTTTTTTTTGGATGGAAAAAAAAAAAAGATTTTTTTTTTTTTCCAGTCACAATAATTTTCTCAATAAAGCTCCAATAAGCAAATTAAAATTATCTTATTAAACATTGTTAACAAGACCTAATTATTTATTATTAACTTTGAATATGTCCTTAACAATCTCAGAAACCAAATTGATTGAGAAACTCTGATTATCAATCTACGCTTCGAAATGAAGTCTTTTTTTCGCCTGAAAAGTGATATTTTTAGCTGCTGTTATATCCTACATTTTCTAATAAAATTGCTTAAATGCTTTATTTGGATATTTATTTGGATTTATTAAATTAAATTGAATTATTTTATTATCTAAAACTTTCTCAATATCTATCGAATGTAGCTTGGCAATATAATGTCCGGGCCCATTCAATTGTAATAAATTATAATCAGAAGAAAATTGCTTTTGATATCTTTAAATAATCAAATTTTATATCTAGATACATCGTGGGATTATTAAATGTAATTAAATCTGAAACTTAAGAATAAATTACATTGTCAAGAATTTTGTTATTTTATTTACTTACATTCCCACCCCATTTCAAGCTGATTTTAATATTACATCATTTTTTCACTTCATTAAATTACCTCAAAAATAATTACGTTAAGAAATAAAGTTTTTAATTAACAAGAAAAAGATAACACTTTTACAATTTCAAAAAGATATTTGGGATGAGCTTTATAAAATAATAAGCTTTTATTTTTATAATTGCTTGAGTAAATGAAGTTAAAATATTATAAGATTTTTGCAGTTAAAAAGAAAACTAAGCTAAACAACAATTTTTGAAATTCATCCAAACGCATCTGCATCTGTTGCGTAGTATCTACCTATAATCTTAAGTAAATTTTACGTAAAAGCTCTTGAGATTAAAGATCTATTTTAGTTCACGTTGTCAATGGACGTCATTCGGACCAAGATGGCTCACTGGATCTTCAGAAACTGCATTGATTTCAACCAAATTTGATAGCACAAATTCTAATAAATTTACTGTATAACTAAATCAGTATTTATCTATTTTTGACTTCTTCTAATTTCAGACCAACATATGAAACTAAAAATAAAAACAAAAAATAAAATGTCAATATATCTTGATCTAAAAAACTGAAAACCCCTACATTTAATGAAACACGTCTTTTAAGGAGTTTTGTAGATTAACTAATCTTCCTCATTTCTCTTTTTTTTTAAGATTAAAAAAATCGAATACTTTATGCTTATTTATGCAATAATTATAAGGAAAAACCAAAAGAACAACCAATTTAGAAATTGACAAAACATTAGAAAACGGGAGAAAAAAATATCATGTTCAATGTAACAATAATATTCGTTCTGTACTTAAATGCTAAAGCAACAATTTTTTTTTTATATATGAATTGGGAATTTTAAATGGATTGGATATGAATTATTTCACAATGGTACTAAAAAATGATAATAACTAACAATCGCTCACCATATGATGAACTGCTTAATAATGCTTATTTGGAAAAAAAAATTATGATAGAATGAGGAGAATTAATTTAAATAAAAAGAAATATTTTAATCAATAGAGATTGTTAGGATGTTGAACAAAGTAATGGAGCTCTTGATTTATAACAATTAAAAAAACGATCTCATAACAATTAAAAACATACACCTAAGCATATCTTACATACATTACTATATAGGGTACACTTCACACATCTGTCACATACACGATACATGAATTTTAATGTATCATAATCCAGTAAGTGAGGAGGCTTCGCACTAATGATGTTCAATGGAAATGTTTTGCACTTCAAATCCACGAAGATCGAAAAAATGCTGGAATTGATATTGCAGAGTTCGTTCAGAGAATCAACAAAAATCAATGGCGATGTTAGCGATCAGTTACAGCAACATTTGATTGTCAACGACGATCAAGCACAAAACAACGAGAATACACAATTAAATCTCTGACAAAGCGGAGAAAACTATATAAGAAAGAAGAAAATGTTATTTCAAAGAACTGCAGTGGAATGAGTCATTTTTTTTTTTCTTACTGAATGTAACGATTAATACTTATCTGTTTTCGAATCTGAAAGAAAAAAAAATGTCTTCACAAAATCCAAATTAATTGTTAATAATCAAAAAACAAAAAAAAATTTCGTGGATTTCAAAAGTGGAAAAAAAAAAAAAGTGCTCAGAGATAGTTTCATTTTGAAGCAATGACAACTTGATAGACTGTTAGGTCGTAGCAGTGTTTCGTCTCTTATTTTTATTAAGAATGTGAGAAGTGAATTAAAAGCTTTAACCAAAGAATAAGTTGCTGTAAACAGTAATGACTGCAGCAGATTGCTGCCATGATCCAAACGGGAAGACCCCCGACTTCTAACTTGATGAAAACGAGCAGAATGCTGATAAATGAATTGGTTGACCCAATTGATGATCCAGTTCTTACAGCAGCGTTTTCGACAATGATTCATTTCCGAACAGCCGAGTTTCCTAATTAATTTCAAGATTTTTTTTTTTTTTTTACCCTCAGATGAAATATTTGAGAGAAATTTCGAGAAACATTTATAATGATCCACAATAAATTTCAATGGAAAACCTTTGTATTAAAGCTGTCCTTTAAATCCATGAGTATAGCAAAGATTGTGGAACAGTTCTTTCGTTCAGAGAATCAACGGTACAGATGTTAGCGAGGGGTCTTGAGGAAATCAAATATGAAAATGAAAATTTTCAAATATATGAAAGAAAAACAATATACAGAACTACTTACAACATAATTCTACTTACAACATATATAATTGTAATGTACATACACAGATACATCTTTGTTTTGTATATTAGCTGTTAAGAGCAACATCAATAAATTCTTTAAAGTATTACGAACAATATAACATTGTAAATAGAATATTACTAAGTAGAATCTTATTTTATACCACAAACAAGAAGCTACTTAATTCTGGACCAAACTGTCTTGTAATTACTTCACTTATTATGGTAATTTACTTTCTCAAATACACATAAATGAAGAAACAAAGAAATTCGATATTTTATATACTAACTTTCAATGTTTCTTATAATTTATTATTAAAAATCATATAATAAACGATAACAGTGTAATTTTACTTTAATTCTTAGGGAATATTTTATTACGGGGAATTCCACCAGAAGATGATGTTACGACTTTTATCTTAATGGCTTAGCGTTTACTGAAGTCTATATCTTTCTAAAAAAAGTTATCTCTCTAATACAATAAAATTTAATGATTTCGAGAATTTCGATATTTCGATTACTACACTGACTGTTTAAACTAATGTAGATGCCAACTCGATCTCTACACATTGTGAGACCCAAAAGGACTTAAATGCATCTTCCAATGACATATGCGACTGAAGACTCCCCAATGCATATTCTATTACATACCAAACAATTTTTTTAATAAAAATACTGATAAGCTACTTGTAGTATGTTGTTTCTGGAATTCTGTTTTCTCTAGGTTAAGTATTCGATTTCTTTGAATACTAGACTATTCTATTTTTATTTGTATCCCTCAGTGTTAAAGTGCAAATGGCACGTAAAAATGCTATAAATCTCATGTTGATTTTTTTTTTTTTTTTTTTCTATTTGAGATTCGAAATAAATAACATGATATGATGATTATATTGATGTTGACTGTTAATCTACGTTTAACGCTTAATATACGAAGATAATCTAAAAATTGTAAATTATCTTAAAGGTTTCCGGAACCACCTGCGAAACGGTCGAGGACCTCCATTGGCTCGCGGGCCACTGGACAACGCAGCTCTACACAAAATTCCAGCTGATGTTTGTAGACGACTCAAGAAATGACGTACGCATCCTTCCGCCTTTGTGAATCAGATTTGAATTTCACGCAGAACACTAATTTTAATTCACTTTTCAAATAAATCGCTAATCAACGAAAAAAAAAAAAAAAAAAGAAACTTTACAAAATTGTAAATGAAATTTTCAAAGAGGGAGATTTGATTTTCGTGATCCTGTTCTTTTACATCTGGATTTCGGGAAAAATAGCTAATTTATTTACAGTATCTTTAAAAAATAAGTTGAAATCACATACTTACATAAAAAGCGTTTAGTAAGATTGCTTCTTTACTTTCTTTTCATTATTAAAAAAAAAAAAAAAAAAAGCCTGTTTAGGAAAATTGTCTATCGTTGTCTGTCATTCTTTAGTGAAAAAAAAAATCCGAAGCCATTATAAAATTTAAGTTTAAATTGTAGAGATCTTAAGCAAATATTGCTAACAATGGTAAGTTAAAGATTTGAGGAATCTTCTCGAATTGCAATTCAGAAAATCCTACAAATGAGATGTAGGAATTAAAGGGAAATGTTGTTAATAATCCTGGCCTTACTTTTACTTTGACGAAAACAATATTGAATGCTTACTGCAAAATTCACTAAATTCTCTTGAAAATGTAAATATAAACTATAAGAAATTTTTCTAAATGGCTTACATTAACTTTCGATATGAATTGAGTGATTTTGTAAGTTAAGGATTTTAATAAATGCATATTCTTAAGAAATCAGGAAAAAAATAGCAATCTTTTTTTTTTCCAATAAATAAAAAAATAAATCAAATGTATCTCCTGATACACTGAAATTTATCATAAAGAACCTCACAATTCGTCGAATAAGCTGTGGTTCACGAACCTTGGCTCACTTCTAAGAACATTATGATTCAATGGCCTCAATTGAATAATTCGATAAATGACTAGAAAAAAAAAAGATTAAGTAAATTAAAAAAAAGGTTAAAAAAAAAATAATAAAAAAAAAAATCTTCATTAGATTTTCATGTCGGGCAAGTAGAGAGTTCTAATTAGGATAACGAGAGGCCAAACGAGCATAACCCCAATCCAGTCGGTGTCCAATCAGAGATAGTGCAACGAGTCGACTTGTTTCGAAGTCGAAGTGAAAAATGGTTATAAATAACCACCGAGTTTCCATTCCTTCCCAGGATGCTTTTGCAGCGAACGTCGGGTAACGGGGATATTGATTTTGGTATCAAAGTGTACAAACGAGATGTGTCTGCCTGGAACGGCGCGAGAGAGAGAGAACGAGCGAGCAAGAAAGGCTTCGTTTCCTCCAGAAAAACCTGTCATTGCCTCCGAACGCTGCAGTCAAATAACAACATGAAACCAATACAAAGCAGCTGCTCACGTATTAAAACGTCTTCCAGCGGATTCATGAATTAATGACCCTTTTTATATAAAACCTCTACATTTCCTCATTCCTCTCCTTCTTTTTCTTTTCTTCGTCTTTAATTCTATCCAGGCGTCCAACGCCGATCTTTAGGAAATAGCAAAATGATCAACATTGGTGTTTACAGAGAACTTGGCAAGCTTCGCAATTCAACAGAATGCTCGAGAAAAGAAGAATAATAAAAAAATCCCCTGTTATTCTGTCCACAGTACAGCACAAGCAATCGACAGTGAATATTAATGAATACGGATCGAACATTTTCTTTCCTTTTTTTTTCTTGTCAATTTAATCCAGTCTTCAAGAAACACGTGAAATTTGTCAGTTTATTTTTAAACTGAAACTGAACTCCTTCCCAAATTACCATCAGTTAAAAATAACGATTGTTTGCGATTTGAGAACAGTGTAAGTTGTTCAAATTGTAAAAACAGACCTTTGGAGCAGATATCGAATCTACTTTTCAAATCAGAAGAGGAAAAACAAATCTAGGTGACAGTTTTTCAAATTCTAGACACGTTATAGCACTTTCAAAACAGACATTTACTAAACGTACTTAAATTACGAATTTGCTTCATTGAAAGTCAATTTAATTTGTTATTATCAAACGCTGTCATTGGTCGAATATTGAAGGTTTCTTACTGTTAAAAAAAAAATTGAAAAATATCTATTACGTATACAAATTTTAAATAAAATTTTTCCAATGTAATAAATCATATATTCGCTATACGTTACATTTATAACCAATTTTCTTTTTAATCCAGGTCGTTTGTTTTTCTTTTTCTTTTATTCTTATGTTTACTTGAAAATAGAATCTGTTTCGGGGTTCTGAAACGTACGTCGTATTTGTTTTATATTTATATGTAATTGTCTTATTTTTTGTCTGTTTTCTTTTAATTATTTGAGTGCTAATGTAGTTGGCAATCTGTTATATTGTCATATTTTTTTTTATTTTTTTTTTTGCCAAAGACTTCAATACACAAGTACGTTTTTCTGATTCACTTTTTTAATGTAAAACTACATATAAGGTTAAAGGAGGTTTTGAAAAAAAAAATTAAATTATGATAGATGACACTTTAACATTTTAGCTTGTTCTTTTGTCGACGGAGCAAGCATTTACGATAATTAGCTTGTGATTTAATTAATGGAAGTGGCCTCACTTTGTATCTCACCTGATCCTATCAATTATTCACGATAAACTCAATAAAAAACAAAATGGGCTAAATTGCGAAATCCATTTGATAAAATGAAGAAGACCAATTCTGATCTTTTAAAAACGTAAATTACCAAAAAAAAAGTACTCGAGCAGAGTCTACCGTTCTGTATAGTCAATTAATGAAGAACGATACAAATTAAGTCTTATTATTATTAATTTTTTTTTCGTTCTCTTCAATGCAACCGGAAATGCGACCTCCGGAATCGGCGGCTGCGTTGCCTCAACATGGAGAGCACCTTCTAATGATGACATTCAACCAGACTACTGCAACGTAAGTAATCAATTGGAGAGGAAGGCAGTGGAGGGGAGGCAGCCCGGGGCACCAACGCTCAAAAACACCATTCTACCTAGATTACGGAAACAAGAACGACGCTGAGATCCTCGTAATTTCTGTTTGATAAATCACATTAGGCTTAATAATTTGACTATAAAAAATTAAAGTGAATTCATTACCAAGGGGAAAAAGAAAAAAAAAATAAGAAGGTACTTTTCTATGCAAGCTTGCACTCTCGAGATTATTAGCTATAATAGATAAAGACAGTAAGTTTGGTTTAATTTAGGTAAAGGGATGAAAGAGAAGAACGAAAGAGAAAAGAAAAATGATGTTAAAAGCAAGGAGTAATTCGTATCAGGTAGGTTTATTTACTTATTTCACAGAAGCTGCCTATGACGGAATCGAACCAGATGAAAGTAAAGTGTTACGTACAAGATAGATACGTAACAGTTAAATAAAAGAACCAAAATAGTTTTCATATTAGTTAAACTATATCTCTTTTAAGTTCCACTTTATTGGTAGGCCTATGGTAGACATTTTTAAACCACACATCAAAATAAAACAATTTGCTTTTCAATTACAAACTCCACATTTCAGCAATCAATTTTAGCAATCCATTTACGAGACCATCCAGAATTCAGGTTCACAGTTTCTACACACGAAATACAGACAAAAAAACGATCTTTTTTATAATCAAAACTCTATTTCTAAAATGTGAATTTTATTTAAATGCATTGAAGCTGTTTGAATACAAGCATCAAGCAGATAAATCTGAAAGAATTCACTACAGAAAGCGAACTGTATCATGATGAAATCAACAACTGTATATTTCGATTAACCGAAGTTAGGATCGATGATAGCAAAAAAAGGAAATTAGGGAGGGAATCTCCTTCTCTGACTTCAATTAAGACTCACAATTGCCCGACAATCAATGCGATTTAACTTTCAAATTACTTCCTGACGCACCTGCACTGCTTTTATTTAGCCAAAATACATAAAGTTTAGGTTTCCACAGCACTCGTTGTAGTTTTACAGCTCTTGAATCGTATTGTCTTTGCCTGCATTAAAATAAACAAATATTTACTCGCCAAGTAGGAAGTCGAGGCTTAAGGTACCCGATACGAAACTTACCATCCGAACCGTAATCGCCGATATCAAATTACACGACTATTCAAGTTAACGTTTTCGCAGAAGATCAGCGATTGAAACTGAATGAACTGAAGGGATTTTTAAGTTAAAATAAGTAAACTAGAGGTGACGGAAAATTCTTCAATGAAACGATATCTTCCTGTAAGCTGAAATTCATAGATTTAAAAATAAATATGACTGCTTTTAACAAGCGGCTCCTAACTGGTAAGCGATATAAATCAGAAATCAAGTAACAATACGTCGATATTATGGTAAAATTAAATATTAATAAGCTTCCATCATAATATCAATCGATGACACCCATTGTCTAATTACACAATGAATTTTAGTAATAATAATTATAATAACAATAATTTGCACAAGTGTTTGAATACCGATTAATATTAATTATTATCTACAGTAAGATCTAAGGCTAACAGCGATGTAACAATCTTTTTAGAATAGCTACAAGAGAAGAAAGAAAGAAAATAAACCCTATCAATTTCTGCTAAGGCCGTAATTAGCATTTCAAGAAGAAGATGTTGTAGGATACTATAACAAGAATGTCATTTTAACTACTAAGCAAGCTCTGTTTTTTAAAAGACGAACAATTATATAAAATTTGTTGACTTCATATCAAAAGACCTAATAACTTGTTAGCACTGCTTTACTATCGGTAGTATGATGTTGTACTCGTAATTCAAATTTTTTAATTTGGAAAAAAAAAATCCAAGTGCTCCGCGTCTGAAACATTTCATAATCACTGATTTAGATTAACCAGGATCAAAGGTTTTTATCTTTACCTATCTTTCAATAGTTGTGAATGTCTACTGACATTACTGAGAATTAATGGAACATTTTCCCTAAAGACGTGCAAGGTCTTAAAAATACAAAACAATAATTTTGAGTATGAATGAGGAACCAAATTACAATTATCTTTAACACTTGACATTGAGAGAAAAGAAAACAAACACATAAATGCTAAATCTGCTAAACAATGTGAAGACAATAGTGCATTTTCATCATAAACTCATTAAAAACGTATCTACAGTGAGAAAAATTTGATTAAGGCTAACATTTTCTATACTCTCTATCCTTTTAGAGCTCACTGACGTTATGCAATCAGAAAAATACACTAAAAAATTCAAATCTGATATTTTAGCAAAGAGGATATTTCATCACTCAAAGGCTGGTATATAGGATTACTTCACGGAATTTACAGATAGGAACTGGTTAAGAATTATAATAACAAGCTAAAATAAAATGCAATTTTCAAAGCGCGCAAACTCATCTACATAAATATATTTTAAGTTAATCTAAAAAGTAGGAATCGACTGGAACGAACCTTCTTTATAAATAAAATAATGTATACAATATCGTTCTAAGAACTGTGTTCTCTATTGATATAGAACATGTGCAACAAACCACAATAAATCTATTTGGCATAAAGTTAACTGATATTTGGTAAAATAATCAGTCAGTATCTCGGCTGTGTAATCTAAACCGAACACACTATACAGCAGCAAATAATTATTAGTAATTAAAAAAATATTATTATTGACTATCATCAGCTGGATGGATTGATTGCGAGCTAGTAACTCGAAAATATAGAATGCCTGGTTGCGATTCTTGATAAGATGTCATGGTTCTTTAAGTCCCCAAAAGCCGTCGAAAGCAAGAAAAAGCGTCTAGGGATGTATTTTCCTGTCATTCTCGATTTTTGTTTGTCCCTCGCCATTTGTCGATTCTTTAGGTCATATGGAAGATCTAGTGCCCTGTCTTGTTAAACGTAATGTACAATGAAGAACTGTGAAGGTTTAAATCTGCCTTGGACAAAAAAAAAAACCACGCTAAACAAAGAATGGAACTCAGGGAGCGACGAAGACGACGGTTTTAGTTGCAAGCGCCATAAGAGAACACTGGTAGCCATTTTGTTCTTAACAATCCTAAGTATTTTATTCTCTAAACTTAATTTTAAAATCTGATCAATGCAAAAATAAATAAGTAAACAAAACTGCAATGTTATCTAACAGTAATAAACTTGGAAACAATTCCTTACAAGTAAGCATTTGAAGTCTCAGAATCGTTTCACCTAAAAAAGTACAGCCTAACTACAAATGTTTATCCTTCCGTCTTCAGACCCTGCTATTACTGTCCACAATAACAGAAGCAAAACAAAAAAAAAAGAAAAGAGAAGAATCTCTGGTTCGGTATGTAATCTAAGAGAGAGAGAGAGGAGATACTATTCGTAATTTCGATAAAACTATAAATAAATAGTTTCTATAAAACTATAAACAATTGCAATTTATAGTTTTATAAAAACAGTTCCATCATTACATCAAAAGTGGACAACTCAATCTTAGTCAAAGGATAAAAATTTTTAATTTTCTTTTAATTCCTTTTCAGATAGAAAAAAAAAATCAACATCAAAGAAATGTCTCACACATCAATATGAGTCTTTCATACTTCAACGGAAAGAGTTAAGATTAGTTTGAAAAAGAGATCCCAATTGAATAGTCATCAAGTATGCGTACAGACCGATGAGTCTAATCCAATCTCTTGAGAAGGCACATAACGAATCACATTAGGTTGACATTATCACAAAAGATATGGTCGAAATGTTCGACTTTATTTATGTTTCAGACAATATAGTCGGAGACGTTTACAGAAAAAAAATGTTTCAGTCGTATTTTGCGTCTATCTATAAGGCGCAAATTTGATTTTACAGGACAAAATACTTGCATTTACTGGATCCTTTCGGGATTTCTACGATACTTCGACTGTCTCATCAACTCGGACAAGTAAATAGCAAACCCACATCATATCGATGCGATGATCCTTTGCAAAAAAAACCGTTGGCCTTCACATCTGAGGCGATGGAGGTGAGCTTTGGCAATGTCAAACCGTTCCTATTTTTGCAGTTCTGTCAGATGGTGCGGTTCCCACATTAAATCATTTTCCGCTTGGCAAGAGTTTTCGTCAGCAGTCGGTGGATAGTCGCGCCACTAATTCCTCCTGTCATCCCTTACTCTTTATAGATCCATGTCGATCTTCCACAAGCACAGTTTCACCTTGTCGACAATGGTTCATAATTGCTGTCACTAACTGTTAAAGAAAGTTTGTTGGTTTTTTTTTTTTTGAAACATCTTCTATCAATTACTGTGGAATGTTACTACCACTATTGCAAAATGCAGAGGTGCAGAGAGTTAGTCCACAATCGTCTACCACTTGCTAGGAACACCCGTACAAGTCTACAAAAACATGCCATCAATTGTATACAACTCCTCACTGATAAGCAGTGATGCAATGGTAATAAAACAATAGAGTTACTTTACTCGTTTGCTTCCATCAATCTGCTTCCATTATCTTTTCAGATTATAGACAAAATGTAGGCAACAGAAATGCTATCATATGTCTGGAAATATTATCGGAATTAGCAGATTAGAAATTACGTTTTTGTTGGGCAATTACAGGCCTATTCCACAATTAGATATTTTTTGTAATGCCAGCTTAGTAATTCAATAATATAAAATTTGCTTCTTTCTTAAATTTCTTGACTCATTTTCGTCATCCATTACTACTGCAGAAAATATCGCAAATGGTGCCTCCAAATATAATAGCAGATTCCTTTTTATCTCGAATAATGATATGTTGCAAGCAAAATTTGTCGTCATATTCCATGGAACTTCAATTTCACTTAAAAGCTGAAAAAGAAATTCTTAATGAATTGGCACCCATTAGTGAGAGCGAGCCTCTCTCTCTCTTTCTGTAATATGATCCTCATAGCTTTGAAAGAAATAAACAATAAGATTTACCTTTACCTGACTAAGATTACATTTCTGACTTTCATCACATTATTATTTTTTGATGAGAGACTATTTATAACACTAATCAAAGTTCGCCTATCTGTTCATCGAGTCTTGTTTCTTGGAAACGGCGTTTCGTAGGAAAAAAAAAAAATGATAAAAACAAAGATTCTTTCTCTTTGAGAGACAATCCTCTGGAAAATTATTGATTTTTTGTTTTTATTCCTGTTTCGAAAATTACAGACATGGTGACCAAGTAATCGAATATATTTGTGCATTCACATTACTTTAAATTTGAAGGTTATTGAAAAAAATTCTAAATTGAAATTCTTTTTTTTTAATTTAATTTTCTGATATAGATTAGAAAGAGATAATTCAAAGAATTCATTAAAAAATTAATTTGTTATTTTGTAGAAAAACCCATTTGCTTTTTTTTTTAATAACTTTTTGAGAAATTACTATTCCGACTGACGTACCTGTAATGAATAGCTATAGTCATTCTACAAAATGGTGATTTTTTTTTTTCTTTTTCAATTTTTATTGTTTTGATCTTTTCTCAAGATGATATTTTATTTTTAGTCTAACTTAGCATTTGAATGTCGAATTTCTTAAAAGCTTTTTCCCCTTCTTTAAATGGTAAAGCACTGCCACATTAATGTTTTTTGTCGTATTACATAATGTTATCGACCTGCTAATACTTAGAAAATAACAAAAAATATTTTGGTTAATTGAGCTATTACACCGCGATGAAGATAATATTTTGTTATTTATGAACAAAATATTATCTTCATCGCGATGAAATAGCTTAATTAACCAAAATACATTCAGCTAGGGTAAAGTTTATATTAATGTATATATTTTTAAGGCACCAATTGATAAGATAAAAGAGAAATAAAAATAATAAAATTAACATACGACGTTTCAGAACTCCATATTACTAAGCCTTTTTTTCAAGTGAACAGAATTAATCTTTTTAATATTCAACTGAATTGTTAATCAAGCAGAGTAGCTGAAGTAATTAAAAATACCCGTTAATGGATACAATGTACATTTTTATTATGTTAATTATATATCCGATAATTTGCTGTAGTGCAAAAGATACACACACTTACACAACAGAACTTTAGAAATGAAAATAGTGGCTTTGATGCTAATTAATCCAAAATGCACTAGCATCAATCACCATTTCACATTATAATTTTTATAGAACAACGTACAAATTCCTTGTATAAGAGCATTTCAATGCCAAGTTTTTAGAAACAAACTGAGATAGGACTCTTTGCATATGGGCCTAATTTGTACCAAAATCAACTCTCACCTTAAATTTGAATAGATTAAAAATATTCTAGGATATACACGATGTTTTTGAATTATCGTGATCGGAGATATTTCCCCGTGATGCTCGATGTCTTATATCGCAGGTTATTTTGCGCTAAAACATTGGCAGTGAAACCTCTTTTTACGCGGTTTCACTATGCGTGGTTCAAATTCGTTGTAATTCAGTCATATGTTAAGCAAGCACTCAGCAGTGAAGTTTATAGATTGTATCATTTTTGGACAACAAGCCTGAAATGTCACGAAAGAGAATGAATAATTTAAGAACTTCCATTATATAATTAATAATCATTATTAACCTTATAGCGCTTGGCTGCGGGTTGGAGGTGGCGGGTTCGATCCCCGGCCTCGGCGGAGGTAGGGGATTTTCCCACACTCCATTCTCCTCCAAACGGGTCGTAGGGTCTACCCAGTCCTCTGTAGTATGGGTACCGGATTTCTTTCCGGGGGTACAGGCGGTCAAGCGTTGGGCTGACCGTCAATGAAATGTTGAAGCCTTACCTCCAGCGTCCCAATGGACCACACTGGGATACCCAACCTAATTAACATTATATATGATTTTCAGGGTAGAAACGCATTATCTTAATATTTCACATCATATTTCGTTTCTTCAATATTTTCGATCAATAGCGTAGCCAGTAATGTGACCCTTCAGAGGTGGCGTCAAAATGGAGGGGGATTTTGTTTTTTGATTGGAAAGCACAATGAGCTTTCATAAAGGCGGTCATTGTTTGCCCTAACTTGTCTGTCGCGTAAAGCGAAATAAAATTTTTGCGTAAAGCGAGGAATCGAATTTATCTTCAGTATTAACGGTTTGAGGGCACTGCGGTTCCACTTGAAAAGTGTTTTAATTATTGGAGATTTAGATCTTGCGTTTCTGTTTGGAAATCTAGACATATTCGGCAAAGAGTTATCATCTTTAATTTTTTTGCTTATCTCGAAATCGGAACAAAGAGTTACAAGTCACTGCAATTGATTATTTAAAATAAATTTGGCTAAAAAAATTAAACTACCGGACTCACATGCCCGCAAATATTTTTTTTGAAATTCCATTAGTTCTAATTAAATTCGATGATAATATCTACACAAAAGAAACCCAGTAATTATACATAATTAATTATACAAAGGACAAAATTTTCTGAACTTAATGGAATATGTGGATTATTTACAGCGAATCGATCAATAATATTAATTATTAGTTTGGTAAATGCTATCAGTGTCATGTTAAAAGCTAAAAGCTACGAGACGAAATCACTTAGGCACTATCAAATTGTAACGCACGAAATCCGAGTTGCAAGAGAGCTTCCAGTGTCCATTGATATGCTGCCACTGAAAATACATCATCCTAAAAGAGCAGCAAACGCTTAGGAAAAAAAAAAAGTTTCAGTGATGTATTTATGGCATACTTCAAGCCACGCAAGATATCTGCAGATTTTTAATCTATGTAACGCCTCAATATCATTTACACCATGTTAATGTCATCATATCTGGTTCCTAGCAATGCAGAGTCCACGTCAATGAAAACCCCATCATAAAAAAGAAATATTTAACATAGTACAAGACAGTAATAAATCAATAATTTTTAGTACAGAAGCACGATGGTCCGAAATTATAATAGGATCAATATTATTTTAAAGTTTCAAAATTTGTAAAAAAACATTTACTGAACTATTTTTATTAAATAAATTTAAATTTATATATTTTAAATTCCGTTTAGTTCATAAGAAAAAAACCAACCAACCAAACAAAAAACTAATAAAAATAGAGGCTTAAAGACGAAATTAAAGTCAGCGACATGTTTGGCATTCGTAAGGTCGCTACAAAAGCAGCTCGGAATTAGTTCCCTGTGTTTAGAATAGCTTCAATTCCAAAGGTTTTTCATTTCCGATATTCGATCCTTTAAGAAATGTAATTTTTGTTTATTCATTAGCTCTGACGTGTAAAATAATGGTTTGCAATGAAAAATTGAAAATTGTGAAGTAATATTTGCATATCTACAATTTTTAAATAGTAGTCAATAAAAGTTACATCTTTATTATTTTTATTTTTTTTTAATAGCTTATCAATCACCTATTACGGCAAATGAATTATTCACTAGCAATCCAAATGTATGGAAAACATTATTTTCAAAAAGCTACTTAAAAAAAAAAGTATCAACTTACGTTATTTTATTAACTTTCTATTTTTTTTCGAACAATTACGCTTTCAATGATGTTTTATTGAAAGCAATGTTTGTTTGTTTTTGTTTTTTCTTAAATTACTATTCACTTAATATTTAGTCCATTTTCGGTTGTTTATATTATTATTGCCACTGCTTTAATACTAGGACGTTTTATTATCTACAAAAAGAAAATCCATTAAAAATCTACTTATTTGCAGATGTTCCGAATTTATATTTATAAAATACAAACAAAGCAGCAAGCGAAGAAATAAAAAAAAAATCGACAGGATACATTATAGAAACGAGAACATATGATACAAGTAATGACAGAATGTGATGGAGGAAGAAATGACTGCAGGAAAAGGCGGCACGAGATGTATGTGTGGGTAAAGCACATTAAACTGTGCAGATGGTGAACTTTTCTTCCTCGGCCTCACATTAACAATGGATGACCAAAAGCCTGCTTCCACCGCTGGTGGAAATATCAAAAAAAAAGAAAGAAAGAAAAAGGGCAACGGTCTTGCATTGGAATAAGAGAATCCAAGAGAGGATAAAGTCAGGCCACCTCCCAGAACTGATTCATGGTAAAAAGAAATCCACCGTCTACAAAAATCAACGATTTATTATTGACTGAAGGAAGAAAGAAAATAAAATAAAATATGACTCTAATAACTAAAGTGAAATTTGCTCCAATGATTTCAGGGAAAGGACTGTAAAAAATATGAATATTACGAAAGAAAACTAGTTTTCTGAGACAACGAATTTAATATTTGTAAAATAACTACGCTGGATTAGAATTAATTTTGTAATATAAAAAAGAAAAAAAAGTTTTTACAAATTAATTCTGATTTGGAAAGGAATTCCGAAATATATAAAAACTACTTTCATAAATTTAATCAATTGTATTACTTCAAAATTTGATTCTTGTATTGACAAAATTTAAAACTTGGAAAAAAAAAAATCGAAATTTGAAGTGATAAATATTTTATAATCAACCAATTAAAAATAGAAACAATACATCTAGTTAACCCTAATAAAAAAAATGGAGGGCATGAAGATGTTATGAAATTCTGAACAAAAAAAAATGATAAGAGAAAGAATTGAAAAACAACAACTTTCAAAAATAATATCTCGAGTTGCAGGAATTATTATCGCTTGGAAGGAAAAAAAAAAAATCACAAATAAAAAGATCGTTTTGTGGCGAACACACAGATACAAAGAAGAAGAAAAAAACGCACAAGAAGTAAGCGCTCATAAAAATTAAAAGCAAACTTCCCGAAAAGATTCAGAAAATGGTGCAGTGCAGTTGTACTACAGCATGCTTTAATATTCTGGGCTAGCCGACAACTTGGCTTTACGGATTCACGATTTTCGGAGCAATAACCATAAATCAAAAGTTTCAATAGAAAACGGCGACTTTAAAATAAAATAATCAATATTTAATGCTTAAAAATAGTAATAATTTTAAAACAAAAGCAATTTGATAAACTGGATCAAATGGATTAATTCGGAGAAATTGAAATTTTTTTTTTTTAATTTATTTGTTTTATTTATTTTTATCATTTTATATTTTCCCCCTGCTTTATCAAATAAAAAAAAATAAAAAAAATTGAAAATGCTAAATAAAGAAATCAAATTGTATTTGTTTATAATTGAATATTTATTTTTTTTCCCCTCAAAAAAATATTCTTCAATGGGGGACAGAAAAAAAATTAAAGAAATAAAAATATCGTTAAAAAAAAAATCCCCATTAGGTTTAAGTTCATTAATATTTTAAAGCAGTTATGTTTCTTAAAGAAATTGTAGATTACAACTTTTTCTTGTAATCGCATAGACAATTTTTCCCCCATTTTATTTATAGAAAAAAACCCAATTATTCCTAATCAAATACAGTTACGATTTCAATACTTCAAAATTTTTCGTAAAATTCTAACAATTTCTAAAGTACACGAATGAATTCAATCCGCTTAAGCGGATACGATTCAGGAAATTATAATCTTAAAAATCGTATTATTTTTTAACTTATACTTCTGAACGTTATTTTCTACATGAAATGAAATGAAATAAAAAAAAAATAAGTATATTACAATACTGTATAATCACTATCATTAATCTTTAATAATGTTGAATTTACACGTCATTACTGAAAATTATTGTACTTGCATCTTCGTAGGCGATAATGCGGAACAAAACGAAATCATTAAAAAACACTTTTTAACTTCTTTGCATGGAAACTGCTCTAACCTTTAAGAAAATAGAAAGAACGAAAAAAAATAAGAGATAGAATGAAGTTTAGGTGATGAATCGTAACTCCAGAATGATGATTGTCGCCATTGAAAAATGATCAATATGAGAGAGAGCAATGGAGGACAAGTCACCACGGGTTGTGGTACTACTTGGCAAGCCGAGGGAGAACAAAGAATGTGAACGGCCCTCCAGACAAGATGGAATGCTGCCTTTTTATAGCAATGCTGATGCTTCTTTTCTTAATGGCAATCCTCATTCATCTTGATCCACCTTAAATGGTTGGATGTGTGCATTGTTCGTATGAAATTCATTTTGCAAGCAAACTGCGCAGGTGGCGAGAAGTTTTTTCTCTTTAAAAATCAAGAACTCCTCGATGACGAAACCGACACGCTACTGCTTTCCTGCCACCCTTTCTTTTTCTCTTTCCTCGTCTTTTTTTCTTTTTCCTTCTGTCCCTCCTTCCTTTTGTTTTATTTTAGGATAGCGTTTCTGTTGTTGGGATCTGTGCTATCCATCCTTCTGCCTCGTCTAATCCGAAAAGCATCT
>JAFIDM010000179.1:23678049-23693650 GCA_023159025.1 Thereuonema tuberculata | reverse complement strand
TTCAGGCGTATTTTCTTCAAATTGTAATCCGCGTCGGATTGTTTCAAATGATTTTAGCATTTCATCATACGAAGGTTTTTTTTTATTTCTGCATCATGATCATTTCCATTTTCATCATCTTCATCTTCATCGCAATTCATTGCTGTATTGTTTTTATTTTTCACACTGTCCAAAATATCCGATTCAGTTAGTGTTTCCGAGGTTTCATCTCCAAATTCAAGTGAAAGATAATCATCATCAGCAAATCATCGTTAATTTCTTCTTTTTCCCTCAGCTGTATCCACATTTCTTTCATTTCCTCTAAGGGAATATTAATAATAAAAACATTTCAAGGAGAAAAAAAAAATATAATACCACGAAAAAATTCGTTAAATAGAAAATGAACTTCGCTATTTGAAGATTATTTTACGAAGAAATTAGCAAAATGTTCTTGGTTCCAAAATAGAGGTCCGATTGTAATTTTCACTTTACATTACCCCCGCACAGATGAATAAACAAATCCAATTGCATTAATGAAAAAAGTATCCAATCGTAATCACTTTCAAATTGCTAAAGGTGGCTTACAAAGACATTGATGTATTCGCTCTTCCTGATAGATCTCTGTAACAATACTTTTCCAAATCAGTACTCATTATTGCGGTGACCTACGTGTCTATTAGATGATTAACACTGATCCACACAAATATGAGATGAACATTAAGCTAAAACCTAATGTGTCATAACCGGCTTGTAATAATTGTAGATCGTTACATCTGGAAACTGTCTGGTAGCAGACAATCAGTATTTTACATCAAATATTAATTTTACTCATCATTTCATGAGGAATAATATGACAATAATAATCTAAATACTAGCATATTAACTCCTGCGTTTAACTATTAGAAAAGCAAAGCTTTATCAGTCTTGCATGTCTTATAGAAGAAATATAATGTTTTACAGGTATCAGCATTTGTCTCGCAGAAATAAATACATATTGTAGACTATTAAACTAGAGTTATGATGGTAGGAGGAATGCTCAGTATAAATAGTTCGTCCTAATTTTAAAAACCCTGTAGTATTTTCGTTAGGAGAAAAGTGATGCATATATCAGACGTCCAGTACCAAACACAGCAACTGGTATCAGCAAAAATTGCAGCAATGGGAGAAAAATGTATGAGTATCTGCTAGTTACTTTCAGCCTACATTTGTAAGTTCTCTATTGTTATATAGGATGAATATAGAACTGATCTTCCCATGTCAATTTCGTACCTTTTGGCTAGAGATCACAGGAACCTTACCTCCTGCACTATCTGCTGAAAGGGATGATGCTTTAATCTCACTATTATAAATTATTCCCCCAATATCATTTCTTCTAGAAGAAATCAATCATACAAAACCTGATCTCTTGTATTACAGAAACACTATGTAAGTCAAAATGTATTGGCCAGGTATATTAAATGTTTTAAACCATTACATGTAAACTTCTCGAGTCTTGACAGAATTCAGGATATTCTTTAAGTTAAATATTTTAATGACGATGGACTTTCTGTTAATCGTTTCTCCAGCTTCCACTAATTGAGAGATAAATAATGAAAGCATGAACTTACATTGTGCTTACCTAGGCTAATGTAAACTTAAATAGTGCTAATGGCTTTCTAATACTATGCTAGCATTTGCTCTTTCGTTGTGGCTCGAGATTCCGAAATCTTGGGCGCAGATGACTGCAACCGGTTACGAAGATAACTGCATATCACTTACATAATTCTGGCGAATTAAAATATTCACAAACATTTCATTTTTTCTCCAGACCTGCAGCCCTGTACAGTTTTTAACAGATCTGGTGTTATCTCTCGATGGTCAGCCTATGTACGATGCAAATTCTCATCATGAATGCTTCCACCAATCATCGACTACCTATCAGATTGCCATGATCTCGAATAATCGCCTGCCTTTTTCGTTATTGCATTTAGTGAAAGTAGAGAAAGTTTTCGAATTATTGGAGTATACTGTAAATCCACTGCTCCGCTTAACTTCTGTTTACGGTGAAAAATCAACGAAAGCATTTCTGACAAAGATAAGCCGTTGAAATTTTATATGGGGCGTATAAAGCCAAGTTCACCGATAACAAAGATGAAGAGTGATATTTCACATGGACATAAAATGTTCTGTTGAAATCTGAACGATTTCAACAATTACATTTTCCACACTTGTGTTGAAAGTGTTGATGTAGACTACTAAATACTGTAACAAAGCAAGCAATTTTTTTGATAAGTCCCGTAAAATGTTTTTAAACGATATATTAAAATATTTTTTGTTCTACATCAAATCATTCATATTTTCGATTATATGGTTAAAACTACAATTGGCGAATCCTGTTCTTTTAATCACAAATTCCACTTTACGAATTCAGGCATTATTTGAATGAATCCATCGCCTAGTACACCAGAGGCTGGTTTAAAACCAGAAACTCCGCAGGAGGTGGGGAGGGGACAAGTGTGAACTGCCTTGAAAAATTATGAAGTTGTTGCGAAAGCATTTAAATTACTTACTAAAATGCTATCGAAGGATCTACTGTGTAAAGGTTTTGATTAACTTGTAGTGATGCTTCATTAGCTAGAAATGAGAATTACCACGCTAATTGTTCTTTTACTACTTAGTTGATTAAGAGCATCTCTATTTGATGCAGTGAAGTTACTGATTTTTTTTTGTAAATAGACATGAAGCTTTTTGTTCTGAAATAATATAACAGGGAATGGCTGGGTTCGGAGGATTTTGTTTCTGAAATGTTGAGGTATCTGCAACCGTTTCTTATCTATAAATTTGATAAATGATTTTTAAAATTTAACAATACAAGTAGAACTCGAAGAAAATCTACGGTTGGAAATATAGTTCTCCTAATCGTAATTAAGTGACAATTCAGATTAAATATATCTTTTAATCATTAATTACAGCGATTACTTCAACGATTAATTACAGCGAATTGATTCAACCACTTTCTATTTGTAGGAGGAAGCAATAACAGGGGTCCAGGAGGAGAGAATTTTTTTATGATTTTTTTTTTTTTATTAAAATTACTTTTAACAAAAAAATCAACATGCTCATGCACCGCCTCTACATCAGGACTTTTAATTTGATACCACATTTACCCTAAATCTCATGTGGTTCCCAAGAAAATGGGCTTACAGACTCTCCCTTTTATATATATATATATATATATATATATATTTGTGTGTGTAGATTTTAGATTTAAGAGCTTGAGATTATTGTTACACAGAGATTAATCAATTTTTTACATGATGATAAATCAATGTTAATGCTATGTTTTCCCATTTTTATAAAAATACATTTATTGATAATACTGTAATTATTTCTTCTTCCGCTAAAAAAAAAAAAAAGAAAAGAAGAAACCACTGTAAGTCATTATACACGACATTGTTAAAAAAATAAAGATTCCGTAATTTTGTTAGTTTTTTATCATTTTCTTCAGCTGGACATTTATATATAAAGAGCAAAATATACGTTGGCATATATGGGCTGTTACACATTCTGCAGTTTTCCTGACTAACTAATGTTCCTAAGCATTTGATTAGTTTTATTTTCTTCTTGAATACACATTCTTCTTAATGCATTCATATTCGGTATTATTTTAATGAGAATTTTAATTCAACTATTGTCTTTCTTGGTCATTTTAAAAGTAATCTGCTTTCAAATTACAATGTTACCGTAATTGAGATTTAATATAGAATTTATTTAGTGCATTGAAACTATCAAACCAGAACTATGAAAAACAGAAGATTTCTGAAAACTTGTCATAAAAACCGGTCTTCGTTTACTTAAACAATCCAAACGTTTATTCTCAATTTAAGAACTTTTAATCTATTTTAATAATAAGAAAAGTAAAGAACAAAATGAATATTTTCACCAGCGCAAGTGAACAGTACTAACATTAAATATAGAGAAGAGAATGTGAGCGTGGAATGAATTTTGGGAGAGAGAGATGACAATTTGAGCGATTTTACATAAGTGAAATGCAGCTCGATTCAAATATAATCCAGTATCAGACAATAAAAGTGAAGGAATAAATCCTTTAGAACTAAATGCTAGGATTATCTCTTCAATGTCGAGGTGGTCTTGCTATTACAACTTTTAAATATTATCTATTATTAATTCGTTAATACGAATAACATAGTTCTTTTAATAATGTTTTTAGAACTAAATACTTTTTAGACAAAAATAAATACGCTAGTATGTAATAATCTAAATGAAATAAAAGCAAACGCAAGAAATAAATAATAATAAAAAAACTACATAAATAATATAATTTAAGACAGTCATAGAAAGACTGATAAATCCTAAAAGCGGTGAGGAGGGAACAGAATTAAGACATTAGTAATCTATTTCAAACAGACTTATTCACTTGTTAAGCATGTTATTAATATATCTTTTAAATGTATCTAATAATAAAACCATTGAAAATAGATCTTTGGTGAACATTCAAAAGAAGCACTGAAAAGTTGCACGTGCAGTTTTAACGGTTGTTGCTGAATTACACCATTATTTATTTGCCAGTTGTGGCCTGCACAATTCTTACCACTCTCATTAACGAACTACTCATACGACTGCTGCTGAACGAATGTTTTCTGCATTCGAATCGTTTCTGTAAACCATCGACATTGTTGTGCTAGAATGTCTCAAGAGGACGTGAAACCAGTTTTTAAGGGAAGCCGGGGCATTTGCCGGGGACAATTCTATTCCACTCAAAGTCAATTATATCAGTCAGTTCTCATTTTAATGTCCAAAACAACAATTCCTTGTTACCAGTTTTCTGCTAAAGAGCCATAGTTACATGAGGCACTTTCTACTGGATCAATCTGTTTTCATGAATGGATCTAGTCTAGTGCGGAGTAAAACGCCCATTGAATCTTCTGAGACAGTTCCGCCATAGTAACAATAAAACTGCTATTGAATGTTATTTGAAACAGTATGTAAAGATTTTTGAGTATTCTTGGGTCAGATTAAAGTTATTGTCTACACGTATATTATTCACACCATCAGTCTATTACTATTCGCTAGATGCAACTATGACCAACAGACACTGTTTGATAGATTCTTATCAACAAAAAAACATATTAGTGTAGAAACACATGAAAAGTGAAGGTCTTTCCTTTCACAATAGAACTTAGTATATTTACAGGAAAAAACATAATCAATTACTATTATAAAAACCATTCACAAATCATATCAGGATGTTGGTCTACAAAGTATTGGCGTACCGTTATTTTAAACAGTACGTAAAGATTTTTACGTATTCTTGGGCCAGATTAAAGTTATTGTCTACACGTATATTATTCACACAATCAGTCTGTTACTATTCGCTACATGCAACTATGACCAACAGACACTGTTTGATAGATTCTTATCAACAAGCAAACATATTAGTGTAGAAACACATGAAAAGTGAAGGTCTTTCCTTTCACAATAGAACTTAGTATATTTACAGGAAAAAACATAATCAATTACTATTATAAAAACCATTCACAAATCATATCAGTATGCTGGTCTACAAAGTATTGACGTACCGTTATTTTAAACAGTACGTAAAGATTTTTACGTATTCTTGGGTCAGATTAAAGTTACAATTAAACCATAAATAAAAGTTAAATTTTATAAAAAATTGTTATTGAATTACTATAAAAAATAATTAGCTTTTATGCGATTTTGAATCGATTTATATATCAATAATGTTTTTGTTTTTGTTTTTTTTAATTATTACATTTAAGTCCGTGACCGTAAATATAATGAAAATTATTGGGAATATTTGTGAATTATTAAGCATTGAATAATTAAATTTAAGTGAACAGCATTTAATAATGTAATAATCAAGACAATCACGAGACGTGTATCTTTGGTTGACAACACGTTGCCTCGAGACGTGTGGCTGTCAGATTGTTGGAAGCCAACGAATGTTTGTCGGAAAAAAAAAAAAAGTAAAAGATGGCTCCGGTGATCTGTAGGTTTACATGAAAGAAGATGGATTAAGATATCTCGAAAAGAAAGAAATGTTATTAGATGAATGTCAAATATTCATCAACAAGTCAAACTGAAGATTAACATGAATCTAATTTCTTGAGTAAAGCGCCGATATTAAATCATAAGGATTTCTATTGTGCGTTAGGGTTAAATGCATATTTGGAACACACGCAAAGCCGAATCGGATAAAATCATAGGAAATGATTTTATCAAGTATTTCAAGCAAGTATGTACCATAGGAAAATTACATATTGTGCAGGATACAAAGTAAGTGAATTTTGAACATTTATACATATATTTCGAGTATAAAAATCTTAAACAGTCAATCGTTAACAGAAAAGTTCGTTGACATGCATATTTATGACCACCATATTTAATAGTAGAAAGACTTAAATAATCTATTCATCTATAATGGTCGTAGTGAAACTAATCTATGTTTTGAACTATAAACGTAACTGAACTATTTAAAGCTTTGGAATACGACTTATTTAAAATATCTGCATTGCTGTAACAATGTGTATACTCAACTAATAGTATGTAAATACATTATATTTTAACTCTTGATTACACTTATTTATTTAAACTTATTAAAGAAATCATAATATATTTCTTCACGGTTACTTAAAGAGAAGTTAAGCTACCTCTTTAATTTATTTGTGAGCAACCGTGCTTCAGAAACAAATGAATTGTATTACAGGGTCACCATTTTAGTTGCTTTAACGTCTGTTTTAAAATACCTGAGTTTGTTAGTAATTCAAACTTGATGTTAATTTGAAAAGTAAGCATAACTTACATTTACTTAAGCTTACGATTTATACGTAGCTTGGATATTTCGGAATTTTTTGAGATATCCAAGACAGTTCTTTTAGTCTGTTCCTCTTTTAAGTCTGTTTCTCTTGTCTTTCAACTTGCTCGTCTCTTTCGAGTTTCTTGTGGAGAGTGTGAGGGCTGTTCATGACCTTCTGTCCGTGAACTTTTCGCTTTCTTTTTCTTTGTGCTTTAAAGAGAGCTGAAGTTTATTGTAAACAGTTCTACAGCGAGCCATCGTCATGTTCGCATAATTGCTTTCTAAACGGCGAAATACAGCATTTCTTTTTGTATTTAATATTTATTTAGCAGCAGACAGAAAGAATAACAGCAACTTAAAATTAATTATGGATGGGCATTAATTTATGTGCAGAGTCAGACGACGATCTGGCTAACAACTGCGCTGTAACAGCATTAAAACTAAGAACTCCTGTCAAGTGTAAGTGTCTGTCAGTCCTCCTGTCCCACCGTACTCATAATAAGCGTCTGGGAAGCTGATCTCTTGTGTCAATTTGAGGTTTCTATGTTTCGATGGAAACTACCATTTACTTCTTGCTCACCAGAAACGTGTGACCTTTCAGTCATTTTGAAGAAAATATTGACTGGAAATTAGATCTATGGTTTTTAGTTACAATAATAAATGAATAAGTAATTCTCTGCTGTTCAAGACGACAGAGAAATAACCCTTCCTAATTTGTGGGATCTGAAGCCTGTTCTACACAGTCAATTCGAAGATACTTAGAATTTCAACTGCTTTCAAGACATAATTAAAGAGAATTGTGATGGCCAAGCCAGAGCTGTTCGGTTAAGGAACGCAAAACAGAAAGCAAAATAAGAAGCGCACAGATCAAAGAAATGGCAAATAAAGACAATTTAATGAAGCGCCGCCATGAAAAGCGTCATTACTAGGCTCGGAGAAACATTCCACGGAGGATCGACCGTTATGTGACAAAATAAACCCTTGACCGAGTATGCAGCTGTTGTCTCCTCAGAAAATGAAACGATCAACATAGCTTGGAGGTCAACAATCTACGATCACGTGAAGAAATTGTTTTTCATTTGAAGTCGCATAAGTTCGTTTTTAAATGAACTATGCTACTGTAAAACCTTTGGCAAGAGAACATGGCGATGGGTTTCAATTCCCTGAACTCCAGATTACGTTCATTAATGTACATTGTATGCAATATGTATGTTATAAAAACTCAAGAAGCGTTACTCTTGCCAGGAAATTAGGAGGAGTCCTATTTATCTTGGCAATGGTGTTTGTTCAGAGATCATCAAGCACAGTTTTGGCACATAAACCACAAGCCAAAATTCGAGTCCATTAGCTAACAACAGTTAGAGATCGAGTTTCTTCCAAAATTTAAATCTATGTAGAATGCTCACGTTCATAACATCCTAATTATGAAAGTAAGAGTAAGGTCTCGGCTTCTATAGTAAGCCTTTTCTGCAAATTACCGTTATTTATTTTTTGAAGAATCATTTTGATTACAATATTCATTATTATTGATTATCAATTCATTATTATTACACATAATTATTTATAAATTACTATAATTTATAAATAATTAGTACGTACTAATCTAGATAGAAATATATCACTTAGATAGTGACTGAGATAAATTTTGGTTATTTTCATTCAAAATAGAATGGGATAAGGAATAATACACAATTATTCTGCATATGTTTGTCTAAGGCAAAAGAGAGATAGCTTTATTGAACGTTCCAGGATCACTAGATCGGACATTACGCGAGAATGTGGGACAATTTGAGACATGGTCGAAAAACATTCGGGTTGTTCGGTACTTATGGGCAAAGCGCCTTTGGCAAGTACATCTACAGTATGGGAAATATGCAAAGATAACGTCCACTGTTAGCGAATGACGAGTGGGATTTCAGTGATGAAAAGCACCCATGTCTCACATAGCAAAAAAATGTCGTGTAATCCTTACCTGGCATCTAGCGTTTCAGGTGCAATAAAATGATTGATACAGTAAAGTGTCATTTTCATTTATTTCTGCTTCTCCTGAGGCTCGGAAAATACGTAGAATAGTGTGGTACAAATACCTAAATAGCGAAAACAGCCTATTAACAAACAGAAGGAGTGTGTAGCTGTTTTGTCTTAGCCACACATTTGGGTTAATAAATTACTCTCTATATATCAGATTCAGGAATTTTATTTATTCAACAATATCTCGTATCAGGCTTTGTTGTAAGGCTTAGTAGCGTTGTAATTTAATCACATTAAAATTACAAAAATTGAGCTACTGTAACCAATATAGAACTTATATAATACTTTCATTGTTAACAACTACATTTAAAGAAAGTTTAGTCGTTTGCAAAGGTAAGATTTGGTATTTAGTGAAATTCACCCCTCTGTTTTTGTTTTTTTGTTTTTTCATTTTTTTTTTTTTAAACAATTTCACCTCGGCTACGATATTCATCTAACCCAAAAACATCCTGATCAGTCTAGTTTACCCTGTAACCCTTTTGGAAAGGAATTACATCATAGCAGGTTTTCAACGTTATCTTCTTTAATATGCTAATCATACCCAATTAGATAGTTATTCATTATTCATTTACTCTTCATTTTGTACTATTTTCCTTACCTTAAATAAGCTAAACTTCCGGTAAGGGTTATTTCAAAAATTATTTTCGAACACAGTCTTTTTCGAAATTAGACAAGAAGTAGTCCATGTATTTATTTGTACAACAATGGAGGAAACACAACATATGATAAAAATTAGGCTTACGAAGAGACGAGACAAGAATGTAATCCAAAAGAATATATGTTTTTAATGTGTTCAACATTTGAATTTAACATTTGGGAACTAGTTCATTATAATTCATAAACATTACAAATGTTTTTCTTTAAATTATTGTATTATTTACCCACAATAATCAGAATTTCAGAATTTAAAATTCCCATAGATCTATTTTATTTACTTTGACGTTTATGACTGAATAAATGTTTGCAATATAGTTATTTTTCACTTCTGTTAACGATTAAAATGTTTATTAGCTGCAATTTTATCTATTAGTTAGTTTAGATCTTTGTATTTTAATTGTATCTTGTTGTTGTTGTTTTTTGTTTTAATAATGAGTTGTTCTAGACCTCATTAAAAACGTATTTTGAATGTTTTTCGCTGTAACTACAGAATGTATAGTGATAAAATATATCCCTATATATTTTATAGCAGTATGACTATTAAATATTTATGATTACTATTTAAGCCACCATGGATAAACTCAATTATTTTCATTTTCGCTATTTTTTTAAATTTTATAACGTCATGAGAGTTGTCTTCTTCTGTTTTACCTACAAAGGTTTAAGATTTTAATTTCAAAAGATGTCATTTACAATTTTCAATCTTTCTTTTAAAATCGATTCATTGATTTCAGTGTGAGGATTTCAAACTATTAAGTTGTACATCTTCAAATTAAATTTAGTAACAGTTTCACTTCACAAGCCCCATCTTTCTGAATTTTGGTACAAATATATATAAGTTACTAGACTTAATGTTAAGAAATTAAGCTGGGACTGAACTTAAAGCATTAAAAATGATGACATTAAAACAAATGACGGAATTTCGTTTTCTTTTCGAGCTCAGATTCAATGCTTCATAAACATACGAAGTTTCTTTAAGAAATTCATGGGTCACTAATTTCAAAGGATTCTAAATACTTAATCGTCGCTCTGTAAGAAGTGAGAGATTATTTACGATTATTAAAATGCAAACTCTCGAAAAGAGTCTAACTTAGACATAAAATTTTAACATATCTATTATTTCAAATAGAACGAATTATAAATTTGAAATTAAAGAACGAATTTTTTAAAAGATTAAAATAATTTATTGTTTTCATCTGATCCGATAAAGGAACTATAAGTCTAATTTTTGAAGAGACAAATATATTTTCTAATTTATAGAAATTAACAAAGTTTATTTCATAAAATTTATTTCAAAAGTCCGTCTTAATAGTTCACTTATATCTTATTTTGATTTTTGTTTTCACTGTCGCTTCCAACATCATAGTTAATTTTTAACAAACTCTGATGTTTACGTCATCCACAACTTATATTATTTTGGGATATTCTTAGAAATCTTTATATTCCAAGATCGGTGACATCTTTCTATAAACAAATCTGAAATTTTAAGCAAAAAACACATGAAAAGCAACAAAAATTCATTTTTAAAAAGAGGAGATAAAATAAATCTTCTTAGATCACTGCATCATAATATTTACTTCGTCAGTTGATGTTAAGCCATTACAAATGAATTATGACTCCTCATTTTCATAGGTTTTTTTTTGTTAACGTTTGGATCTGGATTCATATCTTTTATCTCATCTGCTGAAATGAAAATTAGATGCTATTTTAAAGTAAATAGAAACTGCAAGCCATGAAAGACAAACGCTGGGCAATTGAAAATCAAGCGGGGAAAAAAACTAAGCTTAAAACGAAAAAGAAATAAAAGTGTAATGTCAAATGAACAGCGATTTTCTGCATCGCAAAGTTCAACCTTTCTTAAATAAAAATATTGTTTGTTTTTTTTTTTCACTTTTATTTCTCTCTTGCTTTGAAAATGTGCATTATTTTTTACTCTATTTTTTTTCCCCCATTAATTTTTATGCTAGTAATGTTAGCCGCAAAGCAACAGCCAAAGATAAAAATAATGAAGCGTTATTATTTTGTTAAAAGGAAAGGGAAAAAAACATCGTAAAAAGAAATTTATAAATATATTAGAAATTAAAATAAAAAAAAAAAGGATTAGTGAAATGCAAAAAGATTTTAAAATTTACTTACTGCAATTTCTCCAGCATTTATCTAAAGAAATAAATGATATTTTTTTAATAATTTGTCATACATGTGATTTAGAATGTGTTTTGAAAGAAAATAATGAAACTAAATGTTAAAGGTAAAAAAAAAATTCAGTATTTTAAAAGAAAAGTAATTTAGAAAACAAAATTCACAATTTTACAGAAAATTATTTCAGTTAAAAGTATTAATTATTAATTAATAATAGTAAAAAAAAAATCGTAAACTTAAAATTAATATTAGAAAATCAGTTTTCTTTAAGGATATATTTCAGAAGATAGAGAATTGTTGCCTTTACTTTCAATTTATTACGAAACAGACAAGAAAAAGGTGTAGTTCTTCTAACTGCTCCTCGTACAGTAATAACCGTTAAAAATTGTATAAGGAATCATTTATTATTTTACAGAAGTAGCATTTTATTTAAAAACGAACTCAGAAAAAAAAAAATATGAGGAAAAACGAATAAACTTTTTTAAAGAAATAACTGTAGACGTTGAGGTTTCTTTTCTTACAAGTGGATTAAAACGAATTTCGCTTTTAAGGTTTCGACAATGACTCATTACAAGTCAGTTCACAAGATAAAAAAAAAATGCTGTTTAATTTCCCTTTACCTTTGCGAAGGATATCAGCAAATACTACTTATCTTGGTAATTATTTGCTTAGGGATATTAAACAACTTCTAGATAATTTTTGTAGAATAGTGTCATAATTTAATGTATCTTTATCGTAACATGATTCCACGAAGTTCTCTTAAAAATGAGGCCTTTTTGGTTATTTATTTTTCCTAGCAAAAAATAAATAAATAAATAAATAAATAGAATTGTTATTTATTTGTTCCTGAATCTATTGAGAAGCCACTAAAAGTTCCTAAAAACCTGACGTCACTAATTATTAAAAAAAAAAAAATGGCTATTTTAGGAGTAGTTCAAATGAAACTAATATTTTAGAAAAAAAAAATATCAAGATAGTACTTCTAACAGCTTTAAAAAAAAATGATTCATAATGTCATCAAAAAAATAATCGATATTAATAATCTTATTTCCTCTTTTCCTAATTCGAACCCTCCCCTACTTATCATGGAAAAATACGAGATCGATAAGCAACATCACTGAGTGTTTCTTACAAATTGAAATCTCAACTTGTAAACGAAATATTGTTCCGTGAATCTCGAAACAAAAATGATAATGAATATCGAATCATTGCAGAATTATACATCGATAACTTGGTGTGGCATAACAGTGTATTTCCCTTTATTCGTCTTAGCTTTATTTCCCAGCATTCAATCCGATCAACTTCATATCGTTTCAAACCCCTGGAATGTTAATTTCTTCAGAAATAATAATTCTATCAGTCAAGCTGTCTCACAGACAAACAAAACTTGACTGGCGCCCCATAAGAAAAAGCTTGTTTTCTTTTTCTTTTTTTAACGAGTTTCCTTCAAAAGTTGACGACAATCACTCCTTCTTCAATATCAGTGAAGAAAAAAAGATTTGTGAAAGATTTCTACTGCCCTTTTGTAGCTGGAGATAAACGGAAGAGTCGAAAAGAAAAATATCACTGGATAGATATAAAACTGGGATGGGGATGATAAACACCAATCTATACAGACATTAGGTCATTTCATTCTGTGTCGGAATAAGAAGCTCCAATGGATAATAATTCCTGTAGCTTCAACTAGTTATTTAAGAAGGCAAGAAGAAAGCAAAGGATTCGGTTTTAGGCTGTAAGAGAATTTTAAAAATAGGAAAAAATCAATGACCTTAGGGCTTTCATTTAATATTGCAAGTACTTCACGCATGACAATATTGAGAGTTATTCAGAAGTGTACAGCAATTAAAAAGCTATTTTTCTCACCGGCATACAGCTAAACAGGAGAGCAGAAAATAAGGAAAGAATAATATAGATGCAAGTATTACAATGAAAGTTTCATAATATTTAATAAAACTCTCTACAGTCAAATAAAATTTAAAACGATAATTATGTAAACATATAAATGTCTTAGGACATCGGAAGCGCAGTGGTGCCTCAAGGAATAAATTACACAAAGAAAAGCTCAATAATGGAAAAAACGAGTGAGAAAATTCATGTGCCACGACGAGCGGCCTCAATGAATTTTTTTTAAAGTACAAGACTTCAAACTGCGTATTTGAAACGTTAAAAAACAACAATGGGTGTTCCAGGATGTCACTTGTGAATAACTTGGTCTCATCCATTGTTGTTATATAAATGTCTTAATTTATAAATGTAAACATAAATGTCTTTGAGCAGAGAAGTAAGGAATATGATGAAATGCCTTTCCTAACAAAATGGGAAGAAGTCAAAAGTTACATAAATGAAAGTAAACATTTAATGAAAAGAGAATAATTGAAATGAACGACATCTGAAATGAAGAAATGTTAATTTCCCGTTAAGGATCCATAACCGAAATTTCCTGACGAATTACTTTAGCTCTTTTAGAAGGTTAGAAAGTATGTAAAATAAGAAGAAAAACTGAGTTTTAATTTAAATATGCAATTAATTTGCTATGATACGGTAAATATCTAATTTGGATAAGCTAAATATCTAATTTGGATAAGATAAAAAGAAAACACGATCGTCTCACAGAAACCTGTGATATCGTAATTTCGATTTAAAATAATTGACTTCATTAGCAAAAAATTTCAAGAAAACGTAAATAATGAAAGGAATTCTCCTTTCACCAAGAGAATGACTTCTAAATCACAAATAGTATTATTACAATGGGAAATGGAGATTCTCGGGCAATAAAAAAATACACAACGTTATATCCAAAAATTGATGCACACCCTGCAAAATTTCACCAAAGTTAAGAATAGAGATAAATTCAAATTTTACGAGCATAAATTCCAGACATTGTCGAAAATATTTTGAAAGTCTTCCCGAACGTTCCATTTTATGTTAAAAAGGAGGATATGTCCGGAAAATGAGGGTGTTGGTAGCTTTAAGGTGTACAGTTACGCAGCCTGCCTCACAATGAATTCTCACGCTTTTAAGAACGTGGTTCAGTTGCTCAGCAGAAAGACGTTTCTATTCATCCCTCACAGAAGTTATCACAGCTCAGCAAGTTGCACTGAGTTTTTCCGAAAGAGCAACCTGCCATCCTGAAGCATGCCAAATGACTTCTAAAGGGGTCAAGTCTGGAGATCTAGTTGGCCAATCCACTTTCGCTTTCCAAGTATCGTCCGTGAAAGCCAAGAGAACCTCAGAAAAATTATACTAAAGTTTTGAAGATCTCTTCTTAATACCCGTGGGTAGCAAAATGTGGCGAGGTACGACCGTTAATTACATTATTTTTTTCTTCACCTTTGAAACTGTCTCATTCCGTGATAATGGAAGAGTGATTTCAAGAACCTACCTTTCTTCAACTGCATTGGCGTCGAGATATACTCGTTAGAGAAAATTTTGACTCCATACTTCTTTCTAATTTCCTTTCTACGTATTTGAATCTTAGTAAATAAACATCATCTTCACCAAAAATATATTTTGTAAAATATATTTATTCAACAAATTTTCGGAAAGTCTCTTATCTTCTTTCCTTTTTCAGGTTTTTCTAAACAATGAAATAGTTAGAGATGTCACATAATGGACATAGTTAAAACAACAATTTCTTACTCATTATTAACATTATTATTTCTGACAATCATCTTATTCATGAATAACAACTGAAGAAAAGTTATTTTGAAAAAAAAGGTTTGAAAAAGCGAAATGATATAATTTCGCGAAATATCACCAGAATATTACCAGAATATTGAAGAAAGAAGATTTAAAATGGTGTAATGTTATATTATATAAATAGAATGTCATAAGTTATAAACTGTTATTGTTTTTAACCCTTCAAATTGTTAATTGTTTAAATTCTTCAAATTTTACCAACCTTTTATTATTCACACATGATTTTACCATCTCCCTTGCCAAATTTACTAGTACTTTCTCAACTTCCATTCCATCATT
>JAFIDM010000179.1:23573923-23666694 GCA_023159025.1 Thereuonema tuberculata | reverse complement strand
ATATATATATATATATATATATATATATATATATATATATATATATAAAAGAAAGCATATTCTTTATTATTGCTTTTTGTTAAAACTTGGATATAATGGAACAAATATTTTTTTAATAGTTCTGAAATAATGAAGTAAAATCAACAACAAACAAAAATCTTGTAATTGAAAAAGTGGATCAATGCGATTAAAATGACATCCATATTCGTCTCAGGGACAACTGCAACCAACAACGAACGATTACTGGCGAATCTCGAAAAGTCGGTGCTACTTTTTTTGTTAGCCAATCCATGGCGAGGATCCATACTCTCGTTCACAGCAAACCTCTTGACATCTCGTCCATCTTCTCTTCTCTGCAACAAACATGGCGGCAAACAGCCATGAAGATGCTTAGCTCAGCTGATTTTTTTTTTAAATTATAAATAACTATACCAACTGCTTTCCCTTTCAAAATCTACTATCTATTGCAGAGTTTTTTAAATATGTAGACTGTTTTTCATACAGAATGGTGCCGCAACAATTGAAAAATGTCATCGTATTTTTTTTTAATTTCATTTGTTCTGGGGCACATTGAAATCCTGTCACAGTTTTCAAATGAAAACGTTAATAATAGAAGAACCATTCCGGAAATCATCACTTATAAACTGAACCTTCTATTAATTATTATTATTATTTTGAGATTCACTCAAGACATAAAGATCGTCGTAAGTTTGTAATCTAATTCAGGCTTCGCAATGATTATATTACTCAGGGTAAAAAAAAAAGTTTAAGAGCTTAAATCAGTGGAATCAAACTTCGTAGTAAATCATTTACGCTCATAATTAATGATTGGTAAACATTTGATATACATCTCTATATATCAGCTGATTTCGTTTTGTTTGTTTGTTTTTCCATGTCAATTATTTAAAATTCAATTTTTTTTTTTCCCCCTAAACATCTCTAACTTGGCTCATAATCAAGTCGTAGTCATCAGCCACGCTGGCAACGCCCCATACCTACTCGGACACACTTAAAATTTTATTGTCTTCAGCATTTCCTTTTTTATGTTTTCTAATAGCCACAAATGGCGATCTGATTCAGTCTTTCTTATCGCTTGGGCAACCATCAATCGAATTTATAATCGATTTTTTTTAATTGTTTTTACTGAAAGACGTTAAGGAGCGTCATTACATTCTATCATCATCTACAAAAAAATAGTGTGTAAAAATTCGTTTTCGATTCATTCTTTAAATTTTTTCCCCTCAATCTTGCAACGACTATAACTGTGTATAAAATTGATAGGAATAACATATTTACTGTACAATAAAAAAACAAAAAAGCAAAATGAAAAGTTATTTTCATTTTATTTATAACTCATATAACTGTTCTTTTTCTTTTTATTCTCAATCCTCGCAAAACACTAGCTACTGCCATCCCGTAATGAAAGTTCTAATAAAAATTAAAAATGCCAAAAATATCTTCACAATCCATTCAGCTGTTTTTAGCAAACATTTTTAAAACTATTAAACTTTCATGATTTATTCATCAGTAATTTTTTTACTTATCTTTCTTTTTAATCAGAGCGTTTCTTTGTAAAATTTCTGAGAGAACAGAATAAATTTTCAATGTAATTTTTTCCATGCATGTTAATTTTTTTGTATAATATGGATTTTGTTTTACTTGGCAATTTCTCTTAATATCCATTTCCGATATGTAGTTTCATCACTAGAAGAAAGAGGCTACTTCGCATCTGAAGCTTCAGTCTGTGTTCACTGTTCTTGTATTATCATTGTGTTGCAGCATTCATGAGTGTAATTCATGTTCATCAGAAGGTGTGTGTGTGTGTGTACGTGTTTTTTAATTGAATCGGGCGCTGTTTTTGTTGAGGCTCGTGCGATATTATGTTTTGCGGCTATTAGGAAACTCAATAAAACAGCGGGCACGTCTGAGGTTCGAAGAATTCCTTCATGTTTGGCTGTATTATTATATTAACCCGGACAGAAAGTGGGCATTCTTCAAAAATTTCAAGAAATTTTGAAAAGTTAATTAAATTTTATGAAGCCTTCACAGAACCGTAGTAAATAACAAGTTACTCTCTTCCTGCGATCGTCACAGTCCTCGAAATATTTTATTTACAAGCGGAAACCAAGGAAAACTGACTGAAAGAGAGCAGAGGAGATTGATGGAAGGGCGAATTATGCTAATCTTGTGTAAAGTGGCTGTTATTTGTGAGAGCGAACTTGAAGCAATAAATACTCGTAAAGAAAATAAATGGAGTGAATTTACAAAATAAAAACCTACACAGGCAACCTTAAAAAGTTGACATGAGAGACAAGATTCCGAGCTTTCTACAATTCTTAATAGAATTCGTTCCCATAAGTGCCGTATTTTTAAGCATTTAATATAAATTACAAACAAATTACACGTTATAAAAAATAAATCCGTTGAAGATAGCCAAAAAAAATTAACAAAAATTATAATAGTAAGTTATAAGTGTTCGAATGTTAAATATATTCACTACAGGCTTAAGAAGAATAGGTCAAAGAAGGTAATATGTTCTTATCAGTAATACCTTGAAGAAGATTACGCTATTACTATTGTCTTTCCCTAATCTCGGTAATCTTCACTAGCTTTAAGAGTTAGGATAAAAGCAACATATTGAAATATACGGCTACGTATCAACAACCAAATTAGAGTTTCAGCAAAAACAATATTATTAAAAGTTGAATATAAATAACTACAAAGTGATTCAGTCCGTTTTGTTTACAGTTCACGGAAATGATTACAAAAATGTTTTTTAGTTTTCCTTATTTTTCCACTAAAATTATTTAAAAAAAATATATTTATTCAGGATTCTGAATTTATTTTGTGAGGATGTAATGTATTAAATACTGTATAATACAAGTAGTCCACAGGCCTGCAATTTACAAATCAAAAAGTAATTCAAGTTTCAAACGAATCACGGACTTTAGCACAGAAATAATAGAGGTTTTTAAGATGGAATTTGGAAGAGAGGATTTCTTTAACCTATATAAAGAATTAAAAGTGTTACACTTCTGTCTGTACGTGAGGGACATCCGTCCATTAATTCCAACCTTTTAATGGACACTCAAATCTTGCCATTTGAAGCAATCGATTTTCCATCAACATAAAATGTGAGAGACAACAACCTATCTATCATAACTAATGCAGCTACTGAAATACAAACGAAATAGACAATTAGCGGAAACAAACGGCAGCCAGAATCAGAGCTATAATTTACCAAAAATATAATTAACAGTATTCGTCTATTTACGGAGAGAAGGAACAGGATTTAAAAGAAATCAGAAAGAAAGAAAAACATATTATATGTTTTGTCATATTAAATAGCAAAGCACTTGCATTTATTTAAATTTATAAGAAAGGGAAATAACCTTATTACTGGATCTTACTTTTATCAACTAGCGGTGATCTATCTGAAGTAAATTTTAGAAAGTTTGTACGTCAATCAAATCGCAATATATTTAAAACGACTAAAGCCATGACCATTTTAGTATTAGGATAGTAAAATGCTTAAATAACAACACATGTTTCACTTCGATTCACTGCTACAGATATTAGATGGAGAAATCGTAATATTTTGTTTTAATCTCGCGAACTTGGGATAACACCGGAAAGATAAATATCTAATATTGCTTCATAACAGAAGAGATAACAATGGGAATAAACAACTCAAATTTAAAATCTTTTAAAATGCTGTTTTTTTATGATTTAATTTTTCGTCGGTGATCGCTTCCTACTTATTAATGTTATTATGAAACTACTTACGAAATAAATGTCCGCACTAGCAAGTATAAAAAAAGTTCTGAAAGTCTCGAAGAATATAGAATTTATTTAAGAAAAAAAAATATATATTAAGAAATCTGAATTAATGAGTTTTGTTCGGAAATGATATAAAATCATTTAGGATTGCATAGTTGATGGCTTTTGTAAATTGATAATGCCTTCAGAAAATAAAAAATTAAAATATGCAGAATCTTTATTTATAAGACCTATTTCTAATGAAGTTATTTAAATGAAAAATCCATTGTTAGTAGATAAAAATCTGAATTCGATAAACCTGGTTTCATTAAAACAATGAAATAAAAGTAATAATGACCCTTATCACGCTATGAACACTACTGAAGTTATTTTGTTATTGAGATTCAAATTGTCATAACCATCAATGTGAATAAATAGCAACGCAATCATTGCAGAATTTTTTTTCGTAACAAATTCATTTCGGAAAATATACGTTTTAATCATTCAGCCTACGAAGTCTTGACCACTAAGACACAACATTAGCGTACACGTATAACGTATATAATACTAACGTTCTCTAATAACGTTTCTACAATCCAACTACTCTTACATTAAATTCAAATTTAAACTACTGCCTTATTGTATGAGCTACAAAAGGGCACAAATTTTGGGCCCTTAATGTAAAGCGGTCTTAAAATAGGAAGGACCAAACTCGAGTAATATTTAGAGGTTACAACTAAACTCCTATGAAAGCTGATGCTGTTAGAGAATTATTCCTTTAGTTATTTCAGGATAAAGAATAGTTATTAAAGAATAACTGCATTTGGGCCCATAAACACAACAGTATTATCCGGAATTCCTAACATGAAGTTTGATGTAGATCAACGCATTGTTATTTGGTACAGAATTTTTGGTAGTTTAAATATGGCTGCCTTCAATTTGGGCAACAAGCATTGAAATCTAGTAGTGGTAGTAAAAATCATTACTATTCAAAATTTAATAAAATTTTTTAAATAGGATTTGATGCAGTTCACAGGATTCTGACTTGAGTATTTGCCTTTTATTTAAAAGTGTCTCATGAGATGTGCAAAATTCTAGATTACTTTCCAATATGAAATCTGATGTGAATTATTCCTTAAATGACCCACACTGCATTCTCTCTTAAAATGGGTCTAGAAATACTAAATCTAATCAGATCAACACAGTAATAGCAAATTCTTAAATGTCAAAGTTAATCAGATACATTCTTCCTAAATTATTTTGGTCTTATATAAGGCGCCCGTAAAAGGGATTTATAGATTCCGATAATCTTTTAAAGGTGAATTTTATTGTAGATTTGTGCCATTATCTTTGGAGTTACCGCGCTCATAAAGTCCTAAACAACAGACATCCCAGTTAACACACTGACATCTCTCGAAAACCAGCAATTTTAGACACATGTAAATTTTCGTTGAAATCGGAATAGAGATTTGCCTTGTATCATTACTATATTATTAGACAGCAGTTTTAAGTAATCAAAATAATTAAAGGTAATAATACTAATCAAGTATTTTCATGTGAATGTTATTTGCATATTTTTCTCATTACTTTCGTATCTGGAAAGCAAAAGAAAGGACGAATTCCGAAAATTCATAGAATGCACTTAGCAAAAGTGTTAATATTAACATTACTTCCTCTTTTCACATAGAGAAAGTAAATGAATTTTCGTAACGGAATGAAATATGTGGTATCACGTTTTTCTTCTTGTTGATCTTCGAACAGAGATTGTCTTTATTAAATTCCTGTAATCGGGAGAGACAGGGGACTGATCAAATTTCCTAAAAGTAGAATCAGATCCTCAATCTAAGCACGAATGAAAGATTTTTCTTCTCACTGTGTACTCGTTTCATTTTTCATTAAAGTTTTTAATAATGTAAGACCGAAGCTTATTCTTCATAAAATACTCTCTATTTTTTTTGGTTATTTAAGAACTTAAAAATCAATTGTTATTCTTTTCTTTTGTTTAAACAAGTAACTTACAGTAATGCGAAGATTGGAAAAATGAATTAAAAACAGCTTTAATTAATTTTAAAATGAACAAATATAAAAATTAAGACTACCTCAGTTGTCACAAAGTTATCAAGGAATGGTTAAGGCTGTAGAATAAAAAGCATTTTTGAAAACAGAATTGTTCATTTTTTTTTTCAAAGTTAGCGGTCGTAAAGTTCAAGATCTTTGTCTGAATAGTCTTCTTTCATTTTTTCATTATTTGTGTTAAAAAAAAAAAAAAGAATGTGGGTAGTGATGTAACCTTTCACCATTTTGTTCAAATTTAATAATTTTTTTCCCAGATATGTATTGTTTACAGAGAGAAAAATCACAACCGGACAACAAATATGCCTTCGCACATTGAGCCGACATCAACGGGAATTCTGAACAGCTTTTTCATCCTTATTAGGAATCATCAGCAGAATTTACCGTTGATGTTTGGCGGCCCATTCTCGGGATCGAGAATGCTTTTACAGTGAGCACAAAAAGTATTTGTACACACACAATTTTTTGCAGAAATAACCATAGAAAGCACATTTGATGCTAGTGTTTTAACTATTAATTTATGTTAATAAGAAGCAAATAAAAATAACCACCCTTTTACCTTAAACATTAGTATTACACATTTAAAAAAAATAAAACCTCATTTTCTCATGCCAAAAAAGTATTTGCACACGAAACATTGTTAAAAAAGGTATTAAACGTGAACATTATGCAAATATTTAGCACATCAGTGTTGCAGTACATTAGCCCCGCACATTAAAGTCACATAATATATTAAATGGAACAGGGATTATGGATGAGTTTTTGTTGTTATGGCGCCAAAAACGTGCGAGCTCTCTGTAGCTACTCGTGAGAAGATTATATTTCTTCACAATTCTGGATTAAGTTACCGAGAAATTGATAAAACATTAAATTTAAACTTTTCTAGTGTTCGTTATGTAATTAAGAAGAAAAAAGAGACTGGTTCGACAATAAATAAGCCGCGAACTGGGTGTCCAAGAAAGCTAGATGCCAGGCAAAGGACAGCCATCATAAAAGAATCTTCAAAACACCCTTTCCAAGTGCTCGAGGATTGGCTGTTGATATCGCTTCAATGTCAGGGAACAATAGTTACACCACAAACAATTAGAAATATTCTTCATGATGCAAATATTCGAGAAAGAGCCCCTTGCAAAAAAACATTTATAAATTTAGTGAAACAAATAGGGTGAAAAGACTTGAATTTGCAAAAGCTTGTGTCAACAAACCACTGGAGTTCTGGAAAAATGTTATTTTTTCTGATGAAAGCAAGTTCAATATTTTTTAGCTCAGATGGTAAGAAAACTGTGTGGCGAAAGCCAAATACTTCTCTTCAAAGTAAAAACTTGAAAGCAACTGTAAAATATGGTGGTGGTCATGTAATGATTTGGGGATGCATGTTTTTTAACGGAGTTGGTGAAATAGCCTTTATTGAATGCAATATGAATGCCAAACAACATATTGATATATTGCGAGATAATTTATGTAATAGCGCTCTGAAATTAGGAATTCCTAATTCATTTTATTTCCAACAGGATAACGATCCAAAGCACACTGCATACATTACGAGGTCATGGTTGCTATATAATGTTAAAAATCAATTGAAAACGCCATCACAATCACCAGACCTCAATCCGATTGAAAATTTATGGCAGATATTGGATATGAAAATAAGGAAAAATAAAATTTCTAACAAATCAGAGCTTAAGCAAGCTCTTAGGGAAGAATGGCTACAAATCAGCAGCGAAACTTGTCACAAATTAATTGAATCAATGCCCAGACGATTACAAGCTGTAATTGAAGCAAAGGGCATGCATACTAAATATTAGCACTGTTTTTAACTGGTAAATAATTCCTATATTTCTATTCTTAATGCTAGTGAGCAAATAATTTTTTGGCAGTACAAAATGTTACTTTTTTATACTTTCATCTTTTCAATATTAAGTCAGATATTACATATGCTTATTTGTTTTACAAAAGGTTTTGTATTTTTCATGTTTAGGTGCTTTTGTATTTATTTATTTGTATGATACAACAAATATACATGGTGTTCAAATACTTTTTCTGCTCACTGTAGGTTAAAGTTTTCGCGCAACTGAGCCAAACATCAAGGGTAAATTCTGCTGATGATTCCTAATAAGGATGAAACAGCTGTTCAAAATTCCCGTTGATGTTGGCTCAATGTGCGAAGGCATATTTGTTGTCCGGTTGTGATTTTTCTCTCTCTATTTATGAATAATTATGGACGTTAATTTTGCTTTTCATATATTGTTTAGATTGTTAAAATTATCTCATTTTTACCAACTGGCAGACTCGTTGTTCTTTGTATCGATACATTGTAAATTGCTTATCAATTCATATTTAAAAAAACTGAATTACATGGAATACTAGGAAGAGGAACTAGGACTGTTTCTAACAGTTTTTGATACAGTGTAATAAGACAGTTATTCTAAATTCATTTTCAATTTCCACCGTGTGATTTTATCGATTTATGAACTTGTAACAGTTCTCTTTTATATATAAGTTAGAGAACATAAATTTCTGTCAGTTCTTTTAACTTAACAAAACAGCACTTACTATGCCATAAATAGAAATGTGATAACGCAAAAAATAAACAATATAAAGCTAAGTAGATACTTTAATAAATTTACTGACGCTTTCCGGCAAGATAATACGGCATTAAAGAATACCAAAAAAAAATATTAGAAAGAAGAAATAACAGCAACTTTTTGCAAACCGTGAAATTGTAGTTGACTTGAGTCAAGAGTTCAATATCTAAATAGTTAAGATAAAATCTACAGTCCACATCACATTTTGAATTTCAATTATCACTTTTATTATTATGGTGACCTAATAGAAAAAAAACAGACGTCAATGTCAGTGTTCTGAGACGCACTGTGAAGTTAGTGGAGAAAGAATCAATTATAATATCAAAACGAAAGGTGGGAAAAAAATCAATATTGTATGAAGTATTATTTAACTACAGGCTACGAAACTACATTTAACTCAATGAAAGTTGAAGAAGTTCTCCTAAATCATAGAATAGATTTCAATAAAGCGACTTGATTTAAAACATGCACAAGAGAAAACGATTCATAACCCAATTGAAGTCGGTTAGAAATCGTTTGAAGCTGCCCTGTTTCCATTTTTATTCCAAAAAAGGACAGTTTAAATATTAATGAAAAAGACAACCTACTTACAAGTTGTCAACTTCCTTAATATTTAATTCAATATTAGCATTTACCGCGGTGCCACAGAATTCTGTAAGTGCAAAGTTTTAAATCCCAAGTGCCTGATTTTCACCGAAACTTGATTTTTTTTATATTCCGTTATATCTTTTTTTTTTAAATGCTTTTTTAATTGTTCGTTTGTTTGAGAATCTTAATACGAATGAATAAAGGTAAAACTTAAAAAAAAAATAATAATCGAAATGGACAATAGTTAAATATTTTTTTCCTAATAAATAAACTGAAAATCGAATAATTCTGAAAATTTCAGGAATCTTTTCATGTTGCTTCATGATCCAAACTAAAATAATAAAAAAAAACAATCCACAAAAACCTATCAAAATGCATATGAACATTTTAGAAATTTCTATGCAAAGAAAAATCTAAATCTTTAATAAAATTTTCGTATAAACAATTTTCAATTATCCTTAAAAAAAAATATTTTTACCAAACCGCTCAAAAATCGTTTTCAGTTAAATATCTTTTTCCTAAACACGAATTTGTAAATCTCGCTGATTCGCCGTACGCTGAAATTGATAGCTTTACTGCAATATTTAAAAATATTGCCGAGAAGTTACGCTCTAACAGATGGGGGCTATTTCGCATTAATAAGCGAGAAAGTAATATGATGATGAGGGGACGGAAGAATAACAGTAAACATACTTGATTAATTTTATTAAGAAAAATCTGACTGTCAACATAATGACTGTTTTTCTTCGTGCATGTCAAGTTGTAATTTTTTAAGTTCTCTTTCATTACGAATCACACTTTGAATCAAACCTAAAACGCTATAAAAGTACAAATTGAAAAATGGACGACTTTTAATTTCAGTTTTTACTCTCCATTAGTTTTCGATTACTTGTCATAAAAATTCTTAAATCTGTTTACGCTCTGTTTTATTGATATTAAGATTCGCAATCTGAGTTGTTCGTTATATTCGTAACTATGTGTGATTTAACAAAATAATTCTGTTAAGATTCTTCGACGTAATTTACGAAATAATTAAGAAATTAATTTTGAATTGCGTTAATGAAAACTCTACTGCGTAATTGTAAAAGTGAATTTGCCAATATTTTGGGGGGGAAAAAAAAAATTCTCATTATTGTAAGCGCGTGCGTAATCCAATCAAAGCCTCAATTGTATATTCCCATTTCACATCAAAAATAACATCGAAATCAATAAAAGACTTGATTGAAACTTGAATCGCATTCACAGAAATCACAGTTTTGAAATTCATATGTAATTATTTTAATTGCAAAATTAAAACTTGTTTAAACTAACTGTATATACGCATTACTATTTAAAATTCTAACTTTTATAAAGCTTATTAAAAGAAATAAAATAAAAATAAGAAAAAATATCACATTTATCAGTTTGTTTTGCTTTTCCTTTACGTACATTAACAAACACGTACATTTATTAATGATGTTTAATAAAATAATACCAATAGATCAATATTAACCGCTGAAACCTGCCAATGACTAGTAATGAGCCGTGGTTGATAACGTCATAGTCACTGTCAGAAAACAGATCGGATGAATAAAATCGCATTTGTTCGAACGACGTGGTTAACTTTCATTTATTATAAACAGAAATTGTAATGATACCGAAATAATGAAATGAAACTAACGGAAACCTTGCTCTGAAGGTGATTTTTTTTTTCCGATTCTTTCTGATCGGTTCCGAACAAACCCGTGTATGATTCGCCGTCGCCATGTTGCAAGACCATTGCCCGAATAAACTGAAATGAGCAAACTCGGTATCTCGGGGGTTCGCTGACAAAGCAAGCAGAGGCCATAACCGAGCTTAGATAGAGCCTACACTTATCTAAAAACCATTTGTTTTAGATACGGTAGAGTTATTATTTTTAAATTGGAAGCTGTCGTATCTATTAAATTAAGGGGGGAAAATAACCAATTACAAAACAAACAAACAAAAAAAATCAAAGAGAATGTACGATTATTTCAAAAGCAATTAATTCTTTTCGGATAGTTAAAGACATAATTACTACTTACTTCAACTATCTTATATTTATTGTTTATTACATACATTTATTTTACATCAGAATTGCCAAACTCGTAAGAATCACATAAGATTTCAGAGCCGCATGTACAAATACTACACATATGTTTTTTATTGCTACATGCACATTTTGTTTGCCAAAATGTTGTATAAATATTAAGAAATACATGTACGCAATAATATTTATTCATATATGTAGCTTTTATATTGTTCACGTATATGTTTTTAAACAAAGTAAACACACACTATTAACCACACCGTTTGCCAAACTGTTAACCCTATTGTTAACTTCACTGTTTTCCAAATCCTGACTGATTACTGTTCTAACTATATTAGCGTAATTAAGACGGTAACGAACTACGGAAACATTTAAGAAAAATATTGCAAATTTGCATTTCATTAACATTAAATGAGACTATACGAACGTTAAACTTACGTTTTAATCCAGTGGACAAACCGGCAAATAACTATAAAGCTTGGCCATTTTTATTTACCCGTTATATTAACTTGATGCAAAAAGGAACTCTGCCAACCTACTTCTATGAGCCGCGGATATATATTACAAAGGACTGGATTGTTTATAAGCCACCAAACTATTACAGCCTCTTTTATTTGAGCTATTTATTTTGAAAGTGACCCAAGTCCATTTTTCAAATTTTTTTTTTTTGGTATCTGTAGTAATGTGTGAAAATTTCAGGTTAGCAGTCATAGACCACATTTTGCGATTGAATATAATATAAAATATTACTCAATCGCAAAATGTGGTCTATCACTGCTAACGTGGAATTTGCACACGTTACTACAGTTAACAAAAAATAAATTGAAAAATGGACTTGGGTCACTTTCAAAATAAACGGCTCATTTAAGCTTTCATTGGATAATTTTTACTAATTATTTTACTGAAACATTGAAGAGGTTTTAACTGCAATAAACTATACATCAATTTTATTTCAGGTTCCTCACACTGAATTCAATTTAAATTGAGATTTCATCTATACACGACTACCTGCCGTTTCGAGGGTTCACCAGTCGTCAACTGAGACAATCTTTCTCAGAAATGTTACAGCTCCGTAGCCAATACATCTCGTAATTCAACAAAATGATTTCTTTCTTAGATGCTTCAAAGCTTTCACTAAAAATTTCACTTACAACGAACAGAATTCACGTTGAGTGAGTGATTTTTAAGAATAAAAGCGTATCATAAATAACAGCGTCAATATTTGAAATGAATAATTACCCAGTTACAATATCAGTAGCTAAAGGCTTTTGTATGAGTGTAAAAGGACTCTTTTTACGCTATAAATACTACGGTTTTCTATTCACTTGTCAATAAACTTTGTGGATCGAATAGCAAAGCAGAAAGGCTACTGATTTTGTCATCGATCCGACGGAGTGCAGCAGAAGCAGCTGATCGAGCTGTTCTGTCTGGACGTCGTAGGTGTCGTCGTATCGAGTCTCCGCCAGTCCTAGAATTTGACGATGTCGGATTTCGAAAGTAACGTTTGTAACAGAGGTTTTTCCACGGCCATCCTCACTCGCTCGACATTGCCAGAAATACCACACCTACAAATTACAAGAATTTTTGTTCCAACGTGGAATAAGGACGTTGAACAGCCAAAATAAAATAAAAAAAAAATCCATCGAAGTAATGCGACTGAAAATAAGTCAACCACATCTAATCAGCACAAATCCAACGACAAAATTAGAAAAAAGAAAAAAAAAATGCACATATTACAGTCAAACATATTCTATACATTTTTGTTTTTATCTAAATTTCTTTAGTATTAATAAACTAGTATTTAAACGCTGTTGGAAGTCAATCTAGGACAGCAACAAAACAAATACTGTTACCAAGAAACAAAGGCTTGTTTCTTATAATCTTTTTTTTTACGAAATAAATAATAAAAAGCCCTAATTTAATGAAACACCAGAGTCTAAAAATTGCTTCTCTCAATCCAACAGATTTCTTGCCAAAAATCCAGATTCGCTCTTACGTCAAATGAAATTCCCTAATGAAAACAGTACCATGCTATTAAATAATATGACCTATCCCGAAACCATTGATTTCATTCATAAAACAACGTATTTTATGATTTTCAAACATCCTCTTGCTTTCAAACATATTAAAATCTGGAGAAAATTTCGTTTGTAATTACACGATAATGGCAAATGACTAAAAATTTAAAATATAAGAGCTACCTTGAAATTTAAAAAAGAAATAACTTACAAGCAATTTTTTAATTTGAATAAAAAAAAAAATTAAAAAGAACCCTATCAAATTATCAATAATTGCAGTTTATTCCTTAGATCACACTCTGCAAAGCAGTAACATAAAACTTGCTTTTATATAGTATTCATTAATAATGTATTTGTGGAAAAGTAACTATAAATACTTTAAGTGTCATTTAAAAACTACTATAATTTCTAATTTTATTTTCCTGAATTCATAACATAATGATTGGAAAATTAAAACATCATTCTTAGCTGTCACCTTAGATTTTGATTTAGAATCATGAGAACAATCATTTCTATTACCATCATTAAATAAATATTTATTTAATATTTTTATTTTTTTCTGCAGAGGTAAAAAAAAGCAGTTTGCTGTACGAGACAGCCGCCACGAAATATTGGAAGTAGACTGATGCTGCGATAACGACGTCACGTGCGGTTTATTCAATATGTGAATGGCCAACTCGTATTGTATTTTTGATGACCAATTCGGCTGTCCACTTTCGATTTCACATGTAATGGTTCCCTATAGAAACCGTGATCCCCGTGATCTTTGCACAGTTAAAGCTTCATTGGCGAATCATCACCAGCAAATGAACTGTTTACTTTATTTTATAGAAATGCGATGTAATTTATTGATTTGCTCCCTGTGAAGAAGGAAATGATTATCATTTCTGGCATATTACACTGAAGTGATGATTAGACGCAAATCATGTTTGGCTTGTGACGTAATAAGATATCTTTGTTGTTGTTAATTTACGATCTAATTTCTGTACTATTAAAATTTTACTTCTTTCTTCTTTTTCTTAACTTCAAGCAAAACTGAAATAAATAATTGATTGTTTCGTGTGTATTTGAATATTCACAGGATAACCGATTTTGTACGAAAAAAGCTGTTATATCAGATGTTATTTTTGCAAGCTTCCCATTGTCAGAACACATTTTCTAACGTTTCATAACAACACAATGCCTTTACGTCACTCTGTTGCAAAATACGTCAATACCATTGTTGAACAATAAATCAATACTGAATGACAAGCGCTTCTCAAGTATACCGTCAATATGACTCACGATAAATTTTGATGGGGTTTTCTTTAAGAATTATTGTGATCAAACATTCATTATTTAGGAAAACTAAATTTCTAAAAATAAAAATGGTTTTTATTATATATAATTAGATGGAAATTCTTAACATTTAAATCTGCTGATTAATAAAAATTAGAAAGTCAATGAGTTAAGTTAATGATATTTCTTCTTAGTAATTTTATTGTTTGCTCAATCTACATTTTTTTTTTTTTAGAAATTTTGTAGTTATATTTTTTTATATAACGTTATTTTTATACATAAATACTGGACGGATTTTTTTTTTTTTTAGACGTTCTCAAAATTACTAAAAGTTGATCATATACTGAGTGCAAAGGAAACAAATACGTGCAAAGACGGGTCTGTTTAATCTAAAATAAATCAAATTTATTCATTAATCAACGTCTTTTTAATAATTTACTTTTAATTATTCACTTATATTAATTAATGTTGATTATTTTGTCTTTATTCTTGTTCTTCGTTTTAGTTCTTTACAATTAAAAGCTAATTCATTAAATTAAAAATATGAATAATCAACTTGAAAAGAATTGCATTATCTGAAATTTGAGAATAATTATTGTGTTTTGAGTGAAATAACTTATTTTAGCAAATCATTGTCATTATGGTTTTTATCTACTTTCTTCTTTCTCTTTCAAATTAAATCACTTAATCACATTTGGATTTTCATTTTTTAATTCACATCAACTATTTGCTATTAAGGCTGTAGTACTTCAACTAATTTCTAATTTAAATCGCTGTCAAATGAAACTGATCAAGAAAGTCGGAATCAGAAAAAAAATCCAAATAGGCCTGCATATTTTAAACTTTGAAAATTTTAACTAAGAAAATAGGGATATTTAGAAATGTTTTATTATAGATAAAATTTTATTGGTAATCAATTTTATTAATATCTTACAGTGACAACAAAACTTCGCTCGTCAAATTTGTACAGTAAGTACTTTGTGATTCCCCGATCTGAGCTCTGATGACGGTGATGAAGATTTTACAGTTATTGAAATGCTTTGTCTTTAAAATTGCTAGATTAAAAAAAAAAATACCCTGCTTGAAACAATCGCGTTCAAGTTCATTGAATTTATCTTAACTACAACTGCATACCAGATACTATCATCAGACTATGAGGTGGCAGATCTTTTCAATGGCCAGTTTAATGTCCAATCCATATAAAGGTTAGTGAAGATTACGCCATTTACTTTCCAAAAAACAACATATGGAAACAAAGAGAGATATAGTAAATTACTGAGAATACGAAAACATCTTATTAAAATGCATCTTAACGTCTGTTACGTTGGAAATCAGTTTAGAAAATTAGTACGAAGCTTGAGTCTTGTACTTATTATTCGTAGGCGTGTACAACAGTGATTATTCCGAGATTACTATCTCTCGTCAGCTGGAGTTAAACATCGGTCGGTAGATCGGCTTCGACTTCCAAACCAGCATAGATCTAATTGATAACTGAGAAGCGAGTGATCTTTATAATTTGCAAAGAAATATAAAAGCTACATAAATTAAAATTTCCGTCAGCATTCATGAGCTTATATGGATATTTAATATTAAAAAAAAAAAAAAAATGATAAAGTTAAATGTGCTAAGGTGAAACCGCTATTCTGAAATCTTACTCATCTTAACAAAACATAGATTTCGTATTTACGCATTATTTATGTAATTTCTCCAAAATTCTTATTATCCTAAACATAAACTAGCTACAACTTAATAATTTCTAAGGAAACGTAAATTATATTTAGTTCAATAGTTAATAATAAATTCAATTTGTGATTTGACTCCTACATTTGGCAAATGCAAAAAAAGTCACTATAGCTGTTGTTATTTAACAAAGAAAAATTTCAAAAAAAGCATGTAAATAAATAAGCATTTTGAAGAATCCCTTAATTTCCATTTTTACTCTCTCTACAATCTTTAAAAGTCATTCCAGCAAAGAATTTAGCTCTTTAAAGGTTTTCGTTACTCATTTTTATTTCTAATAGAATCAACAAATTTTGCTTTTAAAGTCATAGTTTTCAAAACTAGTATTGTTTTTTATTTTTTTTATCCCCCCCCCCTCCCTCCCAAGTGTAATGTGTTTGTGTGCACGGCCGTTATCTTATCGAAAATTGGGTAAATTTGTTTAATCTCTGAAAACTAACTCCTGTATCACAGTCGCTCCCTAACGACTATGCTTCCGATCAACTCATTAAATTCTCCGAAATTAATGCGCGTATTTAATACTAACTTTTTTCTATTTACTAATTTGCGGTTTTCTTTTTCTTTCTTTCTTTTTTTTTAATTACGTTTTAAAAAAAAAAAAACAGTCGATCACGAAGAACACCTCTTACACACGATTCCAAAAAACGTACGATAACAATATAATTAAAATTTCCATGTCAAAATATCAGAACCAAAGTAGAAAATTAAAGACATTTTTGAAGACTTTTTTTTATAAAAAAACAAAAATATATGTTATCTAACGTTATTTAAAATTGCTTCGAATTATTTTCCATACAGAACAAAATTACGGTTTGGGATAAAATTTCTTACAATTAGGAGTTTACAAATTACAGGTTTCCTAAGGATATACTTCATTTATTCATTCAAAAAAAAACCTATTATTTTAAATACTTTAGATAAAGGATACTGAAATGAAATAACAACGAATAGATATTTTAATATGGGAAAATTGTTTAATAAATATAAATATCTTACATATTACGTAATCTTTTAGTTACATTTTCAAAGAGCATTTTAAATAAACTTGGAAAAAAGCATAGCATTTCAACTATCAACAAAAAACAAAATACAGAAACTTTTAACAATACAATACAATAATAATAATAATAAACCAAATAAAACAAAAGCTCAATCATTTAACAGTAACGATATTTGCTATCATAGGAATTTCATGCTTTCAATTTATTAACTTATCATTAAATTTTTAAATGTATAAAGCTTCTTAATTTGTAATTTTTTTTAGTGTGATATCTTTATTCAAAATTTTAACCGATTCCAATCCATCTCATGAACAGGAAAATTTTTCAAAAACAGGAAAATTCCATCAAAGTAGATTGATTGGTTTCATTTTGATCCCTTTTATATTTAATATAATAATTGTTGTGTACGATTTTACATGTTTTACATGTATTACTCACATTAGAATCGGATTTTGAATAAAGATAGCAACACTAATAAAAAGAGTAATTACAAAGAAAAAGCTTTATCGTTAAATTCAAAAATTTAAAGTTAATAAATCGAAAGCATGAAATTTCTATGATAACAAATATCTTTACTGTTAAATGAGTCAGCTGTGCTTTATGTGGTTGGTTTATTATTTGGTTTATTATTGTCTTAATGTATTATTACTGTATTTAATTGTTAAAAGTTTCTGTATGTTACGGTGATATCACAATGTTATAAATGATATCATATCCTATACTTTTTCCTTTATTTATTTTCCAAATTTCTTTAAAATGCTCTTTGAAAATATAACCAAAAGGTTACACAACATGTAAGAGATTTGTATTTATTAAACAATTTTCCTATTAAAATACAATAGAGTCCCGTTAATCCGGACCTTGACCAGATCATCGAAAGTCCGGATTAAACGGAATTTGCCTTAAAATGCACATAACACAAGTTTTAGATGGGTAAAACTAAAAAAAAAATCGGCGTTTTTTTTTCTTTCCCTACAGCTTACTTTTAGTTTTAATACTATTCTATATAAGAATAACCTAAGAACTAATGTAGGATTACCAAAATAAACATCTTTGAGATTAAAATTTGAGCCAATTGAGTACGTCAAATCCCCTCAAAGAATTATTTTCGTACTGATCTGTTACTCAAATTAATAAATCCTCAATTTTATTTTTTTAATCCCGTCAGGATTAACCGGATGTCCGGACTAGCGGGGTCCGGATTAGCGGGACTCTACTGTATCTATTCATTGTTACTTTTATTATGGGAATTCTTTCAATAATTACGTCTGAAATTAAACACAATAAAACAAAGATAAAACAAAAACTACGTCCCATAATCTTAATGTGTAGCTGTTAACTTGTAAAACTGCAGTGGTTTCTATAAAGAAATGCTTTTGGATAAATTATATTCTGAATTTTCGAAACAAATAACATTTTATTATAAAACAATGATATCTGCATAAGATACTCTACTGTTCTAATAAAAGAATTTTTAAAAATGTGTGTAAAGATAAAGAGCTGATGTGCACTTTTGAAAAGCGTAATATCCAAATTAGACCGTATAAAGTAAAGTAATTTTAGGAGAATCATACAAAGTAAGGAGTTGGTGTCCACTATCAACTATTGTTAATGACGACGGATTGATAAAATGGAATAGAAGTGGAAAACTCAATAGATGGCAACTGAGAGATTCATTTGTGAAAATATAGAAATAAAGCTGAACTAAATTAGGTGAGAATCCGTGTTACCGTTTATTGAAGTAAGCAAAATTCAAATAATCGATTTTGTAAGAGAAAGAACTGTCCCATTTACTGAAATTCAATAGTGAAATTGAGACATAAATCTCATCATAAATACATGATGGAATCAGATTGTGGAAATTTGACAGAAAGCTGCGAGCAATGCGAACCAGGAAGCTTCGGTTGCAGAAAGGGAAATTCTGTCGAAAACTGGATTTCCAATACGACCTATAGATATATCCCGAAAACACTTGACAAAAGTCAAAAATTGGACTGTCAAATGACAAACGAATTGACTGATCAAAAGTCACAAAATTTATATACGCAGTGCCTGAATGCTTCTCGAATCTTCTGAAACTAAAATCAATTATTCTGTAAAAAAATTCTAAACTAAAACTTACTATGAAATAAAAACTAACAGGTCGATCATCTTCATCTCAATGATTTTTTGTTTTCTTTCAACTTAGTCTTTTGCTGTATCATCATGTGGCTTATTCAAAAATATCAAAAGATCTTTTAAAGGTTTTAAAAAAAATAAAAATAAATAAATAAACTTCAATCTGAAAGCTCTTTAATAGTTGCCTATTAACTAGTCTCAAATAATAGCAGCAATTTGCGCATGAAATTCATGCTAAAATTAAACAGATCCCATGAAATTAAACAATTAGTAACAGATATGTCTCCGTATTGCGTGTTCTTGTATTAGCAGGACTATTTTTGTTACCAGATATTATTAAATACCCTATGTATTGTAAAAAATATATTTTTAAAGAACAAATTTAAAACTACTATTGTATAAGTTTTATAAATAAAACTGAACGGGTTCTGCACGTATTCTACAGCTGGTAAACACGACTTCAAGTCTTTTATCCTCAACATTAAGTGCTGCTAGAAATAATAAAAATTATTTTTTTTTTCTTTTTTTAATAAAACTTTAAAAAATATTAAGCATATGGTAGGTCGAAAAAGAAAATTAAGACCTCTAAATTCTTACTTGTAAGAAAGTGACAGTGTGTTTATTTGGTTCAATTTCCTTCTAAGCCTTTGTCATCAAAGTCAAGCAGAAAACAAAAATCAATCACCGAAAGCAAGCGATATGCGAACAGTTATGCGAATAGTGTATCTGTGAAGTTGTGTCTCAATTACGTCTCAAATTAATTCGATAACGTGAACAGAGTTCGCGCAATATCTAACAAAAATACAGTCACTGATACTCAGCTGCATCTTGTTTTCCACATTTTCGGGAGCAACTACTTTCTCCTACAATTGGGGGGGGCAAGTCATTCGTAGGGCAACTATTAGATCTCGAAAACTTAGCCTTAAATTCGTTAAATAAACAGAACTGTGAATATGAATAGATAAAATTAAGCAATGACATTGCATCAATGGAATCGATGAGACGAGCTTTGAAGTATAAGAAAAAATATATTATACAAAAATATGAAAATTTAAAATAAAAGAATTAGTAGTGTGTGGTATTAATCGCTTAAACCTCGATCTGAGTTGCATAATGCTGTTTTGCTTTTTAATTGTTCGAGTTCAGCATCTATTTTACATAACTTACATATATTAATACAACTATATATATTTTAATTGCGTGTGTGTATTTTCCTATTATCTATTTATTATTATTACTATTATTATTCTATTTTAGAAATGAAAAACTTTATTAACACTCGAAAAAAAGTAATCACTTACCGAACATGCTTTATTTTTCTTTTTTTTACAAAGATTTGAAATGCTATTTATTTATTTTCTACGATGGATAGACTAACATTTTTATACTAATTAATCTTGCGAATGGCTAGGAAAAATATAAATGTTATGATTTTTTTAACGATAAGGAAATTCGTCTTTATCAATTATAGTCGAGCTCATTTTTTTCTTATTTAAATGTGTTTTTGTATTTTAAAAAATAACATACCGGTATGTCTTCATTCTTTTAATCAATGCAGATTTGTAATTAGGTTTTACAATCGGTCATCGTTTTGTGCTTCAAAAAAAATTCTGTTTATTTTGTATTACTTGTAATTTTCTGAATATTTTAGTAGATGAAAGAATGACAGTAATCGCGAAATTGTATAAAAGATTAACAGAAGACTTTAAAATTATTACTGCCTATAGAAGATTTGATGAACTACTCGGGTAGTTCACAGCAAATGTAATTCTGACAGTTTTATCCTGATGTTATCGACGGTCGGCATATTTTTGTACCTCAACCCAGTACAATCGTAAGTAATTTATGTACTGCTTTATGATCTACCAGAAGGGGGGCAAATCAGCGTGTTGTTTAACCCCACCCAGTATTGACGCTTGTATTCATTTAAACTGAAAACAAATTCGCTAATCAAAAACGTCAGTTTGTTGGGTTTTTTTTAAAGAATCACGAACTGGTGATTAGAAAAACAATCTTTTTCTAAATCCCAGTTGCAACTTCTGCGAGTATCGTTATAAGAAAATGACATTTTTTAAGAAGGGTGGGATCTTCGAGTTTGCTTTTACAATCTTCCAAACTTTGCATAAAGCAGTGTCATTCTTAGACACACAATTTCAGCAGCGTTTTTATTTAGGGGTGTGCTCCTTCGTCCAGCTAAAAGCATACACACAAGTTCAAGATCCCTTAAAATATTAAGACATAGGTACCATTTATGATAGGCAAAAGATAGGAAAAAAATAAAAAGCACCAACAAAATATCAAATGGAGAAATGAAATACATCAAATATAGAAATTAAAAATGCAAAAAAGAAAAAAAAAAGGCCTCATATTAGACCCCGACATAGATTATTATTATTAATAATAAACAACAATGGCTGAGACCAAATTCTTTACCAAGTGACATCCTGAAACAGCTGTTTCACGCTCTTTGGCGATCATCAGCCAGGAGCAGCCATCGGTAAATCAATAATTACCAATTGATTATTATTATTTTTTTTTTAATGCCTTCAAAGAAAAAAAAAATAAATACATAAATAACGAAAATGAAGCTTAATATAACAAAGACTTTTTTCATTTTTTCTTTTAATAATACACGGCATTAATAAGATGATTTTTTTTGGGGGGGTCATTGAAATTTACATAAACATACTGTAAGATATGCAGTACGAGTTTCATTTTTTATCTTGATGTAACGCTAATAAGAAAATTGCTTTAATAATTGAATCTGATTGGGCTATTGTTGAATAATGCATATAAATTCCTTCAATTATTGAATATGAGAAGCCGTTAAGTGCATTTCAAAAGCATTTTAAAACTGATAATTGAAAAAATTAAAAAGTGTATAACTAATTGCTAACGTTTAAATCCTCTGTATCAACTAATGTTATACTGCAAATATATATATATATATTAGATTAAAACGCAATAAAAAAATAATTGTGTTTATTTTTCAAATTAGACAATTAAAAATAAATCAGGATAAAACTATTTAGATAGAAGAATTTAATTACACTTTTACTAAACTAATTTATATTTTCTTTTGGCCTTCAAACTCAATTAACGGAACTTTCGTCTTCCGTCTTTAGGGACTTTATAACGGAAGTCAGCATTTCACTAACTAAATTAAGCAATCACGTCTATTAATATAATAAATTAAGCAATCATTACGAAGTCGTTTTGTTTTTCTATATCAAAATTCTTTGGAGACGAAATTTTTAATTTATTAACCTCGAATTCCTTTAAAATACAAGCAAGCTTAATCCAATGAATAGTTCCTTATTTTTATCTTAATCATTTCTTTTCATAAGATAAAATTTTTTTTGTTCCTTTATTTACTAAAAGTCCGCAAAATGAAATAAGTTTGATTATTAAAACAATTGGGAAAAGTTATATGATACGATTTCATTAAAACGAGAGCAATTTGTAAATTATTGACTGGAAGACAAACAATATATTAATTTTAGTAGAAAATATGTTAGGGAAGATTTCTTATATCTAACGATCGACAAAATTGACTGAACAAACGACTTGAAAACGTGATCTTTTCAGAAACGAGTTGCGAAAGAGAGACTAATACTTACGATAACAACTCTTTAGATAAAAGTACTGTTGATATAATTCTATTGTAAAATTTAAATAATAAATTAAAAATTTTTGAAAAGCGGCACAAGTACGAGCAAGTCATGGTATAAAACTTCGTAAAATTTCTAATTGCGGTCAACGGGGGTTTTTATGACTAAAATTAGAGACAAGAATCAGAAGCTATCTACGTTGACAAAACAATAATATCTGTTCCAATTAGAAACTAAGTCTACATGTATCATTATTTATAAAAGTATTACTGCATCCGTAGGAGAGGATTTTTCTTTTATTTTAAAGCTATATCAGTTTAAATATTAGAATCTAGTTAGATAACGAACAACAATAATTGGTTCAAAGCAGTAAGTCATAAAATTTGTCTCCACTGTAAGATTTTAATGCTACATCATTTCATTATATACTACAAGTTAATCAGTGGTAGCATTGTAACCTTAAACCATCAAAGAAAATCAAATATCGTAGAATACGTCAATACTGAAAAACCCACCATGCTGTTCGAAAGAAAAAAAAAATGTTTAATAACGGTATATATAGCAATAATGTATTGGATCAAAACCCTCAAGCGATAAGGATAACTAATTTGTTTTTTTCTTTCTAGATGTTATCTCCGAGCACTTTGGATGGAATTCAAATTGAAAGGTTATATACTTATATCAGATGGATCTCTAAGGGGTATATTGTGTTCGTTGATCAAAGATTGATTGCTTGCACAGTTACCATTGTTGGCAGTTCCTTATCTCCAATATATATTTCAACATTCTTTTGTGTTTGTAATGTAGAAAGCCAGAGTGAATTCGCCAATGGCTTAGATTTCAAGACAAAGACAGAATATTTGATGCTTCAGATACATACATATACTTTTTTAATACGATTTAATCTGAATCATGTAGATCCGTAATTTAGAGATTATATTTGTTGTAGTAAATTTGCTACTAACTTTCATTTTCATATTCCGTGGATTACATAATACAAAGATATTCCAGAGAAGGAAGAAGCACTCCTGACTGGGTATCGAACTCAAGACTCGAGAGTCTAACTACAGAGATATCACAATCGCTGAGTGACTTAGGAGCATTTCATTTGTAATGCTTTTTTTGTTTCCACTAGACTCAGAAAGCAGAAAAAGCTGTACATTCCATCTTCCAACTCTTCCTATAAAACCGTTGTTTTCAGTACTTAAAAATCTAAATTCGCAGCAAATAATTACTTTCAATAAACCATCTTCATCCATTTGCAGAATAAGCAATTTAACTCGTTTCTAGATCTTCTCGTTTCTAATTCTTAATTAGTTTCATTCAGAACAGAGGCTTGATTCCATGCTTTTACACAGCTGCTATCTAAAAAAAAAAGTGACCGTTTTATTTAATAAACACTTTTTCGTTCTCTGGAAAGAATTACGAAGGAAACATTTCCATCCATTTATAAATGTCTGCTGAATGCTATTTTTTTCTCACTTACATTTTAAAGGTTTTTAGGGCTATGGTTAAAAACAAAAATCTTCAGAATTCTTGCATAGTTGGCCTCTTCTTGAAGTCACAACACTTACCGTATCTTTCTTGCAGTTTTCAATGTAAATCACGAGATCAAACAAGCATTCCTTTCCTTTTTTTAATTACTGTCAAAGTATTCTCTGATGTGCTTATGTCTATCCACATTCGCTTCTGGTTAGCTTCAGTTATGCAGTATTGGATTAATAATAATAATAATTCAATTAGAATTCACATTTTTAAATTACTAAAAAACTTGATGGTTAACAAAACAACAAACAGTGACTAGGTTTGTAAATGACAAGTCACTAAAATCAGTCATTTCTTTCCTGGTTTCAATTTCTTTCTTTTTTTTTTTACATTTTGTTGTAATTCCTTCCAGTTTCCATTACAGTATTAATTCAAAACTCAGTTGATTTTTACTGCTAAGAAAGCATAGTTGAATAATATAGCATCCATGAAACTGTTTCCATGTCCATGTCCAATACTTTGCTGCAAGGAATTTTAATGATATTAATTTCTTCTATCTTTTTGGTCTCTTCAACATCTTTCGCGAAAATATGTTAGATTGAAAAAAGAAGAAAAAAAAAAATTTCTTTAAAAAAAAAAAACTTCTTTGTGTAGGTAAATACTAAATATTATTTAGTGGTTAATTGCCTTGTTTTGTTTCTGAGGAAAAAAAATTACAAACTCACCTCTCCGAATAGAATGATTTGTCTTCTACCAATTTTGCTTCTTTTTCTGATAAATTTCGATGTTTAATCGAATGAAAGAAAATGACAAATTTAACTCGTCTTGTGAACTGAAGTTGACGGTTACAAATCTCATTCTTAATTTTAATAATTCTTAAATTTCTGATAAAATTTCCAGTCAGTGTGGTCTTTGATTGTCTTGTAGTCTTCCTGTCAAGTGTTGATGTTTTATTGTTCATGTCTTGTAACTTCGAGAAAATATTCTTTTAATTACTTGTCCAAAAGTGTTCTCTTTTACACATTCTCTTATTTAAGAATTTAAGAATTTCAGATTATTTCTCTGTTCGCCTTTCCTGGTATTCATTTTCCTCATAGCTTGTAATTAACATTTTTTTTTTTTTCCGTTTTTATATTGAAATTTTAAATATTTGATCTAACAATGCTCTTCGTGTTGCCTTTATCCATTAATTGTTGTTCTTCATTTGCTTCTTCCTGTATTCTTTCAACCAGTCCGATTCCTGAAATTAAGAGTGCTTACCTTGACGTTATTTTCTTCGTTACAAAAATGAAACTTACTGCACACCAGCTGATGAAAATGTCATTTTTTTTTTTTTTTTTTTTTTATCCAAATTTATGGGCTATTTCAAAGCATCATTTGGGATTGGGCACCTACCTTAACAAAATTCACAACTGCTTTTTCAATTCGGTAATCATTAAGAAACAAAGAATGAAGGGTAAGAACTGAGAAATTATTTATTAAATTATAAATAACTTATCACAGTATCCAAAACTCTACTGTGGTGTATGGCTTATGTTCTCAAATTTAATATCGATCAAGTAGAAAAAAATTAAGAATATATTTAATGAAGAATCTACTAAAAAATTATGGATATTCTTTGAAATATGAAAAAAAAAAAAAAAATCGTAAGTTCTGTACGATTAAGTTTTTAAATTAAAATGTTATTTATTTATTTATTTATTTTTTTAACAAAAACACAAAACAAAAACAAACTAATCTGTCAAAGACTATGCGGGTGTAACGATTTACAGCTTACCCAAATTTTATCATTTTTATGAATATTTTTTCAAATTTATCAGCACTCAATTTCTATCGAAATCAAGAACAGACAAATAAACTTACAGAAACCTGGAAAAGCTATCAATTGATTCAATCTTAGTAGTAGCCAATTTATTATTCGTTGTTCTATTTTATTATCTACTGTTACTCAATTTATAGTGGTTCTAATACATCAAAGCTTTAATATGAGACCCCAAAATCTTTTATGTAGAACATATGTCAAGCGCTGATCAGAGAACCCAATTTTTCGATACGGTTTTAAATTTTTTGTTCTTCAATGTAGGTAATTGTAGTTCGTCAGCTATTGGGGGTGGGGGGATGAGAGCACTTCCAAAACCCGTCTATACTCTCACCGTACTCGGAAGCATCCGAATCTGCTGGCTCCAGGATACAATATCGACTTGCGAGGGAGAAACATAATTCAAGGTAGCTTGAATTATATTGGGATGATAATCAAGAACGAGTTCAAACAATATTAATGTTAGTATTTTATTTTTATTTATTTTTTTGCTTTATTTTGTTAAGAAATAATATGGGTTTTTGTTTTCGATATTTACTCAAACTGTTTTTGTTTCTCCTGTAATGACAACAATAATATGGCTGTTACTCTACAATGGATCAAAAATTGAAATCTTCAATTGTTTCTCCATTCTATTGACTTTTAAGTTTTAACTTGAACAGACTACTAATACTTCTAAAATATTATTATGGGACCCAAAATAAAGATTTTTTTTTTCGATTTTTGAGACGAAATAGCCCATAATTTAATTTTTTAAAAGAGAATTCTACGAGGTACTGAAACGAATTTCATGAGATATTTTAAAACAATTTCATTAACTCGTAAATATGAAACAGCGTTAAAGCGTAAAAAGCAGAAATTTTCTTATTGAATTTAATAGCAGGGTATTGTTACTTTCAGTGATTTACATTATTAAACAATTAACAATGCTTATTACAATTAACAATGCCATTCACTTTTTGAAATAAATTCTTTTATTTACAAAATTCTATAAAGTGTCTATAGAAATATTCTATATTTTATAAAGGTACAATGAGTTTCTTGCGAAAATTTCTGTGAATTAAAATTATAACCTTATCTTCTTTTAAGATTTATGTTTTATTTTGAACGAACCGTCAGTGTAGTTATCAAAAATTATTACAATTTTCTATCAGTTTAACATTTATTTTCTGAAATAAATGCGTTTTTAATGGTGTAAATTCCTCATATCTATTCATTTTGATAATTAATGAATGGAAAAATAACCTAACTCTCTGATATTTGAATTTTTGTATTATAATTTACTAGTTTTTAATCGTAAAGATTTTCGTTAACATTTGGATAGAACTCGTTGGTTGAACAGCGTAATTGTGAAAAGAATTATTGCTGATATCAGCAAAATGGATGAAAAAGGAAGAAAAGTAAATGATAAAACATTTTTAATAAAACAAATCAGTTTTACCTTCAACTGCAAAGATTTTGCACCAAAATAAACAGTCCTGTCAAGTATTTGTTTCCAGCTACATCTTTCAATATTTATTGAATCAGAATAAAACTGTAATTCTTGATGTTGATTGGTTGAAAATAAATGATTAAAAATAAGTGCGCGATTTTCTATTTAAAATATATTATAATTAAATAGAATTTTTAAAATTAATTATAAAATATAAATAAATCTGATATTTGTAATTTTTATTTTAATTTTATTTATTTATTATCGAGCAGAACTGTTCAGTGCATCCTAATGTTGACGTCAGAAATGAATAGTTTCAATTTGTTCTTTTATCAATTTTATATAAATTCACTGAAGAAGGATGTATGCTGGTTCTTCTATAGATTAAGATAAAAAGACAATGAAAAATCTTTACAGATGGAATTTTATTACCAATAAAATTTTCTAAAGACAAGAGGAGAACGAGCAATGGAATGTCAAAGAACTCCAGTCAAATCTTGGATTTTATCGATTCTCCATTGTGCTTCAGAAGGGGAAACAGAAAACAGGCAAAGGCAATGCTGCAGTTCCTCATTCTACTCCATTCACTAGTAATTTGTTTATAAAATGATACTTAACAAATAGCTGCCATGAGACCATTTCAACAGCAAGGAATTATCCGGTTTCCTCGCTTGGTTTTGTAGCAAAATTTACAGTAAAGTCGTTTAATGCTTCTTCATCGAGGACTGACATCATCCAAATGGTGGACAAATGTTGATCTTAAAAAGCGTTTGTTTATTTTGAAAGGTTTCCCAAGTCTACATAATCCTTAGATGAAAAGAGAGCCTTCTCCCAATAATCCATTTAATCGTTATTTGTACCGATTTAAATTATGTTTATTTTATATTCAATTAATTCTAAAACCTGAAGTGTTGCTAACAAATTTTTAATAATAAAAAAATTGAATAAATAAATAAATACAAACATATGAGCCTAAACAGATAAGAGATTGAAATTTATTTGTATAAAATTCCTAAGTTTTTCTTTCAATTTCAACATTTGATCATCATTATTTAATATTCCTGCATCTAAATGATAGTTTTAGTTCGATAATAATAATGGAAAAAAATATTAACTAGTATTAAAAAAAAAAAATAGGGATTATATTAAACTTTTTTGTTTTTGTTCTTTTCTTTTATTATTTTATTATTATTTTTTTTTTTTGTAATTTATAAAATATATCAGGGTTCCTTTTGAACTGTTTAAAATGGAGTATTTTCTCCTCCATTTTAAAAGTGATAGGAAAATTTAAACTTACCAAATAATAACAAATAAAATATAAATAAAAAAATATAAAATAATAAAAAAACAAATAAAAGACAAATACATAAATAAAGAAAATGGAATGTTTTTTTATTTATATATTTTTTCAGGAATACAAAAAAATAATTGATTTACAAATGTAGGTTGATTTATTAAAAGACTTAATCTAATGCTAATGATCGTGTATTGTTGTAACTTAAAAATAAAAACGAAGTTTTAAATTCTCAATGTATTTAGTATGACAGGGAATAAAGTTATTAGACTGTGTTCGTGTTTGTTGTTGTTGTTGTTGTTGTCATTTTTTTTTAAAAGGCTTGTTCCTTACTTTGTCTCAAATTAGAATTACGAATCAGTTTAGCAGAGTTCAAATTCGAATTCTATATAAATAACGAAATCATAAAAATTCTAAAGTGTCAACAAATCAACTTTGTTTTGCACGAAACTTTACTCAAAAAAAAAAAAAAAAAATCCTCCTTACTGGCTATCAACAACTTTTGTTTTCAAGTTTATGAATTCCTTTTTCAAATTTAAAAAAGTAGAACATTTCAAAATATTAACAGGAGTAGGTTAGCATCTGCCAATTCACTGTCATGTTTTTTAAGTTCTGTCGATTTAAAAACAAAAGCAAAAAAGAGATAAAGAAAAAAAAATTGATTTTTTTTTTTATAATATCAGTAAAGGCTAAGTTAAATCTGTATCTGAGAAGAAAAAGTAAAAAACATATATATATTAGAATATTTAGCAAAATAACAAGTACGTACACATACCAAAAGAGTTAAAAAAAAATAAGGAGAATTACTATTAGGATTCAGCAATATTATTTTAAGAATTAGAAATGGTTTATAAATTTAATTAGTGAAAAGTAGTTAAGCTAAATATACAATGAATATCTCATAGAATTATAATTTCAAAAGGAAATAATATCAAAGAGAAATTCATAATATATATAACGATTATTTATTGATTGCGATTAAAGTTCTAAGAAAAAAATAAAAACAAAAAAAAAATGTTAATTGTGATTAAGATTTTAAATGTTCCGCACTTAAAAATAATGAGTAAGCCTCCTTTCCAAATTTCAAGCAAAAAATAAAATCTGTCAAGAAAAATTTGAAAAATACAAAAAGAAAAAAAAAAAAAAATCTGGAAATGCTTGAGGTTCATAAACGCAAACCCCCGATCCTGCCAAACTCTTTAAACTGCCGAAATAAAAGAAAAATTATAGCTTTCCCATTGTTGACTTACTGCAATGTTTTTCTTTCGAACTGATCAAATCTTGTATTTAAAGAGTAGTCTATGCTATTTTCAGTTGGATACGCTCTTTGTTTAGGAAACTCTTCCTAACAACTAGTGTGCATAATGAATCCGAGGGAAAGAAAAATCTATAATAACGGTACAAGCTGATCGGTTCAGCAATTGTTAAGTGCGCTTTTTCCGACTCCAAGCGAACTGTACAGAACAATGAAAATTAAATGCAGTGCGACACTGAAGATCGAGATCAAATCGGCGATTTACGTGGATAAATCCAGAGATGGCACCTGGGAGGTAACAATAGGATCTGTAAAATATATTTTCGCATTGAAGAAGAAAAGATAGGCCTAATTTTATTTGACATTTTTAAGTGCGAAAGCGCTTTTCGGACTAACAATGCGGCTACCTATCTATTGATAAGATTAAGACGGTCAATTTCTAAAACCGTAAAACCGAAAAGATAATAAGAGCGGAGATCGTTATACAAACGCATTATCTGTCAATGAGTCGATCGAACCGAAATATAATGCGATTTTTTTTCGAGAAACAACCCTGCAAGCTTTAATATTGCTGAAACTGTTTACTAGCACTATAACAAACAAGAAGAGGGGATTATTAGAAGGGGCAGCTTACTTGAGCGTCGTGCGGCAAAACGTATCGAATAGCGGGATTTGCAGTTTCAAGGCACCATGTCGGAGGGCTAACAACCACTTTCCTAATGGCGCCCTGTCTCTGAAGAGCGTATAGATGATAATTTACAGTTCTCTTCTCTCTCCGTAGCTTCCTCGTAAGTTCTACAGTGCGAATTGGACGGGTGGGATTCTGATGGAAATACGCTAGAATTTCATTACGGAGTCGGTTGCCGTCAGCCATGGTGCTAGCGTAGGGGATGGAATCATTCACATTACCGACTACATGGGATGTAGGGGAACAAACCGCATCCTGAACCGGAGTGGAGAAGCACTGCATTTGCGCTAGCGGATCAAAAAGTGAACACTACCCAAGCGGCATCTGCTGCTCACTTCTGCAAACGTAAGCCAACACGAAAATCTGAGCCTCACATTCGCATTTCATGAAACAAAAAAATATCGATTTTACATCGATTTCTGTCGTTTCAATTTTGGCATTAAATTTTAAACTTTTTTTTTATTTAAAATAATTGTTGTTAAAGGATATTTAATGCGAAAAATAAAATTATCGCCGATAAAATCAGTTCGTGTCTAAATAATATTGATTTTAGGAAGAATATCATTTTAAAATTATAACTTGTCCATCTTTTTTTATTTTTTGAACTTCTGAGGTTTCCAAAATATTAACACCTTTATATTACGGGTGATACGACAATTCACACGAAATCGATATTGTAGCCGGGGTAGTGCAGTGAGAAATCCATTACTTCGTTTGGTTGGGTGTCATTTTTTTTGGGTATTCGTATTTAACATTTTAAAAATATAAATTTATTCTATTTGTTTTATTAAAAGAAAAAAATGCCTTACAATATCTGATTACATCAGCAATTATTTTCGTTTGACATTTAATGTTTCCACTGCCTTAACGTAAGAATTGAGGTTGCTTGAACTGTCATTATGAATATCTACAATAAAAAATCTCCTCATATAAGATTTTCTTTTAACTACTCATCGTTTTTTTTACTTCGGAATCCAATACCAAACCCCTACTAAAAAAATTAAAACCAGAATTTATGTTAATTAACTAAAATGTATATTATACATAATATAATCTCGTAAAAATTTAAAATATATCGATCTCAAACTGAACGTTTTACGATAGTGTATTTCTAATATTTCTTTAATAATTTATTTAAAAATAACAAATAAAAAAAAAAAGGAGAAACGTAATGTTATTGGCTTCATTAATTTCTTTCGAGTTTAAAGCAACAATGTACGTCAACAATGACGAACTTAAATTTGATTATTGTAACGTTCATTTTCTTATGTTTTGTTTACATTTATACTATTTTATTTTTTTCACTGAATGTATACAAAAATCAAAGTTTTATTTTTCGATAGTATTTTTTTGTGATTTAAAAGCGTACAATTTTAGTATTAATCTGCCTCAGTTAATAGTAGTTTAGTTTCTTTATTATAAACTGACGATAAATTAAATCTATGACGTATTTCGACATCTTTTTTAACAATAATGAGAGAGCAAGAATATTATTATTACTTATATTTAAATAATAAAAAAATATTACTTTTTTGGTATTTAATAGTAAGAGTTTACAGACTGCATTCTTGACGTATTTATTTATTTGTTTGTTTGTAAATTAAAAAAATGTAAATTGTGTTTGGTTTCTTTTAACAAAAATATAATATCCAGAAAATATTCTACTGTCAAACAAAACGTAACTTCAAATTCAAGGTTTATAAAGGTTCAAAAATAATAACGATTTACATATATACGTATATATAATTATATTAATTTAAATTCAGTGTTTTGAAGGGAAAAAAATAAAACTAAATCAAACTCCTGTATTCAAATTAGGTTGTACTGTTAATTTCTAAAGGTTGATATAATACCATTTCTTGGAAAGTTAAGTATTCTTTACGTATTTGCTTTCAGTGCAAAACTGTATGTTTATTTTAGTTCCCAAAGAAATAATTTTTTGAAATTTAAATTTTAAAAGCTTTACTAAATGCACACAATTTTTAGCATTTATCTTTGTTGTAAATGGTTAAAATAATTGATAATCTATATTTATTAGACTCGACGTTTGTGTGTGCAGAAAATACAAAAAAATACTAGAAAACAGTATAAATAATAGTTATCGATTTTAGACATTCCTTACAGTTAGACAAAGTAAGTCTGTCATTAGGATTCATGAGTAATTAAAAAAAAAAGAAAAAAAAAGAATAAAGGCTGCATTAAATGCAGTAGTAAGAATAAAATAAATCAGTTATATCTATTAATTCGTAAACCTTTTCCAATAATTTGTAGGTAAGGTGCAAATCTTGGGACTCTTGAAGATCGAAAATGTTCCAAAATGCATAAATAATTTTTAATTCTTTTGAATTTGAAAATGTTCTTAATGTTACTTATAATTAAATAATCTGAATTTTTATCAATCATTATTTGTTTGTTTGCTTTTTTTTATTTATTTATTTTTAACGTCACTAAAAAAAAGGACCTATTAAAATTTATGTTTTCAGTTTTACTGACTAAATAAAAAGCTTTTTTTTTTAAAAAAAAAACAAAAAAAAAACCAACCATTTAGTTCGTAGCTATTCTGTGGTTCATAAAACACTATTGATAACATTTGAATATCCTTTCATTGTTGTCAATTTACATCCTAATTAAGTTTGAAAACATTTCGTAAGAATAGGAATACCTATTCGTATAAAAAACTAGTTTCAAACATTGATTTTTGTAATATGCTTTAACAAAACTATGACAATACAGGGTGGGGTATCAAAGAAGTGTATTTTCTGTATTGTTTAATGGATACAGTCATTACATCTCTCAATTGGAGTGCAACTGTTCATGATTGATGTGCATCACTCTAAGTCCCTCTATGTGCACATTTTTTTGTCACCCGAGGCACATCCAAGCTGTAGTCTAATTCCTGTCAGACACGAATTATGTCTGGTGTGGTAGCTGGACCTAACACCATGTGACTTCTTCCTATGGGGGTATATGAAAGACAACATGTACATATCCCCAATGCTCAGATCCATCAGCAATGTCAAGGAATGGGTCAACCATGCTGTGGAGGCCATCACATTGGACATACTTCATCAAGTCTGGCAGGAATTAAAGTACTGCTTGGATTTGTGCCAGGTGGCGAAAGGTGCATACTGAGGAACTTGAGTGATCTACATCAAACTTGGACAGTTGCACTTCCAAACGAGATGTCATGACTGTATCCGTTAAACAATACAGAAAATACATGTCTTTCAAATCCCACCACTCTTTTATGCCCATCCTGTATAATTATAACCCTAAATGTAGATATGTAATTGATTTAGATAAAAAAGATCTACAATTGAGAATAATGCCTTTCCATTTAAGAGGATTTGCTGCAAGTGAGATACTTATTAATGTTTCAAATTGCAATTCTTGTTGTATATCTTCCACTGCATCTATCAGCCACACCAATTCCCTTCGAACAGTCGGCAACTAACACTACAGTCAGCAACTAACTACAGCCACCACCTAATGTAGAATTTAATCATAAACTTACAATTTCCCAAAGACTGCTTTGCAGATGTATCGTGTATGTAATCTGATTACGTTAATCTGAAAAATAAGCATAATTATTAACAATACTAAAACTAATTAAAAAAATTCATAATTGATTTCTATCTATAATTCGACAAAAAAAAATGCAATTGCTTTTTCAGTAACCTGACTGAGGCTTAAAATTCAGGAGTACATGTCTTTTGCAAACATGTATCCAAAAACTGTTCCAAAAGACAGCAGGTAGTTTAAAATCTAACAGTAAACTTTCATCTTTGTAGATAACAAGTCAGCCGTCCTAAGGTAAAAGGAAGCAACTAGCAATTTGGAAACTGATTATTTGCTGCCTTTGACCGTAGATATAAGCATATTGTGAGTCAGTTGCTACCTTTGATCATCGAAATAGGGGTCAAACTTAACAGCAGATCTCTACCAAATTGCATAGGAAGATGTGTAGATACTTTCTTACGTAGAAAATGCAGGAAACGCAAAATCAGAAAATTTGCAGTTACTTCCTTTTACCTTAGGACGGCCGAAGTGTTGATTTTATTGTAATTAACAGCAATTTAAGGAAATCCTTTTAATATTTTTAGCCCTAAGCTCCTCATCTATGAGGCACACTTATACCAAAATCAACCGATTACCTTCTGCAATATGAAGTAATACTTAAATACAAATTAAAAATTTCAGCTGTATATGGTTAGTAGTTTTAAGACATGGAGATTTGTTGCAGGTTTAACATTTTGACCCTTTTCAAAAATGGATCTTCCTTTAAATTGCTGAAGTCTTCCATTATGGCTTCATTTTTTTATTACAAAGCAACATGTTCTTACCAGGCATTTCAAAACTGCTCTGTTCTAGTGGGGGGGGGGGGGGAAAGAAGTTCTCTCATGAATGTGAAGGACAACTAAAAGTATTAAATAAAATCTGTAACACTCTGTGGTAGCTACACTTACCATTTAGGTCAATTTGTATGTAGAGTAGAGCATCGATTATCCGATTATCAATCCACCGAAACATCGGTTAACCGAAGGTGTTTCAGTAGACCAAAAATTTAAAAAATTAATTTGCTAATTAAAATTAATTTTTTTTTTTTTTCATGTGATAGGTCTGATGATGGGACATAGTTCCCGAAACGAGTAATTGATTTAGATTAAAAACAATCCAACGAAGTTGCAGGACGGATTTAAAATAAGATAATTTATTATCTAAAACCTGACTTGGATCATAATTCGCAATGTTTAAAATACAATATAAGGTTTTGTGTTTAATATGTATCACTGTTTCTGTGTTTCATATTGCTCCTATGACACTGGTACAATTTTTTCGTAAATGATCGGCTATCCGAAATATCAGTTATCCGAACACCCCCCATGCAGCATTGCTTCGGATAATCGATCCTCTACTGTAATACCAAACTCGAAAAGCCTTCTTATTAAAAGCTATAGGAAAAATATTATAATTTTTAAATGATTTTGAAAGCTTAAATTTTAGTGTGTCAATCTGATAATAATAAAAGATAGTTTTCTGAATAAAAAGGTTTTATTTTTTTGATTTCTTTTACACGAATAAAAGTAACTATTAAATAAACAATACTACCCTTACGTACTGAACAATATGAGAAATCATAAAATCAGTTCTGTAGCACCACTACTTCTACATGTATAAATAATTAAATAAAAAAAACAGGAAACTGTAATAATAATCCATTTAACTATATAAATTTAAATGCACTTTATTATTGCAATACTCATCATATAAAATTTATATAAAATATTCATTGTATAAATATCTATGAATATATAGATATTCCTTTATAGCATTTATCAAAATATAAACTGTTTCCATTTTTACTAAAGGACGTTTCAGACATGAAAACACTTAAAACTTATAAAAACAATGTGCGTGCCAAATAATTCCTCGAATTCTTGTATGGCACCAGAATAAAAAAGTAATATTTAAAAAAAAACAAAAAAAACAAATTGCCTAATATTTAAGCCTAGGAAATTTTCTTTCAAAACTTATTTTAACTTATTGAAAATTTATAAATTCTGATCAAGCAAAATACTTATCTAAACTTTTAAATTACAAATAAATGCTCTTTTTTTATAACAAGACATGATTATTATTAAGAACTTATCAGATAAAATTAATAACACTTTTTCATAATTTTGAGTAAAATGAATTTGGAAGCTTTAAAAGGAGCTTTGTAACATGATTTTGAGTAACTTTAAAAAATTACAATTTTCCATTTAAATAATAATAAAAATTTCATTTAAAAAGAGATTTCACAGTAAATATAAAAGTGTAAATAATAAACCCTGTAAATTGATGAACTTATACAAATTTCTAAATAAATATTTAAAAATTTCCATAGTTGTACTTTAATATTTTTTTTTTTTTTTTAATTTTCTATCCATTTCAAAATAAATGTTATTTAAATACTACAATACGTAATAATACTGTCAAATACCTTATAAAGTATTTCACTTCTTGTAAAAACATTTTTTATTCACTTCTGAATAGTGGTCCCGTTTCTTAAGAAGTCGTACGGTAATTTTTTCTATTTACAATTGATTAGGAAGTAGACCTAGCAAATATATCGTAAAGATATTATCACTAGAAACTTAGGAAGTTTTTCTTTCTTTCTTTCCTTATAATAATAATATTTCTGAATGAATATAGAAAGAGTGAAAACTGAACATTCCTAATGTGTTAATTAGCACATTCTTCCAAAAGAGAAAAATCCCTTGGTTAATTGTATGTGCAAGCGTCAATCCAAAGTGTTTTAAAAATAATATTTCTGGCAGTGACTTGAGCTTCTAATTACACATACTTCATTAAGTACTCATTTCTCTAAACTATTGCAACTTTTAAATAAATTTTAAGATTATAAGTCAGCTTGCATTCAAAGATAATACTCCTTTTTTTTTTTTTTTTTTTTTGGTTGACCACATTAAAATAACATATCTTTCAAGTTGGAAATAATTTAAAACAAGGATAGTGAAGTAATTCTTTTGCAGATGGGCGGCTTTCAGATTTAACATTAAGACAGTGCAAAGTCATTTCTTTAACTTTTGGTGATAGTGTGTCTGGAACAGGAGGAGGGCCAGTGGAACAAGCAATCTGTTAAAGAAAAATGATAAAATAAATGAATATTATTACTAAACATAATATAGAATTAAGTAACCACTAATTATATGTAAATTTTGATGGCTTCAAGCAATATGTAATTGCAATCTTCAGGAAAAAAAGATTGTACAGTATACTCTCGGTATAAGTTTGAAGTTCTAGACTTTTCTGGTGTAACTGCTTTGAATTTTTAAAAAGTCAAAATTTCCTTTACTCGTCGCTCTAAGAAATCTAGTATTTTCAATGGTTTGATGTCCTTGATCAATATACAGTATACTCTCGATACCTCGAAGTCGTGGGAACGCTAAAATAAAATCCGAGATAAGGTCATAACCAAAACATAAAAATTCACGTAAAAATACAAGATACGGAGTAATATTCTAAAAATTAGTCTTGATAGATGAGAATAAGAATAAATATGTAAGTTAATGATAGTTAACAATAAGTTAAATACAGCAATGATAATTTTAATTTTTAAAAGTAGTCGAAAATAATTACATTAAATTGAAATACAATGAACTTTGCATTGCTAGAATTTCTTAAAAAATACCTCTATTTGCTTCGACACAACTGAACGGCGATATTCGACATAAGGTTTTGAGTGAAAACTCTTCGACATAAGAATTAAAATTAACATTAGATTAATATATAATATCAAGTAGATAAATAATTTTTTGACTTATCAAGGTTTTCGAGATACTGAGAGTATACTGTATTAAAAATCATTTTAATGTGTAATGAAATAAATACCCAAATCATGAGGATCTTGCTGATGATGGGGAACATGTATTCCTTGAAACTGTCCTTGGACCTTTTATAACATTGTATCACAATTTTTTAATACAAGTTTTTTAAACTTTTTTAAAATTGTTTATTTGTTTGCGTCTTTGTATATATTATGAAAGGGATTAAAAACGCACAACAAATAACAAAATAATATATCGAGAACCCCAACAGCCTGTTACTGGGTTATTACCAGTCATCAGTTGGATTCATTCAATGTCTGCAGCTCAGTGAGATCAAAGGAAATATAAACATAAAAATGACCCTTCATATAAAAATCAGCAAAAAAATAAATAAGGGCAAATATTTATTTGATTGCTTTATTTCTTGTGCATTTTTAAACCCCTTTTTTATTCCTTTGTAAATTATAAGCATGTTAAAATTTCCTTTAATAATATTTTTATGTACATAGTGTATATTCATTAAATAAAATAAACAAAATGAATTTTACATTACCAAATTAACCAGAAAATAGGCTGTTATGTGCCGCTGCTTGCTGTAAGCAGTTTTAATACATTTTTTTTTTATGTCCTTTTCTAGAGTCTGTGCTTTTTCTATATTCGATTCTACATTTTCCATAAATTCTAGGAACTTTACATTCCAGTCCTGACATCCTCCAACACCTGTTTCACTGTTGGAACACGTTCTTCATTGTCGTCCTTGTCATCTTCAGCCTCACTTTCTTTTGTGCTGGAACTGCCTTTCACAGCCTCAACACAATAGCTTCATTTTTTTATTTCATTTTCAATTTTTTAATTAGCAGCAGCTCGCTAACGTTACTCAGTTTTTCGACATTTTACCACCAACACATTTTTCTCTTTAAATTTCAATGTTTTGTCCGACGTTCATTGATAGAATAGTCAAGTCTCATTGCCATTGAAAATGTAGTCAGGCAAATAGCCAGTACAAATTCTTGGCCACTCCAAACTCAACCACTCTGACATAATTTCTACATCCGCAGACTTTGCTTCCCTGCTAATCCGCCCAATCGTACAGTTTAAGCCTTTTCTTCACATGACCAGCCACCCCTCCAAAAACACAAACTCTTCGTAACTCGACTAGCTGTTCAGCTTTGGTCTTAAGCACAGGCCCGTTGTGAGACTCCTAAAGATCTCTGAAGAGTAAACCATTTAATTAATACTTGGTCAACGCTGTCTCGATCAGACAACCGAAGTTGTTGTTTTGTTTTTTTTTATATGAGGCTTGTTTGTATTTAAAGCACACATAATTTTGTCCTTGTGTTTCAAAACATTACAGATGATTTATTTAAATTGTTCTTCTGACCCACATCTATTTGTGAAAGACCACATTCAATGTCACCGATAATGTTCACCTTATTTTCCAAAGAAAACACTTTAAGCTTCGACATCCTGATACTGTATGTATTCACTGTTAAAAACTTGGAACCCAACTGATCAGGTTGGCATTGATTTCACACCCAATTTCACACCCCTTCCACATGCTGAGTGATGAGGTAGGTGTGACTCAGCCTTGGAATTTTCCGGGTTCACTTTTACACCCGGGAGGCGGGGGGGGGGGGGGGGGGAGAGAAAGCCATTGGTATACCCAGTACTCTGTTGAATAATGTCGGATTTCTTTCCTGGGGGTTAAAGGCACGGACACAGTCAACTGGACGACAGAAACTTAAAAAACTTTTTGCACGCTTAACAGGCATACAATGTTGTCGAGATTTTTTTGTAAATATTAATTATGAAAATTAAATATAATTTTGGATATTAAATATGAATTAATAAATTAAAAATAAAATTTTGTTTTTAATGAATATATGTAACGTGTAAATTTGTTTGTTAATTACAAAACAATATTAATAAATGAATTAAAAAACTATTTTTTTAATTTTAATATTGTGTAATTATACCTTTTCATTTTTAAATCATTTTCAGACCACTTTTTTTTTAAGCATCTCCTTCTTAAATAATTCTACAGGGTGTCTACTGAATCTCAAACAAAAAATTTAAGGACAATTCCCGTACATTTAAGGACATTTTCACAAAAATTTCTGTAAAAAAAAACCCTGTAAACCTGTCTGTTCAACCAAAAAAAAAAAACCTGTTGCAAGGCGTGACATCATGCTGAAAATTTAAGGACATTTCCCATACATTTCATGTCAACCCAAATTTCCCGTACAAATCCTGGATTTCCCGGTTGGTAGACACCCTGTTCTACAAATTTTGATATATGATGTAAACGAAAATATTTATTAACTAGCTGACTCATTTTTTGCATGAGAAATTTCAACATAACTTCTATACAATTTTGTAATTCTACACAATAAAAATAAACGTAATTATAAGTGAGAAATTTTTCAAATTTTATGTTTAGACCGTTCTTTTAACTATTATTATTTATTATTTTAATAATAATAAAAAAATATTATTTAAATTTACCTGGTAGTAGATCAATAGAAACAAATCGCTTCTACTATTCATATTTAATATTATTTTGTAATTAACAAACATATTTTACACGTTACATATATACATTAAAACAAAAACAAAGTATATGAAATTCAAAACAAAATTTTTATTTTAACTTAATTAATTCCTATTTAATATTTACCAAAAAAATCCACAACATCGTATGCCTGTTAAGTGTGCAAAAATTTTTAAGTTTCTGTTGCCCAGTTGTCGTGTACCATTAAAGGCAAATGGGCATCAGGCTGACCTCACCTCAACTGAGTCCCACTGGTTGCGGTACATTGGGAGCCTTAACACCCACGACTCCAAGGGCCACATAATTTAATAACCGAAAAGTTGAGGGTTCTCTATAAATGAAAATTTTACTGTACATTTCTAATGTATGTGGGTCGGGACCAATCATTTAGGTTCACTATAGCCGAATGTTCACTATATCCAGAGTTAACTGTATTAGTAAATCAAGGAAACTAATATCTTCAATTTCCTTTTTCTTTTCTTTTTGACGATATATCTGTCCTACAATTTGAAAGATTCAAAATGTCATTTTTTTTATTATTGTAAAGGCTGTTTTTTTTTTTGTTTTTTTTTTTTATTTTTTGTTTTTATTTTTTTTTCTGTTTTTATTTTTATATATGCATCTTTTCTATATTTCTTACATTCATCTTTTCTATTCAAATGTATCACCACTACTGAGCAGTTTTCCAGATAATGTTTCAAAGATAAGGAATGGCCCACTGCCACTGTATTTCCATGGATCCATTCTTTTAATCAACTTAATTTATTTTCACCTTTCTCTATCTCATCCTTATCTTTTCTTTGGGTAACTTCAAAAGTGGCAGAATTTTGAATATGCACATGCATGCAATAATTCTCCATCACTTTCTCTACATCATGCTTAAATTGTTCTTCTTAAGGAAGAGCGACTTTCTACAATTTGAACTAATCCGAGTTGATAAACATATTCTATTTTTCTGACGTCTTGATATACATGTCCAATTTTCAATGTCATTAAAAACCATGTATAAAGATCTATGTATTGGGAAAGCTTTCTTAAAATTCAAATGAAAGCTCAAATAAACTATAAAGGAGGACAACAACTTTTAGAGTTTATTGCATAAGGGTCAATCCATACCAAGCGGTTCAGCACTGGTTGCTCGACCATTTTAAAAAGAAATTGATTTTTTTACTGTTGTTACCCCTATGCATGGGTACTTCAGAACAGGCATTATTTTATTTTTTTTATTTGACTTAGTTTAAAAATGGCGTCCATTGTTGTGCTATGGTTTCTGGCATTTTTGGCTTTTGCAGACAGTTGCGGTAAATTTGATAACTCAGCTAAAAAAAATGATAGAAAGCCACAGTAAAAAACATTATTTTCAGCACATTTCAAACTACATTTTATGTCCTATACCTTTTTACCATATCTCTAATGCGAATGGCTGAAATTTAGAACCGAAACTGATATTTGCTTTTGAACAAAAATCAAAGTTCCATTTTTTTTTTTAGCAGGAAGGAATGAAATATCAAAACTACAAATTTTTTTTGAGAAAAGATATGCATCCAAAGGTTTAGCAAAAAATATTTCAGCTCTGTTAATTTAGTTATAGCTCTTGAAAAATGCTCATTTTTAATTTTTTTCAAAGTTTGAGCCCCTCTGGTGGGGGACTTTAGTTTTTTACAGCATAAAGAGAACTTTATGAGAGGTAACTGTGAAAAAAATTTTGAGTTTGATATTTGAGTTATCAAAATTTTTTTCAGTTACCTCTCATAAAGTTCTCTTTATACTGTAAATATCAAATCTTTATTAAGTCCCCCACCAGAGATATTGGGGCTGAAACTGTGAAAAAAAAATGAAAAATGAGCCTTTTTCAAGAGCTATAACTAAAGTAGGAAGCCAGTAACAGAGCTGAAATCTTTTTTGCTAAACCTTTGGATGCATATCTTTTCTCAAAAAATTTATAGTTTTGATATTTCATTTCTTCCTGCTAAAAAAAAAAAAAAAAACGGAACTTTGATTTTTGTTCAAAAGCAAATATCAGTTTCGGTTCTAAATTTCAGCCATTTGCATTAGAAATGTGGTAAAAAGGTATAAGACATAAAATATAGTTGAAATGTGCTGAAAATATTTTTTTTTTACCACGGCTTTATCATTTTTTTTAGCTGAGTTATCAAATTTACCACAACTGTCTGTAAAGGCCAAAAATGCCGGAAACCATAACACAACAATGGACGCCATTTTTAAACGAAGTCAAATAAAAAAAATAATAATTCCTGTTTTGAAGTACCCATGCGTAGGGGTAACAACAGTACAAAAATCAATTTCTTGCAACCAATTTAATGTTTTCTGGACCGTTTGGTATAGATTGACTAAAAGTATGAACTATTTTTTTTATTTCTATTTATAATAAAAATTTATCCTTTCATTCCCTTAATAAATGTATTTCAATTACTAAGAATTTTCATATTATCCTCATTATAATATGACAACTTAATGCAATGAAGATAAACAGCACATGTAACCGGGGCCCCACATGGGTGGGGTCAGTTAGTCCCTCAGCACCGGGGCCTGGCCGTCAAGGGAGCCCTGGATGAGGTCTTAACTAAAAAAAAAATATACGAATTTGCCTATCACTTCTAGACTATTTTTTATAAACTACTTTTCTGCTTTAACCATATGCAGAGAGCTATCCTGCATTACAATGTTTGCTTAGAGCAAATTTTTTCCAAACTTTGGGTAGAACTGGATAAAGTAGATATTAGTGTTAAATTAATTCACTCTAAAAATAGTGCTACTAACTGTGTGTGGCATGTTTAAAGAGAGAAATTTGAAATTGTGGTGTTTTCACGCTATTTTTGGCTAAAAATCTGATTTTAACCATAAAGTGGGAGAGGACCCGTTACTGCATTTGGTACCTGGGTCCTGAATTTGATGCGGGGGCCCTGCATGTAACTATCTTTTCCATTTTCATCTTGCCCTTATTTTCTTAAATTTTTCAGTTTTAAAATATCCTCTTCTAATGACAAGTTAAAACTTTAAAGATTTAATCTGACGTATCTGCAATTTATTATTTTTTTTTCTAGAAGCTCCAGCTGCAGCGCAAGTTTTTTTTTTTTTTTTTAATTTGTCATTTAGTTTAACCGATTATTTTGTACAAACTAACTTGCAATGAAATGTGACTTTTTTTTACTTTATCTGTAGTAATATTCTTGCAGCATTTCTTTTGTGCAGCTAGGTCTCTGATTTTCTAGGATACTTTACAGGTGCAAATTAATCCTGAAAATAAATTACAAACGATTCCATTTCCAAAAACAAAATCCTCATCAAGTTAATTTTCAGATTTATTCTGATTGAATTCATTAGGATTTCAAAATGGGAGACTGTTTGCCAATATTGTTGATGCTATAAGGTCAGATAGGGAAAGTGCAGAAGTAAAAAGGGAGAAATCTTTTGAATCTTTACTATGTCATCTGCAACTATTGTTTCCTATGTATCATTTGTTGACAGCTACGGAGTTTTTAACAGCATTTCTTTTTTTTTTTGTGGCATCTTAGGAGAACTTAAAATTCTCCCAAGTGGTTCAAGCAGAGAGTCTGAGTGCAATTCATAACATCCATTTTAATTGTGATAACACTTACTGAGTTTTTGGTAATTATTTTGGAAAGATTTCTAATTACCTTTTCACTTTTGAAAGCCATACTACACCAATAAATATTACTTACTATATGATACACCTTTGCCCCACATATTTGTGCATTATATGTGGCAAAGTCAATGTTTTTTGTAGGGGATAAATTTCACAGAACAATCAGATTTCCTAATGTAGAAGACCAAGATATCATAGTTCCTAATAATACTATTTCAACCTTGCTATATTTTAATTATTATCATGTAGTGTTTTATTTTTTAATTGTATCTACATATTTCACTTTCTACATGGTCTGTGTTTTTATGGAGGAAAAACTGCCTTTCTTCAAAATTATCCAAATTTAAATTTGAAAAAGTTCTTCTGTAGCTTTAACATTGCAGAATACGCACTTGCTACTGGTATTGAATCATATTCAAACATTCAGCTGAAAAGGAACCCAAAGCACTTTAAAGACAACAAGGGCATAGTCACATTAAATGAAATTTTCATCAAAAAACATGACATCTTAAGTAGTTCTAAATTTATTCTACAATTTATTGCAAGGGTTCTTGGTTTCTTTAATGGCATTTCTGAATCTTGATTAGACTTTGTTTGGTTTTAATAAAGTCTCAAAATTAAACTTTTGAAATTTTGTTGCATACTGACTTCCTACCCTTTTCTTAAGTTGTTTTTGTTATACGGCAAAACGTTATAAAAACGTTACATAATTACTTACTATTTTATTACTCAACATTCTTGATTAGTTTTCAGTTAATACTTACTTTAAATATTAAAGCAAGATGATTTGATACATCACTGGCATTCCAAGGGGGCTTCGTTGAAGTCATTTCAATTATACAACATCCCACACTCCAAATGTCACAAGAACGCCCATAATCTTCACCCCTTAATACCTAAAATACAAATAAAAAGTTATGGATTAGTAATTTGCTAATCATAAATTACGTAACAAAAAGCCAGCAGCAAGCACTTTGGATATTAAATAAGTACTTAATATCAAATATATTTACTTAAAATGCCATAAATACATTAAAAACTTATTAAATTACTGTAACATCTTAGCTCCTTGGCGATATTTTGTCTTTTTTATTTCAAAGACTTATTCATACCATAAACAAAATAAAAAAAGACGAAATATTGCCAAGGAGCTAAGATGTTACAGTAATTTAATAAGTTTTTAAAGCACTTAATATATTTTTGGAAATTATGGTAAGATGCCTGAACTATTAGCTGACACCAGTAAAGATTCTATTGAATATAAGTAATCACTCGTCATAACTAAATCTAAGTCAATCATTTGCATGTACACTAAAATGAATAAATGTCAGCAACTTTCGCTCGCCCCCTCACATTATTGCAGTTGCTGCAAGTGGAATAACATTTAACAATATCTTTACGAGAGGCATAGAGGGATACAAAGTAGTTATTTGGTTGTAGAAGAATTTCTTAATTAAAATAACTTCTTTAATATTGAAAATTACTTTTCAAGTGTTGGGGAAAAAAAAAAAAAAATGAGAGAGATGTCAAACAATCAATAATGCCAATTACTTTTCCAGCAACCCTATTTAAGATCTGATCTTTCCAATCAATTCAGCAATCACTATCACCACTGCCTGGTTACTTTAATCTATCTATTAATACTCCTCATTTCTTCATTAGAAATGATTATGAAATCACAACACAAGGTATCAAAGACATCATCAGTGTGCATAATTTTCCAAAATTCTTCGATCGTTAGTATCTGAATAGAACTCCTCTCCATGTAATTGCAAGCTGATAATTTAAAAGTATTGCTTTTATTTTTTTCAAATTCTGTTTAATTTTCCAGTTAAAGCTTGTTAGTGTAAATATCATTTTACTCAGTAATATTATTTTTAAGGACATAGTACAGGGTGTCTACAAAATCTGAATAAAAAAATTCCCTGATTTTTCCCTGATTTCATGAACAATTTCTTTTATAATTCCCTGATCTATTCAACCAAAAAAAAACCTCCACACCCTTCTGTTCAATCAAAAAAAAAAAACCTCCAAACCGATCTGTTCAACCAAAAAAATTCCCTGATTTTAAGTAATAATTGCAAAATTCCCTGATTTTTTCCAGAATAACAAAATTCCCTGATAATTCCCGGTTTTCCCTGATTTCCTGGTTCTGTAGACACCCTGTAGTATTAGTGCTACATAATTTTTTCATTCAAATAAGCTTTTATTTCAAATCAACAGTTGCACTTCTTTTTTTCTATAACTCTTTTCTTCATTAATCAAGGGGGTGGAGAAAAAATTTCTTAATTCAAAAATGACACACATATATGTATCAATATATATACAAAATGTGTATATTTACCTCTGGTGCCATAAATGCTATTGTACCCAACAGCTGGCCTTGAAATTCACCAGTTACAGTTCGTTGTGAAGCCAATCGAGCAGCAGCACCAAAATCTCCAATTCGAAGATGCTGACCAGTGCTATCCACCAGCAAATTAGCACCTAAAATTCACAATAAAATTTTAGAAATAACTTTACTAACAATAACAAATTATATATTTTTGAGAATTTAAAACGACGAAAATAGTAATCCTAATTATTTTATTTAAACATTTCACAACAAAAAATCATCATCAACATAATCCTCAGCTTCCTTTTCCTCATATTAGAAAAATCATACAAGGCATCTGTCATATTTATTTTTAACAATATAAATAGAATGATGACATTAATATATTTGAATGTTTCTCTTAGATCATGTATCTAATAAATGGGTTTAAAGTTACTGAATTTTCCTTTTTTTAATTATTTTCTGTATATTGTCTTTATTCATATACTATTTTTGTTTGCAAAAAATGGTCCCTACTTTGTTTATTTATTTAAAAAAAATAAAGATGGCTGCATATGAAATGTTAAAATACAAATAATTCTTATGAAAAGGTAGTATGTTTTATTTGAAACAATTATAAACCTTTCGGAAGCTATAAATATAAAAGTGGTCTAGCAATTTTAATTTAAACAAACGAGGAATAAATATATAATAGAAATTACCTTTCAAATCTCTATGTAATATCTGATTGTCATGTAGGTAGGCCAGTCCACCAAGGACTTGATAAGTATATTTAAGAATCACATTATCATTGAAAGGACCATATCGATCAAGTAACGTTGACACTGACCCTCCTGCAAAATTAATTTAAGAAATGCAAAGTAGTCAAATTAAAATTATTATGAGTAAAAAAAATGTGCCGACTTAATTAAAATTTGTAAAAATATATCTTATATAAATGAGAAGATGTCAATAAAATATTTCAATTAAAGGAAAATGAAAGCAATTTAGAAAACTTTGTTTTTGTTAAAATAGTGCTGTAAAAATTCAATCACAGTAAGCAGAACATTAATCCAGCAGAATATTTTTAAATATAGATTTGTTAAGATTAGAAATGGAGAATTTCCAAATCATCGTATTAGGAAGGATGAAACGTGTTACTCTAACTCCACTAGAACTTTTACTTTAAAAAGCGTTATTATAACAATAAATTAGGAAAATAGAAGTTATTTCATTCAAGCAATAAAGCAGTTTAATGTGTGTTCAATAATTAGTGTTAAAATTAAATGTGGCCAACGCACATATTAAAAGATAAAAAGTTAAAACATTAAAAAGCTTCAATTACAACCTTTATAAGTCATGTGATCAATCTTTGATGTACTCAACCTTATGATGATAGTATCTGTTACATTTTGAGTGGGATAGTACAGGGTATTCTTTAACATTTTTACTGTTGAGAAGATTCCATTGAGTATTGATCAATGAAGTTACTTTTCTGCTGTTTGTTAATAACTAAAGTTTGCTAATAGTTTCCTGCAACTAGATCACACAAATTTTGGGGGAAATTAAGGAACCGTAGTACAATTACTACGTATTGATTTTAATATCTGACTGTCGGCTTTGTAGTTCCCAACTTCCATTAGCAGAGACTGTTTCGTATAGGCCAAATAGCTACTTCTGCATTCATCTACGTACCACTATCTATGCATAACATTTAATTTTGACGGCTCAACACAACTAACTGCTAATTAGTAAAAAGACATAAAACTTCCATTTAAAAAAAAAAAAAAATCAGTTAATAACTATAAATGAACTTACCTGGCATCCATTCAACAAACATGTTATAATGACTGCCCTGTTGTGTAGCACCTAGAATCCGAACAACATTTGAATGATCAAGTTTTACCATCATTAATATTTCTTCTCGAATTGCCATCATAACTTTATCTTGCTCTTCAATTGAGTTTCGACAAAATGACACCTTAAGAGAAGGAATAAGAAATTTGATTCATTTTACTGAAATTATGTTACACTGAAAGATAATATACATGACTATTAGACTTAATCTAAAAAGAAAAAAAAGAAAGATACTTTTAAAATGCAACTACTTTCAGAAAAATTAAAAAAAAAAAATGCTTTTTTAATTTTGGAACTGTTATATTTAGGTGCAGTTATCCTTATATATTATTTCTCAAAGGTGTTTTGTTGTCGGAACGCCATATCTCATTTAATACTTCATCAAAATCAATGATTGAGACATCATTTTGAAGATTACGTTCACCGCTAATGGCGAAAAATAAACAAATTATTGAAAATTAATGTTTTCGTTAAAAAACTTTATTTTAAAAACCTTTTAATAAAAATGTAGACACGCTTTAACAGAAGCGACTTATCTTTCGATAGCGAAACAACATTTCAAATAATTCTGCAGTGCCGTAAACTTCAAATATATCCTTTTTTGAATAAAAATGTATTTTAAAATGATATTTCATCGTTTATTTAATAAGAACAGATAAAAAAAAAACAAAACAAAGATTTATATTTTAATACAAATAAACGATTTATTACAATGAAAAACATAAAAATTTGTCAACTTCTCATATATTATTTCTCAAAGGTGTTTTTTTTTTTTTTTTTTTTATCTCCCTTAATACTTCATGAAAATCAATGATTGAGATATCATTTTGAAGATTACGTTCACCGCTAATGACAAAAAATATTGACGGCAACTATTGACAATGTGTTTAACTAATATGCACGACAGCTTTGGAGTTGTTTATTATTTCTCAAAGATGATTTTTTGTTGCGAATTATTCGCACGGGTCAACTAGTTGGCCTATAATCATCAAAAAAAAAGTTCTTCATTCAGATGAAGATCTACAATTTTCTGAAATAAAATACTTGCATTCAAATTTTCTTCCTCAATTTTGACTATTGAAATCAAGAGGGAACAGTAGTGATAGGAGTTGTAATTGAATATCAGCTAAGTTTAATCAATCTTTAATTTCTCTTTGCAACAAAGAGCTGCTACTTTTCCAATGATTTAATTAAATATTTAGTTTTGTTATATCTTAATAATATTCTGCTTTGCAGTGCATGATATGAATCAATATTTAAGAAAAATTATTCCAATAGTAACAGAAACAATGGTAAAATAAGCTTCCGTTACTAATTAATTTCTTGTTTAATGATCTCTAAACTAACCCTGAAAGCTTAGATTCTAACATGAAAGATGTCAACAATTGACGAAACAACGAGCAAATATATAAAAGTTCCATATTCTTCAATAAACTTCTTCCTTTTCATTTCTTATGTATAATTATTTACAAAACTCCATAAAACACATCGTAGTATTTAAATAAAAAGGAAATGGATGTCATATATAAAATAGATTGTAAATCTTGTGGAGACTAAAAGTTATTATTCGAACGTGTTGTAGAACTTGGGAGAGCTTTGAAGAGCAAAAATTTGGACGTATCAGACATTGCCAACCATTGTTTGAATAAAGGACACATAATGGGTAATAATGTAAAAATTTTGTACAAAGAATACGATTCAAAATTAAGGAAAATTTTAGAAAGTAGTATTATAAAAAACAACAATTTTTTTTTTTTTTTAATAGGTATGAAGGAGTGCACATAGACCCTTCTACAGTCTTTTTAATGAGAGATATAATAAAAACAAACTGCAATAAAATAACAGCAATAGATTTTTTAAGTACTATTATTATTTATTATGATTTTATAATGATCTTTATTTTCTTATGATTACTTTTAATAATATTGAATTGTACCTTATTAATATATTTTTGTAAAAAACAACTAAACTTATTGATTCAAGTGTTTTTGAAATTTGTTTCAGCTCTCAACTATATTTTGTTTTGTTGTACTTATTCCAATTTTATTATGCTTGAAAAAGAGAAGGCGGACTACTTCTCGAAAATTTTCAATTTTAGTATTTAAAATAAATCTATTTAAATACTATGATGTGTTTTATGGAGTTTTGTAAATAATGAGCAAATATATACCCAACAAGATCTAAGTTAATGAGTTGTTGGATGTTACGAAGACAGTAAGCAATAACAAGAACATATATGGCATCATCAAGCCTGTCAACAGAAAGAAAAAAGTGTTATACTATTTAAAAAAATGTAATTTTAAGAACCCACTGAGGTATTCGTTTTTTAATCTGTTAATATTTTGTTATAAAACTATCAGTAAGCATGACTTTCTATGTCTAACTAAAAGGATTAGAAAATTACCTGTTTTACTGCCATCAATGTACCAGTCTCAATATCACGAGCTTGATAACAAGAGCTAAATGCTCCTGTTCCTAACAATGGTCCTCTAAGCCAATCAACACCTTCCAAATAGTAATTACAATGGTTAAATTTTGGATAACCCTATAAATCAGAATGGGAAGGGAAACAATTACATGTAATTCCTTTAAAAATTATATGTGATTTTTTTTATAAATGATTTACTAGATATTCTTTTATTTTCCATACAACGATATTTCGCAAAAAATTTCACTGTAAACGAAATTTTGTTGTATGGAAAATAAAATAATACAGGATTACGAGAATAAAATATGATAATTGTAAAATATAGCGATGAGTTATTGATTGTAGATTTTACTAGATAGTTTTAAGAAGCAAATTGACATATTACCTGTGAACTAAATCCAACTATAACTTCTTCACTACATCCTCTTGCTTCCTCCTTTGCACAACAATACAGGCCAGGAATCCTTGGAGATTCTTTCTGCAAACTTAAATCTTGCAGACCATGAGATAAAGACGATACACCATTATGAAAAGATGCTGAAAGCAGTAAACAATGTGCATTAATAAGAATGATTTTTTTTTTTTAATCAGTTTGAAAATGATATTTTTTTCTATACCAGTTAAAATTGAATAAAAAAGCAAAATTTTAGAAATATGCTTAAAATTACCTAAGGGGTTTGCACCTAACGCTGGCTCAGTTGGTGTCGTTGGTGTGGCGATTTCTGTTTTGAATGCTAAGTAGTTGGTACTGGATGGAAGAGGGGGGCTTCCGGGGACGGAAAGATCAATAAGATCGCCAACAGGGCATCTGGAAGGTGATGATGTTTCTTTGCATTTGCCTTCAAACTGCATCAAACAACAATTTCGATCAAATGCTTTAGGTGAAAAACATTTTGGTCTGTAAGACCCATCCAGTGGAGGAACGACAGAATTCGTCTGAATTCCATTGGCAAAAGTGTCCAAGATTTGCCGGAAATTTGGAGGATTTTCAAAGTTCTTATTTAGATGACTATTTAATACTGATGATGAACTCACAAAAGAAGAATTTTTCGATGAATAACTGTGTGATCTATTTAGCAATGGTAAATAATCTGAGTTCTGAAGGGTTTGTACTGAACAAAATCTTGATGAGTTGCCAGAAAAATGCATTGTTGAAAAAGGACTACATGACATGCTTCTAAATAGGGCTGGCTTACAGCTGCTTCTTTGTGATGAATTTTCTTTCCCAATTGTTTGCATGATTAAGCTTCTATCGTGGGGTTTCAAATGAAAATTGGAAAAAGTTAATTTACCATCACTGTGCCTCCTATAATTCACAGATGATTTTCTTGTTGACATTCGATGACCATCGGAACACTGTGATAAATTGTATCCAAAATACTGATTTCTCTGCTGTAACTTATACTGTAGGCTTGCATCTACTCGACACAGCATTTCACACACCTGATCATATATAATGGGAATGTTTTCTGTAAAATGAGCGGCGAAAAGAAAAAGTTTCCTAGACATTTTATTTACAGTAGTATGTGAATGATTGATGAAATTAACAGAAAACTGCAGAATTGACGTTATTCGCTCATAATTGAGCAACTGAAATTTATGATTACTTGTATTGGCGTCAGTCACTATTTTTGGATTCTGAACACAAAGTAAATAAAATTCCTCTGGAAATTCTGCCATTAATGTTTCCAGAACATATAATCTTCCTAATATCCACTGCCACCGAACCTGCTTCAAATCTTCTTTCATTTCCAAAATACTTTCTAATACATAGGACACTCCTCCAATACCATTTTCAGCTGAAATTTTGAAAGAAATAAAAAGAATAAATTAGAAATCTTACAAAAATAGGCATTACAGAAATGTAGTACAAAATAAAATTCTTTTCATTCTTTATTGAAGGGTAAAAAAGTAACTGCCTTCATCCCTCTGTCTGGGATGTAATTCTTTCAAACATTAAATTCCCAAAATTATCTTATTTTTTTTTTCTAATTCAAATAAACAACATTTAAAAAAAGAAAATCTCTATTCAATAGTGTATAAGATGTGCTTTTATATGCAATATTGCTTCTCCATTTTCTGGAATGAGAATTCACCATTTTATTATCTTACAATTATATTATCCTATTTATCAAGATGAATTAAATTTCCATGGTGGTTTTCTATAAATCTGTAGGTAATCATTCTGTGTATTATTCCTTATTCATTTTAATACTATGTTCTACTCTAATCTTATAACTTTCATCCTATTGCAAAAATTACATCAAAAGAATTTTATTTTCATTTTCAAATGAAAAATTTCAATGGGGGGGGGGGGGGAACATTGTAAAAAACTGAAAGAGCACTGCCTCGTTTCTAACTGTGCTTATAAGTTAGTATAGCAATTATCAAATACAATTTTTTTAAAATACAAAGATATCCTCCCCTTATACATCTGAAAGAAAGAAAAAAGAAAAGGTTTGAATATGAAATATTGATAACAACAGTACCAAGAAATAACTTACCAGGATTATTTGTTTTATTTCCCACAGCCATAATTCCAGATTGTCCTCGGCATAATTCCACAAGAGCAGATGAACTCAACTGACTTGTTCTCCTGCAATTACAAAGAAACAAAGTTTTGCAATCCTTTTTATACGATTCTTATTATGAACTGAATTATTTCTTTTTTCTTTTTTGCAAGGCTTTTGGTTAATAGTGAATGACAAAGCTGAAGTGAACAAGTTTAAAATAGCTACCAAGAATCTCAATTCATATTAACAAATTAAAAAAAATTAAAAAAAAATATATATCAAGAAAAGAAATGCATTTCTTTTATTTAATTTTTTTGAACTAATCTTTTTCTTACACTATGTGAACCTCCAATTTAAACAATTTCCTCTAAACAAAGAGTAACACATTACGTTAACTGAATAGATAAATTATAAATAAAATTTATGTGAAAATATGTAAATAAGAAAAGCCTAAGGAATTTATTTTCTAATTTTAAACAATTCTTAAGGTGTCATAATTTTCTTAACCCTTTAAGGACGGCCATGGCTTATAGACACAGTATAGATTGTGCTCGAGTCCGGGTGTGGCTTATTGATACATCAAACTGGGGAGGAGAGGACACGTGTGGTATATAAGCTACTGTACATTTGAAAAAATTCAAAAACAGTTTATTTTTCCTCTTTTTTTTGCTTCCCGAGCAGAAAAACGAGCTTGAAATACCCATCCCTGAAGGGTTTAAAATCATTTTTTTTAATAAAGAAAATTGAAAAAAAAAAATACATTTAGAATGAAAACTATCTTAATTATAAAAATATAAAACTTACTCACCTGTTGCCACTTGCACATTTTAACAGAATTGCTTTAATAACAGGTTTTAACCCATTCTGCAAAATTTTTAAATCTTCATCTGATTTGCATGCATAAAATGCCAGTAAACCACGCAGGCATTTCTAAAAAAAAAACGCAAATAACATATGAAAAAAAATGCATATATCCATAATTAGTACTAAATTGTTTTTACATTTTCAGGCAATTATTTTAAAAATTAAGATAGAACAAAAAAGAACTCAAAAGATTAAAACAAAAGTTCAGATTATTAATAGAAATACTGATTATCAAATGTATATCATATTATGTAAATATTGTGAAAAGGCAATGTCAATTTTAGAACTTTTAACTATAGGTTTCTACTGACAGTTTACAAAATTCCCTCTGGATAATGGAAATGATAATGGATATTCACCCCAACTGAAATGAAATATTTAATCAAATCAAATTAATTACTTTCCTTTCTTTTTTTTTATTGTTTTCCAACACTGCACAACAAGTGTACGTTTCAATTTACATGTTGGGACAATATCTTTTAATAATTTTTCAGTTTATAACAATAATACTTACAAGGCATGCAATATAGACTTTGTAGACAGGATCAGCAGCTGAGGAGGTTATTACTTCACAACAAGCTTCTGTGACAATTTTCTGATGATTTGGCATAAGTAGTTTCATTACAGAGCTGTCGGAATCATAAGATGAAAATCCATGGATAACAGCATCTCGCAACTGATGAAGGGTTTCTTCACGCACTACACAATCTTTAGAATACAGATTCATCACGACTTCTTGGCCAAATATCTAAAAATAAAACAAAATCTCTATAATTTAATTGTTAATAATGATAATCAAATTAAATTATTACAAAGCAAAGGCATTTCTGTAATAATAAAATTTGTAATGGAATGATAATTAACAAAGAGGCTAAAATAAATGGGGGGAGGTGTCCATTGGTACTGCTTAGCCAGACGAAAGAGACCGGTCACGTGATTTACTGGTCGCTCCGACCTCTTTCTCGGCGTGAGAATAGGGAGATGCGTATGTGCCGACAAGAACAGAAACAAACGACGTATAAAGGAGAGATGCATAAATTGAAAAATTACTGCACAAAATTTAGTTTAAAATTAACGCAAGAATAAAATACACACACACACAGAATAAGAAATACATGTATAATAAACTTTTAGAATGTAATTCTCCCCTTCGGCATGTTCCATTGTTTTGGCAGTGCGCCAAACCCAGTCTTTATCGCTTGGGCAAGCAGTACATATTTCAGTTGATTTTTTAATTTTTTTTTTTTCTTTCTTTTTATTACAAGAAATTCCAATTTGGCAAAAAATATTTCATACCTCTATCCAATGTTTAGCTTTCTCTTTCATTTCCTGGAGAACGTATCCACACAAATGTGAAAAGTCCACTTCTGAGGTAGTTTGAAGATACATTTCAGGGATTTCATCAGTTCCATTGTTCAACAGTTTCTTTTCTATAGGTACGGATTTCAATGTGGATGATTGAGTGAGAGAGTCTAAACTGCTGTTTGAAGATGGAGTAGTGGGAGTATATTTGGAGAAGGCAGAAGAACAAGTATTGGCTTCAGAAAAATCACTTATAGAAACACTTATTGCTGCAGAAAGTACTCCACTATTGGCAAAACTACTGCTGGTTGATCCAGAAGATTCCGTTTGGGACAATGGAACAATAGGTGAACTGGAGACAAATTTCAGTGAACTGTCCCTAAAAAAAAAGTAAAACAGCGTACATTAATTAACTGAATATTCAACATTTTTTTTATAAAATATCAAAAATTCTAAATAAATACTAAGGGCAGTTGTGCACCAACACTCCACCAAGTATTAGTTGATAAGTCGCTACTCGTGACTGACAATCTACAGGTCTTCAAATAAAACTTGCTGCATCAAGCACAATTAGACAGTATGTTACTGTTAAGTCGCTGATAACATAGTGTTTTTAAATGTGGCAGCAATTAGTTAATAACATTTAACATCATTTCCAGGTCACTTTTCACATGCTCAAGTGCTTTTCGAAAGGGCAGCTTCCGTGGGGAAGGAAAAAAAGAAAACAAACTTGTGGACTTTTTCCATTGAAGAAGACAATTTTCAAAGGCATTAGTCCTACCTCAAAATTATTTTGGGAACTTCAGTATAGTACATACATCTAATTCATCATCAAAATCAAGGTATCGGAGTCGATCAGCCATCTTAAAAAAGGTGAACAAAGCAGAGGCTGATGGGAGTTTTTTAATTGAGTGAAGTAATTCTAAGTGATTTAACAGAAGGAAATTGGGCAGCTAAATTTTGAAGATTCAACAGTGATTTAGTGACCAATGAATGTTGGTGTAGATTAAAGAGAGATTTGAACAACCCTCAAATTTTAATGGAAGCTTGGTGCACACCACCTTAAAATACCAAAAATACATAATTAAACTTAAATTTTCAGAACTCATAAAATAACCTTTTCACTTATTTTTTTTTATTTTCTCATATCCTAATCCTTAAAATCAAGTAACTATCTTTTTGAGAGGAGGAGGAGGAGGAATTTCATTCTATAGAAGGGGAAAGATATTTACCACATCAAGGAATCTGGAGACCATTTAGCTCTGCAAAGTGGGCAAAGTACTACTTCATTTTGTCGTCTGCATTCTTCTGACCCTAAATCGATAAATAAAATTCATTTCACCATTAATCATCATAGAATACTGACAAACATTAAGTGATTTTTTTTTAGTCAGTATTTTTTTATGAATTTACAAAATTAAATGAATAACAAAAAAATGGAAATCATATTGTTTATGAGGTTAAAAATTTCATACTGTAAATTGGATCAAACTGATTTTACTTACATATAGCAATACAGTGGTGATGAAGTTTGTTTTTACATCCCAATTCACACATAACTAAACTTTCTCCATCCAACATTTCAAGTAAGCAAATTGGACACGTTTCCTCTTCATCTCTAAAGAAAAAATAACCAAAAAACGTTTTAATATATTTGTGTGATTATAATATATTCATTTGTCAGAAATAAAATCTTAGCAATAATCAATTTTCATTCATTACTTAAAATTTGTTTAAAATTATGAAAAGTTAATTAATTATAATTAATCAATAAATAGACTAGTTTTATATGAAGATTATTACATAAATAAGGTAAATTTTGCTGTCTGACCTTATTTAAAAGTTTATCTTGTTATTTTCAAACACACATGACAATCACCTAGAGATTTTATTTACAACTTCGTAATACTGTATCAATCCATTTAAACAATGTTATTCAGATGACTTTTTTTTCAATACCCAGTCACTGGAAAGCAAATTATCAAGATTTATGCATCGTAACTTCACTAGAATCACAACCATCAAATAATTTATTTCCTGACTACCTACCTTTTCACAATTTATCTCATGCCTTGGCAAAGAGTATCGTAATCACTACCACAATTATCAGTTTGTCTCCTCCTCGACACCAAATCTTTTCCTTTTAAATTTCATCTTGTATTCCCTTTTTGGTGTATCCAAGTTAGCATGAAATCTCATTATATCCCATAAGAATTACCGAATTAGATGATCTATCATCATTTATTTGTTCATTCTTTTACAATCCTAATTCACTAGGATTTAATCACTAGGATCTCTGTCAAACAATAGAAAAGGAGAACAATTCCATCTCGCTCATGTCTTTCCATACAATCAAATTTCAGCCTCCTAGTCTTCGCATTCTTGTGACAAAATTTATTCCCGTCTAACACCAAAACTGTTTATTGCTTTTCGTCACACTTGTTTCAAAGCAATTCAGAAAAACTATTAAATTTTAATTTGTTTCAATAATTGAAGAAAAAAAAAAATCTCACTGAATCTGTCTTAATCAAATAAATTCCCAATACCATCTACAGATAGTAAATTTCACAGATCACAACAATATTAAATCAAAATTTTTAGTTAGTAATCAGGATATTAATATCTCTTCCTGCAATTGTCCAGAAATAAATGAAAATAAAATTAATGCCAGAACACTGGGGACAAAATCGGAAATAACATTTTTAAGAAGCAGCAGTAAACAAGTGGATTACGTTTCATATTGATGATTCAAGTAAGTTATCATATAAAAAGAAAAATAAAGGAAAATTATCTAATCTTGCTTATTAACGTGGAAATATTTCTTTTATTTCCTCTACTGAAGAGAAAAAAAAAAGACATTAATAAATCATAAACCTCATCGTTTTGCTTGGAAATTCAACATTTCACCCACAGGTGGTGCTTTTCATAAGAAGTGTAAGTAGCTTTAATTGAACTTTTTTATAAAAAGGCAAGTTAATATGACAGCAGATTTTGCTAGGTGAAGTCTAATGCTTGTGTTAACATGATATTTGATAATTAGGGGACTAAATGAATAGTCATAATCAGATTTGCTGAAAACTATATTGTAATAAGTTCTTTTGAGTTTCATCAATTTAACTTTTACAATAATTTTGAATGCCACAAAATTTAAAAAAAACGAAAACCAAGGCTGCACAAGAATTAAAAATAACGCCTTTAGAGTTTATCATCAGAGGGAATCGGGAACAGCCGTTTCGTGCTTTTTGGGACTCATCAGCCCAATCCACCTTTCCCCTGAGTGAACAGAGCACTTATTTTTTATTGTTATCTGTTTGGTTCGGAGGTTACTGTTGGGAGCGAGGGCGAGTTCCACTTATGTTCATGTCTTTCTGGGTTTATCATCGGGGGAGGGTGGATTGGGCTGATGAGCCCCAAAAAGGACGAAAAGGCCATTCCGATTCCCTCTGATCAAAAACTCCAAAGGTGTTATTTGTTTATTCTTCTACAGCCTTGGTTTTCATTTTTTTATAATTTCTCTGCATATTAAATTTATTTATTAAAATTTTAAAAACTTCATACATATATTTGAATCTGCTAATAATAAAATTCAAAAATGACTTAAAACTGAACCCATAAAGTATGGTATCAAACTGTGGTATCCTACTACAGTAAAACATTATACCAATATTTGTTACTAATATATAAGCAACATTTGCAAGGAAAGTCTCTTCAATTAAGTGGAAATTGGAGTCTGCAGCTACCTTCAATAACTACATAAACTCGGGCCATATCAAGATTCACAATCTGTTCCCGCAACACATTCAAGATGAATTGAATTTAGGAACAGCAGCAGGGAAGGATTATCAATGAAGCCCAGTTACTTTGTGGTGCCTAGCCAGTCATTTCCAGATTTCTGATGGGTATAAAAAAACAAAATCCATTTCAATTCTGAGTAGTATTATTGTGAACAGTATTACAGGTTCCTGAAGAACTTTGCATTATACTTTGTATTCATAATCTACCTTATATAATTGGCTAAGTTCGTCTGTCTGTCTGTCTGTCCGTAACTCGATAGAATGCCAATCATCTCATAGCGTTGGAACACGTCACGCATGACGTCATGTCCATGACGAAAAACATGGCACCCAAATGAATTGCCGTCGATTCAAATTCACAGACAGCGATTACAGACAGAATTACATATATTTCTGAAATTCCTTTACGCACAAAGAAAGTTTATATGTAAATGCATTAATTTCTTGCGGTAGAATTTTATAGAGCGTTGGATAAACCTCGGTATTTGCAATCCCATTTGTCTTCGTTGGAGATGTTAGAGGCACAGGTCATAAGGCAACTAGATGGCCTGCTCAGGCCTAAAGGTAGGAGGTTAAGTAGTAGTGGCTGCCATTTTGTTGTTAGGCAAGAAAACCCGTTTCTCCAGTTTCCTTCATTTACAGAAATTCGTTGTCCTTCCCTTCAAATTACATAATGTTATTTTGGCTTAAAAAGTGTTATTATTATTATCAACTTATATAATTGGCTAAGTTCGTCTGTCTGTGACTCGATATAATTAAGCTATTAACATAGATCCAAGGTTCTCAATGGTAGCATTGATTCAAGGGTATTCAAATTGGATGAAATATTAGTTCATTGTGTCATTTCATGTTGTTTCCATGAAATTTTATCCTTGGGAACTAATCTAGACAACTGAAATTCTAACAAAATATACGTTCAAAACCAAATAATTTTGTTACCACTGCACCCATTTTAATGAAATTTGACATTCTTACTCAGTTTTTTAAGCTGATTTTGAAACTCAAAACCATTTTTGCCGTAGAAGCTTCGTTCACAAGTTAGCGCAGTATTTAGATTACAAAGGTGAGTTTGAAATGCCTTTCGGCATTATGGGTCAAAAATAATAATTATTCCATTGTTACTTTTAGTAAAATTTATTTACAAGGACAAACTTTAGATATGGTTGGTATTTATTTACCAGAGCCTGTTTTTAGTCATGGACAGTTATAGGGGCGTATATAAGGGGGGGGGGGCCGGGCCCCCCCCGAAATAATGAAGATATGTCCTCCGAACGTTTTTTTTGGTTGAACAGATAGATTTTCATTGTTTTTTTTCCCCCCCCCCCCCGAAAATATATTCTATATACGCCACTGGACAGTTATATGTTGCCACATTTCGAGCACATCGTGCTTACGACGTCAAAATCAAAATTCTTCACCAAATACATCAAGGACATCTGATAGAAGGATCTCATGCTGTTTTTACAAAAAATATAGTTTATAAGGAGATATTTACTTTATAGTTGACAATTGATAATAAAATGATTTTTCAGATTTCTTTTTTAAGCCTGTCGTCCGACAGGCTTTGCTGCTAGTACTATTATAAAGCTTGGCCTTCAGTGTAGAAGAAGGAACTGGAGTAATCAGTTCATTTATATACAAATTCTGGAAAAAGGTTAACTAAAACAGTATCTTCCTTCAGTTCCTGTATCTCACCTAGAGTGACACCGCTTCAAACATGGACTGATCTTAGAATTTACCCACGTTAACTTCATAAATGAACATATGAATACTTGAGGATTCCATATTAACAGAAAACAAAACAGAACAAAAAAAAAAAGCGATCATTACCTACCGAATTCATGAGATTGACAGTTAAACTAAGAAGGAAATCAAAATTTTATTTTTTATTCTTCATTAAAAAAAAAAAAAAAGTTAAAGCAATCTTATAAACAGGCCATGCAGGCCCAAGGGAGCACAGGAGATAAGGCTCCCAGCGTTTCGTGACCAATGGAACTAGATTGAGGTCGGGAGGTCAGCCTGATGCCCCGCCTTTAACTCCCAGAAAAGAAACTCTACCCATTCTACAGAGGGCTGGGTAGATCCTAGAACTCGTTTGAAGAGAATGGAGCTTGGAAAAATTCCCACCCTCTGCCGAGGCGGGAATAGAACCCGCCACCTCCAATCCGCAGCCAAGAGCCCATACCCACTCGGCTACCGGGCCCACTATTCTTCATTAGACATTTCAAATTTTTAAAGTATTATTTAATTTCAAAATTAAATACCAACAAATTCAAACTTATTTTGAAGTTTACTTACTTGTTTTCAATGCTGCCCGTTTTCGGTACTCCTAGATTTTCACTTTGATGCTGATGTTGCTCAAGTTTTGAGGTTTCCTTAGGACTATTCATTTGATCTGATGATTTATTTACTCTCGAACTCCTTCTTTCCTGATATTTTTGAAATAAGGATTCCACCTACATAATAACAAATATTTCTGGATTCAGATACTATCCAAAATTATATTACTTAAAAAAGAAAGCTACTCCACCATATACTTCATAAATAATAACATATACTTCGTATACACACCAAATTGATGGCCGTAAATGACTTAGAAAAAAAAATCTATTCAATCCTAAAAGATATTTAACATGAAAATTTATAGTAAGCAATAGTTCAAATCAAATCGTCTGAATTACTTTACCTCAAAATTTTTCAGTTCTTTGCTCCATAAACATGAATCATTTTCAGAGACTTGAAACACTCTTAACATCACAAATAAAACATGAATACAGTTTGGACTCCTTCCACAGCTGCAGCTCTGAAGTATGAAAATTATACTAATAAGTTATTTTTACCTCCAACAATCAAATAGTTATTATGCAATATTAATAGCAGCAAAATTACAACGGATTTTTTTTAATTTTTTTAAATTACCTGAGGTCCAATTACTACTTTAAATTTGTGTTCTGGAGAATCACCAGCTATTAAAAAGGAATTGGGACCAGGTTGTTGAAGTAAATATAATCTTGCTCGCTGAACTTTTTGTATTCGTTTTTTTGTATTTTCGATCTGTAGATTTTCTAAACTAGTTGCTGGCGATACCCTCTTCAAAGTTGAAACAGGAGGACTTGAAGGTCGCTAAATTAAAAAAAAAAAAAAAAAAAAATATAAGGCAAACGATTAAAACTAAAACAGTTAAACCATTGATTTTCATAATGGAGTTTGCATTTTTGGCACTAAGACAGAACTTTTTTATTATTATAATCCTTAAGTAGACCAAAATGCACAATTAAGATAAAAACAGTTACAGCCCTTCGCAACACATTATTTTATATGTAATTTTAATTAAATGTTTTTATCATAATTATGTTTTTTTGGTCTGCTTAAGGAATATTTATATTGCATGTTTAAAAATGACTGATAATATTATAATCTTTGACTTGACAAATAGCTTGATTTTCTTTACATTACCTTTATAAAATTTAACAACTTGGATAAGGGCCATAGTATCAAGCTCTTTAGATGATTAGGGGTCAAACTTCTGTTTGAACATGTTTATTTTAATAGAATTAGTTTAAATTAAATAATTTGAATTTATATCATCATTAATAAGTTAAATAAATAATGAAAAAAAATTAGTTCTAGTGGTAAATAATTATTAAAAAGTTTAGCTTTCTGTTAATACACTACTATCCAAGCAGCTTTTTTTTTTTTTTTTTTTTTATTATAAACTTCCTTTAATATTTTACGTACTCAAATTAACAATAAATTCATGTCCACATTAAATTTCCAAAATGAATGGATAATTTTGCATCCAGAAGGGATCAGACATTCATTCTTGCAAAAAAAAAAATTAAAAAAAATTATGCATTATTTATTGTTTCAGAATATAAATAAGTTTGACTCATTCAATATAGGAGAGAGTTAAAGCAGCACTAAAGAAGGACTGTAACCTCTTTGGCAAAGGATCTGAAAAACCACTATCAGGTGTTTTCAAGATGTAAGCAACAGTGATCTGTGATGTCTCGCAAATGTGAAACCCAGATTTCCCAAGGAATACAACAATTTTTGGTAACCATCGTCTTGATTTATAAGTTTATAATGCATGTAGTTTTATAGTAACTAAACTCTTTCTGGAAAGCAGCTACTAGGATAACTGGATCAAGATAAAGTCCTCTTTAATACATGGGTTATGCAATATAAAGTTTTCTGGTTCTCTTCTCTCCTGTAATTCTTATTCTACGAGATTCATTACATTAGAGAAGATTCAATTTTCAACATCATTCAAAAACAATCATCGCATGAAAAAGGAGCACATTCACCAAACATAACACCATGAAAGGATGCACTAAGTAAGCAGATCTCCGAATGTTACATAAATGAAACTGGGTAAAGCTGCTATGCTGGGCCTATTGGACAAAATTTGGTTCAATGAACTTTAATTTCCATAAAGTCATGCAGACCCAATAGAAATCAAACCTTCCCAATTCCTAAATTTTGGGTAATGAGGCAATCCAATCAAATACCAAAAAGTTTAAAATAGTCAGAAAAATGTTGAAGCTATGTTTTTAATAAGAAAGCAGTCAGTTCTATACCAATAATAAAAACACACAATCTTCAATTTTATCCTATCGATTAAACAACATCTTCCAAAAATAACATCAATAAATCTATTTAAAATAAACGTGATACTATACAAAACAATTTAAAATGAATGTATTACTACTGAAAAACAAACAATTTATTGTTGATTAATTTTTGTATGAGAAAAGAAGGTTATCTTTTCTTTATGTATGATTTTCTTTAAGTTTGTATGTTTTTATGATTTTGTGGAGCCTTGAAAAAGTTCTTTGTTGAAAAGAAGAAATATTGATGATAAAGTTGTATTGATGTTATTTTTGGAAGATGTTGTTTAATCAATAGAAATATATTAAGAAGATCTTGGATGCAATTTTATCCTGTTCAAGTTGAAAGACAATAAGACAAATTGTGATAGGTCAATCAAGGAAATCTAATATGAATTTTATTGTTGATAATAAAGGCATTATTTTTTTAGAATAAAAATGTTTTAAAGCAATTTTCACAATGAAGTGTGCAATTTTTTTTTTAAATTCATCTTACTCTTGAATACATTATCAAAACTTCAATAAATTAAACTCACAGATCTGGAAGCACTTGGTGACCTCTGTCTAAAATGTCCTACAGTTGGGGAATCTGGACGCTGCCTTCCTCTTTTGTTTACGTAAGAAAATTCAGTGGCATTAGAAGAAGGTGATGGAGTACGGCATGGTCTTTTGACGCCATCTTTGCCAGTGTTCTGATTAAATAAAAACAAAACAGTATTTTATCTACATTTATGAAACAGAAATGAAATAGATATTTCAGAAATTGAAGCTTTCTTAATGCCAATTGAAATATTTAGTTGAAGGAATGTTTAACAAAATGAAATATTACAATTTACAGAGCAAAAATTTATTTATGTATTCTAATCAAATACAAAAATCTTAAGTATTTGTAGCGTTACATATTTAGTTAGTTCTTTTCGTATCACTGAGCTTTTTAGAAGCAAAATTGTAATTTAACAATTTAAGACATATTAAGCAAATAATGTATGGCCTCAACAAGTTTAATTATTTCATCAATTTAGCAATCCCTAGCAAATATACCTCTCAATTCTATTATGCCTACATTAGGCTCATAAGCAACTATAGGCAGACATACCTTAGAGTTATGTTACCTGAGGTTCCAGAATGTTGCAATGATTCAAAGCACTGTTTTTTGAATTGCGCTTTTTTTTTATTATTCATTTACGGATGCATGTATTGCACTGCAATTGTCATATAAGTACATAACTGACATAAAAGCATTTGTAATACAATAACACAAAGATATACAAAGCAAACCATGTTTGTAAACAAACTTACAACAGCAACACCAGTAGTTGGAAGCCAATTGGTCAGTGGCATCATGCTGCTAAAGAGCCATAACTCTGGAGCAATTTCCATAACTTTAGGGAATGGTGACAATTCAACATCCATAACAGTTTTTACTACACAACTCTAAGGTTGAAGAGCCATAACTTGAAAGCAAGACTGTATAAATATTGTTTAATTTCTCAAAATACGAATGAAGATTTTAAAAACATCGATAAACAAAGTTAATTAAAAATTAAGGTCACTTCAAAAATAGGAAAGATTATCTATTGCATGAAAATTATTCAATCAAATATTCGATAGGTTTTCTGCATCTTGTAATTACTTAGTGGACTGTATAAAGAAGCTTTACCTTAGGATTAGCTTCTTAATTGGTGACAAATTATCCATTAATCATGAACAATTAACATTGTAATAATGAAGACACAGAATTTGTTTATACAGTGTATTTACAGTTACATATAGAGTCGATGACTAAATTTTACAAGAAACTTTTTTTTTTTTTTGAGATGAAGTGCTTTTAATTTAAAATTGTGTGTGTGTGTGTGTGTGTGTGTGTGTGTGTGTGTTTTGAAGTTTAACCCCATCTCAATCAATGTAATCTTCCTCGTAAGTACCCAATTACTTAAACAGAAAAATCCTTTTCACCATTTATAGGGAAAAATATTTTAATGCCATACTTACTTCAGAAGCAGGATGTTCAATGATGCCCAACTGTAATGGAGTCGGATGCTTTGCGATCTGCATTAAAATAAAAACATAGTATTATCACTTGACTTTAGTATTCTTCTATCTTCCTCACTATAAAGGCAATTTCAAGCCAATTTTTTTTTTCTTCTTTAAATGTTATACCATGCTATACACGACAGGAAGTAAGCTTGTTGAATTTTATAAATTTTAGTTTTTATTAGATTATGGTAGCCAATTTTCTTCTATGGGAATAGCAGTTTCAGATGTTCATGGAATCCATCACAACAAATATTCTAATAAAGCAATGTATGTTCACCAAGTGAAAAGAAAGCTGAAAATATGTACTTTCTGAAGACACTTTAATTTTTCAACAAATGATTTTTTTTTTCCTTTCAACAATGATGGCTGTTCAGTTTTACAGTCCACATTACTATTGTTTTCCTTCTTTTCATTAGGTCCAGCAGTTTTTAGGATAACTGAAATAAATTTGATTTAGCTTAGATAAATTTCAATAACAGTACTAACGCTGTATAATCATTGTTGCCCTCTTCTTAATAAAAAAGCCAGCTCCAAGATGGATAAAAATTATGTTTTGTCAGCATCTTAAAAAATTTAGAATTTTTAAACCCTTCACAAGTTCTTATTCTGTATAAATATATACAGCTCACATACATATGAATGGGAACAATTCCACAAGCCTTCGAGTTGATCGTCAATATGGGTAAAGCTGATTGATGAATCCAAATAAGGATGAAACAGCTGTCCCAAATTCTTGTTTGATGATAACTCAAGGTAAGAATGAAAAGTGCATTTGCTTTGTTCCTTTTTCATAATAAATTGAACATGTTAAATACATCTAAATTTTTTTAAAAAACAAAAATTAACTTTGTCAATTTAGTTTTTACTTTGTAAAAGTCTATTCTCCATCTGCTTATTAAATATATTTTTAGAGTGAACAAAAATCTAATCTGTTGCTTTCTTTGTAACAATTTAAATATGCGATGCATTTAAAAAAAATAAAAAATAAACTTAACATTCTTTCTTCTGTTCTGTTCTTTCTTTTTTTTTTTTTTTCAAGTTTTGGACATCCTAAAGGGATGAAAATTACATAAAGAAGTCTAGTTTACCTCAAATGCCCTATCTAAACCTGAACAAAAAAACCTTTACAGAAAAATAACATCAATTGCCATTTTTAACTTGTTGAAATTTTATTTCCCAAGTGAATCAGAATAAACTTTAATTAAAACCCTAGCCACATAACACATATTTACATTCAGTTTAAATTACAATTATATAAAGATGAATTGCAAATTTATCTATTTAAATTCATACTAGGTTTTTAGACAGTTTTATGTAATTTGAAATACAATGAAAGGCGTGTGCGTGAGTCTATTGCACTTCTCAACTAAAAATTACTCAGAATTTATGGGTTTTATCAAAGTTGTCTTATCCATATTTATGATCTTTGGAACTCATTATTAGAGGGCTTAATAACAGTGCAAAACAACTGCTTAAAATTGCAGATAAAATGGGGGGAAATAAAACGAGTTTAATGTACATGAAAGATAATTATTGTAAGTATCTATATGAAATTTTCGTTGACAATCGATGTAATTGGAAACTAATGGTTAGCTGATTTTCATTTAACTTTGAGTCAATTTTCTTTAGTAGAATCTGTACGGAAGACGAGCGTTATCTAAAACTAAAATAAGCCCTTAATGGTTACCCTAAAAACTACAAAGCTTTCTGAAAAAAATGTGAAAATATATTTTTTTCGTTTTTTTTTTTAGTATAAAAAAGGTTTTCAGACAATATACATTTTTGATTTTCACATGATACCAAGAAATTGTATATTGCTTTATAAGAATATTTGCTACAATAGATTTTATAAGCCTCTACATCATTTTTTTTTCCTATTGAAGAAAAAAAATAGCTGCTATAATGTAATTAACATTTTAATAAAATTCAACATATGTCATTTAAGGCATAAAGTGCATAAAAGCTGTTTATTGAAATTAAAAATGATGCAGCTTCCAATTTACTCAAAAAATACTGCCATTTCCAACAGAATTACATTTAAGAAAGTTTTTTTCCCAAAATTGAGTATACTTTCTCTTAAAAATAACTCAAAATAAAATATTTTTATTTTTAAATTAAAAATAGAATTTTCATCAGAAATTTAAAAAATACAAAAACGGTTAATACAGTCAAACTTGGATAATTCGAACTTGAAGGGACTAGAGAAAAGTTCGAAATATCCAAAAATTTGAATTACATATATTTTCTCAAACAGAAGAGATAAATAAAAAAAGTTAACTCCACGATCAAAGATACACATAAACTTAATCTAAGAATACTGCTACATTTTTTTTCATTAAATCAAACATTATTTACTAGCTTAATTATTCATCACTTAAAAAAAAAAAAAAAAAAAAAGGCCGATATTTTTAATTGCTTCATTGATGCAATCTTTGGGTCATAGCAAATGATTCCAACCTATCAATTGATATAAAAATACATTCCAACCCTCGCTTTTGTTTTCCTTAGAAAGTCCGTTAAGATAAATAATGTATCTTAGCTGAAAAAAGTCTCAGGAACAATTTTTATCGTAATATTTAAGGACAATCGTAGGAAAAATTCAAATTATCCACGATTTTTAACATTATTTTAATACAGAATTCTAGGGACCGAGCAAAAAATTCGAATTATCCAAGTTCGACTGTATATTTTATCTTAAAAGCTAAGAAAATGTAAAGAAACAAAAACAGATAAGCTTGGGAATCAAAGTGGTGCATCCAAAAAACAAAATCAACAACAAGAAATTCACAATAAAAAAAAAAAGTAAAAAAAAAATTTGTGTGTGTGAGTTTCGCCGGCTTCAATAAATGCTGGTACATGAATTTTTTTAAACGTATTTTTTTATTGTGAATGGACCACTTGAGGTTTATGCCTTATTGACGTCATGTATGACGTGTAATGTGGGATCATGTGGGATAACAAACATATAACTTAGTTTGGTCCTGAAGGAGGAGTGAGACATGATACTATATAGGTCCTTTTTTGAGGGATTTCCTCACTCCGGGATGAGATATTATCTCGATATTTTGGTCCGGTGCCTCGGGCCTTCTTCGGGAGATGTAATTAATATTTATACATCTCCTGAAGAAGGCCTGAGGCACCGGGCCAAAATATCGAGATAGTATCTCATCCCGGAGTGAGGAAATCCCTCAAAAAAGGACCTATTTAATATAACTTAGCATGAATGACTCAAAACATCATCGATTTTTGATATTTCTCCTTCTTTAATATAATATTTCCTCTATATCGACATGAGTTAACACAAAGCACATGGCTTTGTTTATCCCACAAGCCAAGCAGTAGCCTGGTGGGATATTTTGTAACTACGAAGCCACGCCTATTCTTAAGTGGCCCATTAAATTATATCCTTCGTTGATAATATATTGCTGTCGTCTTCTTTAATAGGCTATAATCAACTCTACATCTGATATGAACATTTAGGAAGGCTTACAATCGTTTCATCAAAATCAAATCTTTTAGTTCTCCCTCTATATCTATACGGGTTAAAACTAAGCACATGGCTTTGTTTATCCAAACCAAGCAGTAGCCTGGTGGGATATTTTGGAACTAAGAAGCCCCACCTCAAGTGGTCCATTTCTTATTGTTTATTTTGTTTTTGGAGGCTCCACTTTCATTTCCATGATTGTGTTTATTATCCTTAGTACCAAGGCCTTGCTGTTTACTGTGACTACCCCTAGCTGATGATCGCCAAAGAGCATGAAATTGCTGTTCTGGATGTTACTTAGTAAACACTTGCTCTCTCCCATTGATGTTTATAAGTAATAAGCATATAGCAACATTTTTACAACACTTCAGGTAACATTTGAAATTTCGTTTTATTACTTTCTGAATTTTCAGTTTGCTCTCATATAACTAAAAAGACTAATTTTCAAAGTAAAAATAATGCAGATTCCATTTTCTATGATGGTGTTTGAATAGTAAAAAAACACGAGGAGGTCTGGTAGCCGGCAGTTGCACTCTGGGAACCTTTATTTGGATTTTTTTTTTTATGTGCAGTGATGGATCAGTTAATCTTGAAATACTGTACATCTCCGGAGTCATTAAACTGGATACAATCACATCATAGAATGAAAACATGAAATTAAAGCAACTTGTCAATTTATGCCAGGACAATTTGTCTTTGAACTGTTATAGATTGCATTAATTCTCATAGTCCCTATAACAGTCATTGATTACTTGGTTGTATGTCACATATTGGGATGCATTAAAATTGAGTCTTAATATCACAAAACAGCAAGGCCTCTGCGCACACAACAAATATGTCAAAGTTATGGAATTCAGTTATTAAATACTACATATAAATGTCAAATTTTATCGTTGTGTACCATATTAATTATGTATTTTACTTTCTTTAATTATTTTTTTCCTCATATTTTAAGCAAAGCAGTTCCTTTCTATTACCACCAAAAGATGTTGTTTCATTAGGTACATTCATTTTTTTCTCCAAAGACAGATAGACATACATATTCAAATTTGCCCCCCCCCCTCCAAAATAATAATAATTACTAATTATCAATTTTTCCCCCCCACATAACTTCCTATCATAACAATCTTTGATATTTCCCTATTCATTATCTAGTTGTAATTCAACTTGAAATTTTTTAGCTTTGTTTTTCACATCTGAAGATGCGGGTTGCGTGCCCTGGATGTTGTAGAAAAATCCCATGTGTTTTTTAAAGTATGGGAAACTCAAAATTTTGATTCGATCAATTCTTTTACATTTGAGATCATTTTATTTTAAAAAATAAGATTTACATGACCTATAAGAGAATAAGTTGATATTGACTGAATTTATACCATTCTTATATATCTTATTAAATTTGGAATGGAATCACATCATAATATTCACAGATTTGATTTTTTTTTTTTCCTAATGTCCATGGTTTATTAAAAAAATACCATAAAAATGGTCATAAATAGCTGTATTTATAACAAATGGCTTCCATTTTTTTTTCAAATCTCAATTGATAGCATATATATTTTTACGATCTCATAATAAAACTTTCAATATCAACATTGAATCACATAAATATGCATTTTTATGTCAACAGTCAATTATTAAAAATAAACAATGAATCAACATTGTTGATATTAAGTTGTTAATATTTCTACTGTCGACAGCATTATATTATGATTAACTGCGCTGATTTACCGGATAACTTAACAAATTACTTAAATATTAATGTCTTTAAACAATGCATTACGATTTTTTTTTTCAACTGCACACCAAGACCGCTGCTTCAATAGAGTTCACCGGCTTCAGTTATTCAGTGTCCAATGGCTTCGATCGTTATGCAACCACTTTAAACATTCATTTTTTCTCTCTTGCTTTCTTTTTTAATCTAATGTTTTGTATCAAATTGCAATAACTCCATCATTCCTCACAGTAATCAACGACCGACATTTAAACTACGTCGATCGTTGATTACTATGAAGAATGATGGAGTTATTGGAAATTTGATATGATGGACTAATCATCAAGTTAAAGCTTATCAGTGAACTTAAAAGTTGTATTTTGTTACTATATTTATGAAGAAAATAAATCATGAAAACAAATAAAATAAAAATGGTATAATTTAATCTTACCAATGGGCCTTTCGGTTTCAGCCCATCGTTCCTCTGGGAGTGCAGGGTACAAGTAACTTTCAATCTTTCCCTGATGTTGTTATCCTCCAACTTCTCCTTTACTTTGGAAAGGCGTTCTTGCATTCCCGCCTGCATTTCTGCTTTGATTATTCATTAATCCTACTAGAGAAAATTTATATCGGTGCGAATACCTTAATTTGCTAAATTTTCTCTGAGGCAACTTAGTTGAGGACTTCATTTAAAGTCGTTCACATTCCTAAAGATCAACAACGAGACAATTTTAGTTAATAATACTCAGTAACAATCTAACAAATTAACTTGAATAAAATAACAAATTAATTAAAAAATAACGAAGTTGTATACAAATTTTCTCTCACAAGTTGTCGTCTAGTACGGGACTATTTTTCTTTTCAAAACTTCTATTTGCAACTTTTTGAACTTGCAAACTTAATTACAACATAAAACGCAAGGTAAAATTACAATATATTACGATGGCAATGAACTTGTCTTTTTTTCTGAAAGTAAATTTATTATTCGTCGCAATTCAATTTCTTGTTGTCCAACTTCCCAAAATGACTAAAAACTGCAGTTGGGTCACCTTTTAAAAAGTTTCTTAATGAATAAACTTCAAGATTTCTAAATCTTTGCCTTCTTAACAAAATCGAAAGTTTTTAGTAACAAACTGAAAACAAAGAAAAACGCAGCCGAGTCTCATTAACAAAGGCAAATCGACAGACAGTGACTTGAAAATAAGAAAGACTTAATTGTTTTTGAAGATGTCGGAAAGCGTCTGCGGCCATTTTGCACTCATCTCATCAAGGCGGGATCAGAAAGTCGTCTTAACATTAAAACAATATGTTCAACTTCGAAAAGTTCTCGCAAAACTACTTTGTATGCAATCGGAATAATAGCTCTACAAATGAAATAATTAAAATGAACTTACTGAATTGGCAGAGGAGAAATCGCAAGGCCCAAAGATCAACTCAAAGTTACTATTTGTGTAATTAAAAAAAAAAAAGTCCCAAGTTGAGGAGGGTAGTCCTTCCTTCGCACAGATCCTGCCTCGTTTTCGTTCATTTACAGGTCACGAGTTCACAGCTTAACAAGAAGGGAGAAACTTTTCAAACTTTATTAAACGCCTTTAAATTGGATTCTGTAAATTATTTTCTAAAGACATCTTAATCTTAATTTAAAATCTATTTATTCATTTTGTTTTTTATTTTTTTTTACAAGCACAACTTACATATTAAATTCATAAAAACCTAAATACAATTATTAGTGTTCATGGGAAAAAGTTCCCACACGAATGAAAAGAGATCCTCGGTAGAGAGTAACATCCCATAAATACACTACTTATTCCTTCTCCTTTTTATGCTTTTTTTTTTCCCCAGTGCGAGAACAGAAATTTACATTGATCTACTGAATTCACACAGTCCTAATCTCATAAGTTAAATAGCATTACTTTTTTTATATAAATATTAAAGTGGCTATACTATATAATAATATTTATTAGAAACGTCATTAAAAAATAATATAAATTACATTTAACAAAATTCTCTTAAAAATTAAAAGAAGAACAAGATTATTTATTTATTTATTTATTTATTTATTTATTTATTTATTTATTAAAATCTCTTCGTTTAATAAAATTTTCAATTTTTTATAAAAACAATTAATGTAATTTTACGCTAATAAAATAAACTTCTTAAAATGTTGGATATTTGTCGTTTCCTTTTCTTAAAGATTTTCATTTGTTTTTTTTATTATAAAGCGAAATAGAATCTAATTTTAAATTAAGTTTTTAGCTTAACTTCAAGAAAAAAACAACTTAATTTTAATTTAATTGCTAATAAATTGTAAAAAGTAAAAATAATAATAATTTTGCACATTCCAATATTTTTTGATTACTCTGGAGTAAAAACAAAAATACTAAATTTTTGCGTTATTATAACAATATCCTTTTGTAAGAAATGCAATTATCGCCGGCAAAAAAAACAACAGACTTTCTGCGCAGATACAACCCGCGGCAATCATCGTTTTCTCGTTCATTGCTTCTTATAATCATGATTGAATATAAATTAAACTTTTAAATATTTTTAAATGTTAAAGGTAGAACGTCAATCGAATTGCTGTTAATAAAAACCTTTCTAATACAAAATTTAAAGTAAATTTTCAAATATTTTCAAAATGAAACATTTTTTGCTGATAATAATTCGCGTATTTATTCTTAGAAATATTATGTAATTTAAGATATCACAGTTAACTTCCTTAATTTCTAAATTTATATGCAGTTGATTACAATAATAGAAAAATGCGATTATCAAAAATGTAATCAAGACAGAATCGATTGAGCGCTGAAGTTCGCGACAATACATAAATAATTACATTTACAACAATGCAATGCGTAATGCAACTGTAGTCTCATTCATTGTCCTAAAAGATGGTTCACTCCGTGCCGGTTGCGAGCAGTTGAGACATCTCTTGAAGAATTCTGCAGACCCGGTTGAATACTGTAAATCTTGAATTTGAATTATAAAAAGCAACAATGAGTAAATCCAAAGGAAAGGCACGTATGGAAAGTGATTCTGATTCAGGACCAGAAGATAGAACACCCCCTTCCAAGAAAGCAAAGACTAATTCTGCACCTAAAGGAAACAGCAAAGCATCGAAAAGCTTAGATGGTGAAGACGGAGTCATGTTTCCTCTTGCAAAAATGAGATATGTAAAAGTTCGAGAATTCAGAGGCAAAGTAATGATAGACATTCGAGAATACTATGATGCTGGCGGAGAATTAAAGCCTGGAACAAAAGGTATTTGCCTGACATTGGACCAGTGGAATGCTTTAAAGGATCATATTGAAGAAATAGACCAAGCCCTTAAAAATAATTAGAATCTCTCAGTGTAATAGAATTATACTAAAATGTTAATCATTTTACATTATTTTCAACTCTGTTCTACTGTTCATAATATCCACTAATTCAATCCTTGATTTTTAATGTTTTGTGAACTTCATAAAATAATAAAAAGTAATCGATTAATATACTTTCGGTTTTAGCGTACTTTTCTAGCTAAAAACCGATCAGATCACTCAAGTATGTGTCTTTCCCCTCCCCCGATATCACCTTGAATCACTGGATGTATCTTCTTGAAACTTAGTATACATTTTTAAGGACTAGATGTTTAAAAGTTTGAAATCTTTTCCAAATGGATCTTTGTCAAGAGATCAGTACAAGAAGGCGACAAAAATCCCCATTGGAATCAAAACAATGCATTTCTGTTCTGTTTCTATTAGGCCTATGTAATACGTAATTTTAATCCCTTTTCAGATAATCCATTTGATATGATTAAAATCTATGAATAAATAAATACATGATTAATCTGGTTTCAATAACTAAAATAATAGGAATTTAATTTTTTTTTTTTTCCAGAAAATTCAAAATTTGTATCGTTTTTATTCAATAGATAATAGAATTTGAAAATAAATGCAGACATTTCGTTTTTGTCGTTTTTACAACTGTAAAAGAAAAAAAAAAGGAAGAATTTTTTAAGAAATAACACTTTGAGGAAATGGCGTTTTAAGTTCTTCGAATTTCTTGTTGAATTTGTAAGTAAAAACGTTGTATTTTGCAAGTCCTGAAACAGCCGTTTGCGTTTTTTGGATATCGGACATAGTCATTGCTGTACATATAGGTCGGCACGAAGCAGCTATCTCAGGATGTCTTTATATGAATAAAAGGGTGCCATTTATTAATATTATTAAACAATTTCTGCAATTATTAATTCATTTGTGTGAATGCTGGGGAATGAATTAGTTATTTCACTTCCATAGTGCTTTTTGTTTTTTGGATGTCTTCTCTAGGAATAAAAAAAAAAAAATAATTAGAAGATTCCTCTTTTATAATTAGATTTGAAGTTAATTTTGTATCAAAAATACTCTAGACATCTTAACGGATGTCAAATTTTGGATTGTTGGTAGGGGTAAATTTCCCGAAATTGCATCCGAAAATGGAATCTAGGATTTTTGGACCAGGTGTTTCGGTTGAAAACTAGTCCCCCCCCCCCCATCTGAGAAAGGGCAGAATTTCTTTCTTTCTTTTGATTGAATGACTACAAAGACCTTCATATCTCTCCCATTCCAAAATCCTGGATAAAGCTAAGGATAAAAATGATGCCTAGCTTTACATTCCAATAATTCTGAACAGTTTTCACATCAATATCCTACAGAAATACTATAATTCCAATATAGAAGCATGTAATAGATTTTTTTTTTTTTTTTTTGTAATTTCATAGACCTAGTTAGTTTGATTCTGAAGGAGGAGTGGGACATGATACTGTCCCACTGTCGCCCGAGGCACCGAGCTGAAATATCAAGAAAATCTCATCCCCGAGTGGGAAAATCCCTAAAAAAAAAGGATCTATACAAGATCTAGTTATTTTTAAAAACTTACGAATTATTAAAGCTCCAGAATCTTGCAGAGAGGTTTGTAATCTGGATCTAGCCAAGCATTTCCTTTACCAAATATGATTCCACAAAAAAGGTATCAGTGTTACATTTCTACATAACACGATACCAGCAATTACATAACATTACGCAGTTTATTACTATAATAAATTTAGATTCAAAAGACTTGCAGTATTCTTATTAACCAGTAATTCTGGAAGATGGTCAGTGGTCACTGGTGTACAAAGGGGATCAGAGTCGGTAGGGATCAGAATCTCCCCTCTTCCATGACTGCATCTGAAAATGCAAGATTTCTTGGATTAGGGCCTGCTTTTTGGTTGAAAAGTTTATCGGTTTGTCTGAAACCCTCATCTGGGAAAGGGCAAAAACTTTTTTTGTTTTTAAAAGAGTACAATCATCATAACCTCTCCCATTCCAAAATACTGGTAAGCATATGTCTGTGGTAGTGGCCATCATTTTTCTATTTCTAAATTTTAACAGGTCGAGTTAGTTTAATATTTAAAATATGTAAATATTAAATAAATATAACACAAACTCTTTCTTCTTCTAGATTAACTCACTATATTTCAAAATATAAACTGTTTTCTTCTTCAGGTACATTACGGAGTGAAACCAAGTAAGTTTCCTCTCCTTAAATAAATTAGAAACTAGAAGAAGAAAGAGTTTGTATTATATTTATTTAGTTTAACATTGTTTGGCATAATTCTTATTTAAGCATTTATCAAACATTGAGAAATAGTTTATTTTTCCAAACAAGTCAATAATGCCAGGTCCATGGGGGGGGGGGGGGGGGGGGGTCTACGATTTTGAGAGGGCCTATTATCCCGGGTATAAGCAAAGGGGAATACGTTTCCCATCTGGCCTGGGCCTATTACCAGCTTTGCACAAGCCTGGGTAATGCCATGTGTCGGGAAATGTTTTGAATGCCAAACATTATTGTAGAAATACTCTTGTTGCATGCGGTTTGCACCGAAGTGCGATCTTTTAAGCCGAAGGTCCATGTTCTATGGATCTCTAGTGTTCTCAAGATGGCAACCCCTAGAAGAATCCGTAGAATTTCTACGGAAGGATACTGAGGTGGTTTCCCGTTGCCTTCCTGAGGACATCATTACGGAATGAATTCAGACTAGAAGAGAAAGAAGAAGAAGCAGACAAACACAGGAAAGAAATTTAGAAATAATCTTATAAGACAAAAAAGGAAACGATAGGCAATATCCAAATCCTATTATTGCCACTTTGATGGCATTAAGAGGAATTTGAATACAAAATTAGTAAGCAAAACAAATAAAGGTGGGGGAGGAGAACCCTAACAAGTCAGACAGCAATTAACAGATAAGGTGATCTTTTTCATTCAAGTAACATTATAATTAGTATAGTTGTTTCTCATCTTCTGCAAATATATTTAAACCGGATATTTTCAGAGCAGTGAAAATTCCATTCAGATTTTTATTCTGGAATATTACCAGTTTAACTTATCACAAAGTTTGCCATATTTAAGAAGATCATTGGTTAAATTAACACTGCTGCAAACTGAATCACAGAATTTGAAGTTTATCAAGTTTTCAAACCATGGATGGACGGGACCCAATATTTCGGGAAATTTTCGGGAAAATTATAATTCCGTTTATCGGTTGGGATTGCTTTACTTCGGGATTTCTTCGGGACGGGATTTTGCGATTTATTTAAATTCAACAAAAGACTTAATAATGCTGGGATTATAAATCCTGGCAACTGAAGACTACAATAAATACTCTGGACTATTTATTTTCCTTCTACCTCCCAATATTACATCAACAACAAAGTGTTTTCGTCATGGCGTTAGCGATCGACATGGTAAAGATGGTAAAAAGTTTTGCAATAAAAAGTATAAAATGTTTTTGTTTGTTATTATTATTGACATCCATATCAAGTTTCAAAACCCGAACAACTATTTCCCATTTACTGAAGGAAGGACAATCCCATCCCGATTTTTGGGAGGGAAAAAAAAATCCCATCCCGTCCCATCCCGACCTAAAAATTCAATCCCGTCCATCCCTATTTCAGACTATTATAATCTTTCCATTCTGAGAGCATGGCAAATAGGTTTGGGAATTATAGCAGAAATTAGAACGAGAAATGAAATGATTAATTTTGAATGGAAGCCTTTAAATTAAAAAGAGTTTATGGAAGAACAGTTATGTACCTGTGCCACAACAAAATATTTTTCAATCATAATCCACAAAACAAATAATCTGATCAAACCAGGTTAGAGTCTACGATGCATCAAAGCATCTTAACCATGGAAGATTTTGATGTTCATTCTCTAAAAGGAGTATATTTAAAACTGATTCAACTGGGAAGATCCACAGACTAAGAAATAAACATTTATCATACACTCTTAAAGCTATTTTAACTCAAACAGTAATGGATTGTCTGCTAGGATGAAGATCTCACAGGGATCATGAAATACATAGCTAACAGGGCTCTGACGAAGTAATTGCTGAATTAATCACCTGCATGATGGTTCGTTTTGATTCAGAGAATTGTTTTTAGCTTCAGAAATCTACTAGTTATGGAAGATAAAGACAACCCTCTTTTAAAAATAACCCTCTTTTACTCGTCACCAAATTTAATTCTACTCCAGATAACTCGTCACCCTCAAAAATGGCGAAAAGCATCTTTATTCTCAATTTTGCCTGCTATCTTTTCAGCCCCACTCCTTCACTCTAAGAAAGCCTAGCCTTTACGGGGAATTTTCACGTGGGAAATTCACTTAGGAAATCATACACCTCGCTGCGACACTTGTCAAAGAGCAGCCGGCGTTTTTCTTGACCGCTACTGAGGGTGACTTTATTTCATAGCGAGTAAGCCCCGAAAATTTAAAAGCAATCGAAATTGTTTTTCTTCCTCCAAATGTAACTGCACTTCTTCAGCCTTTAGATCAAGGGATAATTCTTGACTTTAAACGAAAGTAGAAAAAAATGCTTGTAAAGGACATGATAAAAGCCTTGGATAGGAACGAGCCTTTACGGGGAATTTTCACATGGGAAATTCACTTGGGAAATCATACACCTCGCTGCGACTCTTGTCAAAGAGTAGCCGACATTTTTCTTGACCGCTACTGAGTGTGACTTTATTTCATAGCGAGGAAGCCCCGAAAATTTAAAAGCAATCGAAATTGTTTTTCTTCCTCCAAATGTAACTACACTTCTTCAGCCTTTAGATCAAAGGATAATTCTTGACTTAAAAAGAAAGTACAAAAAAATGCTTGTAAAGGACATGATAAAAGCCTTGGGTAGGAACGAAAAGCTAGAAGTTTCGGTTTTAGATACGATTAACTATGTGCACAAAAGTTTGAGTTCCATTTCATTACAAAGTGTTTCGAATTGTTACCAGTAATCAGCACATTCATCAATCAACACTTGATTATTTTAATGCCAGTAAAAGAAAATAAAAATGTGGTAAGTATAAAATTTATTTTCCACTCATTCATTTGCATGTATTGATTTCTGAAAATCTTGTGTTTCTCACCGAATCCTACAGCAATTCATAATAATATTGTATTTCAGTGTTTGTTTTTTTTTCTTTCAAAGCCCACTCCGCTTAAGTCGTCAAAAATGTTCGGTTCCTTGAGTGACGACTTAACGAGGTTTTACTGTATATCAAAACAAGATCTGAGCAAAGTAAAATAGTCTTAAAACAAAAGGTGAGGTACAACTAGAAAACGGGTGTGAGATGAAATTTGGAACCAGAGCTAAAGAAGATGTAGCAGTTTTTCTGACAAGCCAAATGGATGAAAAATTTATAAGAATTGTAAAAGTGGATGAAATTTTTTTGATTCTTAAGATAAATGCACTTATGGAAGATGTTGACACTGTTGAAAAAGAGAAGTTTTATTCAGACATGGAAAGAATGTTTAATTGAGCAATAGACAGACTGGCATGTAATCGTAATGGGAGATTGGAATGCCCGAATTGGCATGGATTTGAGAAGAAGAATAGCTGTATGGGATAAAATGAAGGAGTAGTGAAAATTTCCATTTTCTTTCCATTTCCAGAATGAAAATGGAAATAGAAAGATAGAATTCTACATCTCATCAGTAATACCTTTTTCAATCAAAAGAGGATGTACAAAATTACATACGAAGCATATGGTCGAGATGCAAAGGTGTGATTGATTATATGACATACACAAAACAAACAAACTGTGCAGTTACAAATTAGAGGTGCACAACTAAACACAGATCATTAGTTTCTAATTACGGACAGCTAATTCTATCAAAAGAAAATTGAAAAGTCAAAGATATTTGAGAAAATTAACATCAACAAATTCTTAGGGCCAGGAGTAAAAGAAGAATATGAAGAAAAATTAAATAAGAGTTAGAAGAATGTTGAGAAGAAGATGGTGAGGAAGAATGGACAATTGATGTTCAAGCATGTTTTACAAATAGCTACAGAAATATGTGGACAAAAATCAGGAGAAACAAAAAAAATAAATGGTGGAATGATTTAGTGAAAGTAAAAGAAAAAAATAAATCAGAACAAGAAATGAAAACTACAGACAAAATTATATAGTTAAAAGGAATGAAGCACAAAGAGAGGGACAAGAATTGAAGAAAAGAACTTGGTGAATTCGGTATTGAAACAGCAGAAAACTATCGTAAAAGATAATCCTGAAGCCTAATTTTCTCCCAAGAAAAATCTCGAGAAGAAAATATGGAAAACAATTTAGAATAATAAAGGATAGAGACAACTAATTGGTTAACTCACTATCATACATTTAGAATTATGGAACCAACACCTAAAAGGTAAATTTAAAGCAGAAGATGGTAATGAAGAGAAGAGACAGAGTTACAGCTTCAAAAATTAACAGAAGGAAATCAAGATACTCATCATCTTTTTTCCTACAGCAGTTCTCTTTCTTCGGACAGGAGTCGTCTTTACTGAAAGCTGGACAAGAGTTGTTACCTGGCCGTGGACATCCATCTGCTTTACAGCAAATATTGATAAACACTCCTTTCTGGTAGCGCCAAGGACTTTCAACATCCCCAATCCATGTTCCGGCTTATGCAGCAAATGGTAGCAGCTCATGCACAGAACAAGGCAGGGTGGAATAGAATAAGCAAGTCAAAACATCAAGAGCTTTTTGCCGGAAATCAAGATAGTATAAGAGAGGATAAAATTAAAGAAAATAAAACTGGGGAAAGCTACAGGAAAAGATGATATATATCCAGAATTTATAAAATATGGAGGATCAAAGTGAAGGAATGGTTAAAAGATATATCTTTGAACAGTCTGGAAACATACCAAAGTAATGGGAAGAAAATCTGATTATACCCATTTCCAAGGGGAAGTCAACTGAAGGTGATAACTATTGGGTGACATGTTTGTCACAAGTAGTGCTTTAATTATTTCTGAGAATCAATGAAAGAAGGATTAAAAAAGAAGTAGGAGAGAGTTTAGTAGAACATGCAGCTTTCAGACCATGTCAGCAAACCAAGACCAGTATGGATTTTAATTGAAAAAGCCTTGGGACATTTACCTTGCATTTTTAGCATTAACTGCAGCTTTTGACACGGTGCTGAAGCAACACTTATGGACAGCCTTAGCAACTATTAGCCTCACAAACAAACAGTCTAAACAGAACAACATGCCTCTACAAAAATGTTAAAGGAAAAGTAAGTATAGAAAGTCAAAAATTGAAAGGATTTGATATGAAAAAGGAAATCAAAACAAGAGAGATTTGCTGTGCCTAGTGCTATTCATAAAATTTATAGATCGAATAGTAAAGAGCTGCAAGAGCAGACAACCAAAATTCAAAAGAGGAAATTGCAATTTGCAACCAGTATACTGTAAATTCAGAAGCTGATATTTCCACATAATGTTATTATTATAGAAAACAATAGAAAAATTACAAATTGCAATAAACTTTGGATAAAAGAATTAGAGCAAAATGAAATGATGATAAATAAAAGCAAAACAAATGTAAAGTGGAAGAAAAAAATTGTATAATAATACAGAACTGGAGTAGATAGAGCAAAAAACACATTGGCCAATTTATTACATACTAATATCGAGTTGGTCTTCTCATCTAACTTTGGTCACAGCCGTAAATTTTCTAGGAGTAGATTCTACAAGGTGTTGGAATTTCTATTTTCTGAAGACTCTATTTATTCTCTATTCTTCTTTTTATTTGTTTATTTATTTTAAGGCATTTTTTTGGAATAAGCTTCTCTTAATGCTTTGGGTTTCAGTTGCATCTTATTTACAAGAGAATTAAAAACAATTGTTAAAAATGAAAATAATTAGGTAAGAATATGAGAAAAAGTTTAAGAAAACTTTCTAAAGGAAGATCAATATGTTAATAAGACTAAAAGTTAAGTACAGCAACAGTTAAGAATAAAAAGAAAGCAGAAAAAAGTTATCATATAGCAGGGATTGAAAAGTGGCCATAAATATAATTACTTGAATGATTATTTCATCCTTTGCTTGATCACACAATGACCATACTATAGTGAAAGATAAATGGTGGTGTCACCATTGGTTGCATGAAGGAAAGTTCTGATAAGCCCAATAAACAAAATTGTGCAAGTATTGTTGGATCCTTTACAAATGCAAATACCTACATCATTTCTTTTAAATTTTAATTTTTAAAACTGTATAGAACTGATTTCTTTCAATCAATTAAAGAAATATGCAGGGTTAATAATGTAAAATGATACATATAAATAGTAGTAACTTGTTTTCTAGGGTTCCTAACTGCTATGAAGAAAATGATAAATTGTTTAATATGGGAATAGTGTATAAGTTGAAGTGAAGAGATTGTGGCAATATGGGTAGAACAATGTAGGAAAGAGTACATACAGGCCTTTTGAAATACAGAGGGTCGGGCCACGTTTATAAGAACGAATTTTCTGATATGAAAAGTCTAAGAAAAGCTGCGATTCCACCATCTGTTGTGCTCTATTTGTCTGCCCTGTACTCAATGAATGGCCCTACATCGTAGTTTCCATTGGAAGAGACTGCGCTGCAGTGTGGCAAGAGGAAGTCTTGTTTCACTCTCCCGACAGGCTTTCCATAAACCAGCCAAAGTTCGAAGTCGTCAGTTTCTTAATGCACGTTTCAACAGACCAAAGCTGCGATAGTCGATAAGGGAAATGTCAGGTGATTTCAATGGGATTGAATGGAACGGAACTGATCAAATTCCTGTTTCGTTGGCCATTTATGACATGTAGGACATTGTTGTTCGGGCGGTATGACTCGCCACTTTGTCCTGATGGATCCATACTTTAGATGACTCAGTGCTGAAATTCGCTGAGGTTCAATGGTTGAAGATGTTTTCCTGATAATAGGTAGCATTAATCTTTGCCTTTCCATCAATTTTTCGCAAAGGCAACTTCCCCCGATAGCTGTAACCAGTCACGATCATGAAGCCCTTTGAAAACTTTTCCTTACATTGGCGGAACCATTCTGAACGGCCTTTAGCATTACGATGACGATAAAAAATTGCATGTGGTTTGTTATAGTCGTTGAGATAAACCCATCCTTTGCATCCAACGTCACAACATACTTTCATTTTTCACAGGACAAATACCTTCATACAGCTTTCAACTATTTGTCTTACGTTCAGCGATGTGTCGAGGCAACAGCCTATGAACATTTCCTTTGTAGTGCTTCTTTAGATGCAATGTCCCTATGAATTATGCGTGTTATAGTTATTTTGAACACTCCCGTTCATTGTGCAAGACTTCTATGGGTGCTGCGGTTTTCTTTCATAATGTTTTGATTAACCTTACAGACAACAGCTGGAGTGGCAGCGCTTCGTGGATGTGGTTTGCTGTCCTCGGGTTTCTTCCTCACTTCACTAACAGCATTCAAACGTGACTCGGCAATAATTCGACTAATAACAAACTTGGAAGTTTTAAAATTTCGTTGCTTACATTTCTATTATTCTGGAATAAGAATATTTTGTATCGGAAAGGGCTACAAAGTACCCTTCCCACCAAATTCGTACTCATGGAGCCATTCGAATATGTACTAATGTGCATATGTTAACATTGACTGCAGGACTTCCGGTTCAATTCACATGCGCATGACAATGTGCTGTTGAAAACGTTCTTATAAACATGGTCCAACCCTCTGTAAAAAAGAAAACATATTGGAATGGGAGACCTTTGCCTTACTAAAGAAGATAATCCCAACCCAATGCAGAAATAAATAGAAACCTAGACAAATAAGATACATAATAATATGGTACTGCAACAAACAGCTATCATCAATTAATACAATATTTCATATTTTTAGAATGAAGGGATCAGGAGCAGACTGGAAATTTTATTTCCATTGGGCTCTGGGATAACCAGTTCTATCATTTGTTGAAGGAAAGAAATTTCTAAGTAATCATGGTTTGTCCAGAGATCCCTAAAGTTCGTCCACCCTGAAAGCAATGTTAAGCTTTAGCTGTACAAATTATTATTTCTTAAAACAAAGTATGCTATTATTTTTCTTAAAATTCTAACAAATATATAAAAGTGAAAAATCTGTAAGTTTATGTCGTTGAATTACTTTTCAATGGCACAACGGATCGGGATGAAATTTTGCATGCAGGTAGTCCAGGACACGGAGAAGGATACAGGCTATTTTTCATCCTTTAATTTAGAATATAACATTAATTGGTAATGATCACTAGACTTTTTACCAACTGGAGAAGGATTCAAGTGACAGGGGTGTGGAGAAGGCCACAAAGGGCTGGAAAGTCGTATATTCTCTGCTCTTGATATTAATTTACTACATAAATAAAACAGTTTTTTTTTTTTACATTACATATGCAAGGCTTCCAGAGTGAAGTGATGGTAGCCAGCTAGTTGTAATAACTTCTTCATAATCTTGTAAATAAAAGTATCGATGAAATACTGATTTGAAAAAGATTTACATACCATACAGAATATCTCTGCAGTTCTGTGGTGTTATTGAAATTGTTAAAATAACTATAATTTAATTAACATTGTACCTACCAAAGTAGCTTTCTATTATTGTGCTGTCAGAATATGCTCATTCGGAAACTACATTGTAAATAAATCATGCTTTAATGCATTTTTTAGTGAACAAAATTTATTATAAAAGCTTTATGCATTTAAACTATTACATGCATAGTATATCTTCTTTTCTAAATCAATTTTTTTTTAATATTTCTATCACTTCATAATTAAACCAACTTTTAAGCAATGCTGCTGCTTAAGTTTGCCCAGCTCTAGACAACTTCTTTTCTAGCTTCTCTTTTCTTCGTGCTTCTTTGAAGGCTTTCTTTTCTTCCCTCTCTTTCTTCTCTAACAATTCTTGGAATTGTGGATCACTTGGATCAATTTTGTAGCCAAAGTGACTTCGTACTTCCTCTATTAGACGCTCTTTCTTCTGTCGCTGAGCTTCCACTGCCGCAAATTTTTTGGCTTTACGTTCTTCGAGGTCTTTAAACCACCCTTCTAATTTTTCATAATTTCTCAAAACTTCCTCCTCTCTGGAAAAATAAAATAAAGTAAAATAAAATAAAATAAAATAGAAGGTCATATTTATCATTATACAATCAACATTTCACTAAGATTGTTATTTAAACAAAATGAAACAAATTTATTGCTTTGAGTGTTTCTTTTTTTAAAAATTTGCATTATTATATTTAATATTCTAGAACAATGATTCTCAGTCTCAACAAATAACACAATACAGACATTCAAAAATTTGGTGCTCTTAAGAATCCGTTTTTTCCATCAAATGATATTTTGGATTTTAGATTAGATATTAGATGTATCTTTCTTCTTTTTAATAATACCTACATTTTCACCAATTCATCCTTCTTATTAATTATGTGAATGAAATGAAAGCACAATGGACTGGAAAATATATAATTCATGCATCCTAAATAACTTATAAGCTTTACATTATCAAAAACATTTTGTAAAGTCTAATTTATATATCCACATATATATATATACACACACACACACACATCCAAGACCAAATGACGGACAACATTAATCGATACCGCCAATGAAAAACACTAACTCAAAAACCATCATATTTGAGTTACTATGTTTTTTGGATGATATCCTTGATAACTTTGAATATCCAATGGTTACCATATACCTTGTAGTAGCTGCATACTGTGAACATACTTAAGGAAACTTGTTTTGTTATTTAAATCCTTATTTTTGGTAGATATTTTGAAGTTCCTGAAAATTGCTGAAATTGAGTAACAATATTTTTCATTGGCATATCAAATTTTATACCTATATTTGAAAAACAGTTCGTGACTGTAGCGAAATATGGACACAGATGTACTGCCCAAATATGAACATGATATGACATAAAAAATGGTTAAAAAAAATGTCTACAATCCTGTGCTGAAATGGAGGCAACTTGCAAGGTGACCAACCGTGATAAAGAGATTACATTTTTTTGTTACAGTTAAAAATCTATCTTTGTGAGTCATTGTAGATTGAGGGCAACCTCCTCACATGCAACTGGAATATATTCCATTGCTTTGAAACGATGCCCAGAATATTGGGTACAGTACTATGGACAATTCTAAACTCCCTGGCAACAACAGTTACTCTTTCAGCTTTCTTATAATTCTTCCCTGTGTGAAATCATCAAGACGATATCTTTGTGACAAACTGAAAATTTCATTCTTTCCTTCAAAGGGTATTTACCAAGCCAATTTGCCTTTTAACCTTTTCAGTGCCACCATATGACCTCTGTGTATGATTCACAAATTTGCATGTGCATCACATTTCTACTTAATCGTATACAGATATGCAAAATGTTGAACCTAGGAACTTGAAATTTCAGAGATGCGTTCCCTTGTGAACCCATTAAGAATGGATTTTTGGAAATACGATCCTCAAAGGGGTGGAAACTTTCTTAAAGGGTAAGCACAACTTTGAAAACAGTTGAATTGGAAACATAAAATTTGACATGAGTGTTCTTTGTTAAAAGAATGGATTCTAGGGATGATTTCAAAAGATACATATTCAAGGAATTTTTGATATTAGGTTCTAAGGGGTAAAAACGGGAGGAGTTAAGGGTACACGTGAAGGGTACACGTATCTTTGAATCCGCTTAAGCTAGTAAAGTGAAAATTGCAAAAAATACTTTTCTTAAACAATGAAGAAATACATGTTCAATTATTATTTTTCAGAAAAAAAAAATACCTTAAGGGTGAACAGAGAGGGATTGTTTTTTTTTATTTTTTTTAGTTTCAATTACAATAAAGCTGTCCTCAGTGATTCATCAATGCAAGGTTGAAACTGCTAAACCTAGGAACTGGAAATTTTAGGGATTTTTTTTTTCTTAAGATAAGTAGAATGAAAGTTTCTTTCTAGACTTGGGTTAAATGTTTTCTGAGGATTTGTCAATTTTTTTCCATAAGGGGGTGGAACATCTTATGTCCTCGCATCTCAATGAAATTTGATATCTATCAGGTTTTCAGGTTACAAAATACGAATATAACATTAATTTGTAATGATCATGTGATTTTTTTAGCAACTGGAAAAGGTTCAAAGTGATAGGGGTATGGAAAAAGCTGAAAGGGGTGAGAAGTCTTATATCCTCCGAACTCAATGAAATTTGAAATTTATGGGTTTCGGGCTACATAATACAATAACTTTAATTTTAATGATCACGTGATTTTTTTTTAAACAATTAAGAAAGGTTTGAAGTGATCTCACAATTACAATATCTTCCTTCTCCATATTAGGATCTAATAAGGATCTAATTTTTTTTTTTTTTTTTAATAAAGTTCGTATACAATACAATAAATTGTATTCATATAAGAGTACAGAGTTCTGTGGTACGAGGTAATACTAAATACTTGAAAGTCCTATCTTCTTTCCGAATCCCATGGAATTTTCTTCATTGATGAGAAGCACTGACCTTGTGAATAAATTAAGTTCTCCGAACTGGATCAGGTAGTCAGCTATTTTATCTTCAAATAATCCACTTCAATTTGGTTTGTTCGGGATAGGCTTATGGTTTGCTATCTTTGATTTTCGTCACAATTAGGCCCTCTTCTCCTAATTTATCCTACGGCTTGAGTAATTATATTTAGCACTTCAGTTGAATTTTGCTCCGTCGCTTTAAAACATCTTCGTCTCATTTGTTTCTTCTGGTCCACAGGAATCCGGCCTCAATGCTGGAATTGAACCTTATCTTGCGGGAGCTCTCTTCAAAATCGGTGACCAAAGGAAGTCGCTTCGTTCTCGTCACCGCCCGAATATTCAACAACAAAGGGATTGCTTGTCTCGCTTCGTGCTTCTCTCGAGCGCGAGATTCTCGTCGGGTTTCATTGTTGACTTTAAACTTTCCAATTGAAATTCGCAATTGAAGCTTTGCGTTTGATTTCTTTTTTTTGAGGAATAAAAAAAATTTTACTTTTGTTTATTCCGCTTCAAGGGACAATTCTTTTTTTTTAACCTGTCTGAAGCATGGATATTTAACTATATGTATAAATACATTTCAGTTAAAATATTTACATAAAAATTACATGAATATTATTATACAATACATTCTCAAAAATATTTTTACTTGAAGTTCATCATTTCTTGCAATTACATTATTACAGAAACAAATACAAGAAATAACTTGCATCATTATTTAGAATTAAAGTCATTTGGGAATCACTGGTATAAAAACGTTTTTAATCTATGATGAATAATTTATACAGCCTAATCTATATAATACCACAAAAATTAAGATAACCTCTGTTAACGTCTCATTTCTTGATTTCAAACCATTTGCAATAGTTTTGTGATCTTACCATAACTTCTTCACACTTTAAGAATTATTGCCTACGCTCTAATTAGCAATTAGATTAAATTGCAAGCCTTTCTGACTAAGAGTTATCACCAGTTGTGGAGCCTCCCCTAGCTAAAGGAAAGTCAAGGGTTGATATCTCTAATATTAGATTCCTTTGATTTTAAAATTCCTGCAAATTTATATGGGAAACTTAAAGCTTCATAATGTGCTAAACAAAGTTACTATCATGGCTATATACAAAACCAAATTCTAACTATCCATTAGGATCTTGATCTAACAAGTAAGACAGATTTTTTGTTTTTTTTTTAATATTGCAGAAATGAATAAGATTTACTAGTTTGTTTATTTTGAGTCTTGGTTCTCAGATAAAGTCCTATTAATGACTGTCTACCATATCAAATTCAATAAATAGCTTTTTTTTTTCAGAGAATTTGTTCTTTGAGCACCCTTAGTTCTTCACACAAACAAAATAATGAACAAAAAGAGAAAGAGAAAGTGAGAATAAATGAAACGCACTTACTTACAAATATGTATAACAAAGAATTGATAATGATGGCAATAAACCGACAGTTTCGGAGTACTCCGAGTATTCCTTAATCAGGGATGGCACAAACATTTAAGACATCACAACAACATTTAAGACAACACAAGGTGGGAATGCAGGGTGAAAGTGAGGGAAGTGAGAAGATTAGGCAAGTTTAGCAATAGTGACAGGCGTTTTGCCCGCTGGTGATGGGGTTATAAGCTTTAAACAGGATTATATGGAAGGATTCAGCTAGGAGACGGTCGGATAGTTTATTGTGGTGGGAGAGGGGTTTAGCAGCGGAGAAGTTGGGGGGGGGGGGGGGGTCCAGTCTCTTTAAAGTGTGTAATGGTGTACGAATATGTGGGGTCTGTGTTATTGAAGGCTTTTTTATGTTCTTTGATGCGTGTGGATATGGGTCGGGATATTTGTCAGAGGAGCATTGGTTATTTAAATTATTCTTTAAATACAATGAGTCAATAAACTGATACAATGTCAATAAACATTATATCTCTGAATAATGTTTTCTACAAATAATCAATAAAAGATTATGATAAGACAATAGTTATAGCTCTTTCCTGCCCTACCCTTTTTTATTGTTTTCCCCAAAAGAGATTATTCTTTTTTTTTTCTCTGATGAATGCCTGCCTTAGTTTGTTGATGAGTGAAAATGTAATATATATTTTATTGTTCTAGAGGGAAAATGAAAATAAATATACTTAATTAATATGAATTTTAAAATGTGAAGGAAATGTCGAAAAAAAAACTCTTGACACGTTTCCAAATGTGTCTGAGCTTTGTCAGTGCCATTGTTAAATTAAATTGACTCCTTGAACACTGTAAAAATATAGCAAGACAATTAAAACATTAGCAGGAGCTTCTTTTTTTTTTTTTTTAATGTATATCTTGTGTAGCAGGATTATCACAAAACTATTTATCGTATATTTACCTCATAAAGTCATGTTATGAGAACTACAAGACTGTATGGTGAATGAAATTCTATTTTAAACCTAAAAGAATTAGCGCGTGTTCGATTCAGAATTTCTGACATTAAACTTATCATTTAGGATAAATTGATAAACGGCAAGAAATAAAGATCATAAACCTTTTCTTATATGCTTCAGCTTCTTCTTTCTTTTTAGTTTTTAGTTTCATCAGCATCTCTTGCAATGTGGGATAAAATTCCATCTCAAAATTAATTTTCTCTTGAAGTTCTTCTTTTGATGGCCATAAGACTGCTGGATCAATTCCGGACGCTTGTCCATACTTGCCGTAAATTCTTTTAAAAAGTTTTCTATGGTGGTTTTTATTGATGTGATGAGGCCTAGATTCAAGATAATCGTCCAGATTCGGCACTTCCAGGTTCATTCTCTGTCGAAGATATTCGGGCATCCTGGATTTATTTCGACGCTTATCCAAATCATCTAACTCACTTAAATCTTTATCATTGCCTTGGACAATTGCGGAACTACATTTTCTTAATGTTAATACTGATTTTCCACACTTTGATTTCTGTGTCAGCAGTATATAAGACAGTTTAAGCGAATTCTGAAATCGCACTGGAATCATAATTATACTTCAAAGTATTATAAACATTTGATGAGCTTTCTTTAAATAATATCTAATTCAAACGTGAGACTGCAGTTGATATTTATCTGCTACTGAAGCAGCACTGATTTAAAAACGGATATATAGAAATAGAAATCTTTGAATTAAAAAGAAAAACCATCAAAATAAATACAAGATGCTTTCAACAGCGCATGCTGAAGGCATGAATTTTGAACGGAAGTGATGTTATAAGTGGAAGTGACGTAGCGGAAGTAGTACACGTGTATCATTCGATAATTTCCTGTCTACTTGGATGTGATAGCTGTCGGCACAGTTTGAATATTTAGATATTACAGTCTTTAATTTGAGACAGGGCGATTCTGTGAAGCTGCATATTGCTAAATATGCTAACAAAATTTGAAACGAAGTCAGCGCGGGTGAAAGGATTGTCGTTCCACCCAAAACGGCCGTGGATTCTGGTTAGTCTCCATAATGGCGTTATACAGCTTTGGGATTATCGTATGTGTACGCTTCTCGATAAGTTTGATGAACACGACGGGCCGGTAAGAGGAATATGTTTTCATAACCAGCAGCCTTTATTTGTATCAGGAGGAGACGATTACAAAATTAAAGTATGGAATTACAAGCAGCGCCGGTGCATATTTACTCTGCTTGGTCACTTAGATTACATTCGTACCACGACATTCCATCATGAATATCCGTGGATTTTGAGTGCTTCTGATGACCAAACCATTCGCATTTGGAACTGGCAGTCAAGAACATGTATTTGTGTATTAACGGGCCATAATCACTATGTAATGTGTGCTCAGTTTCATCCGAGCGAAGATATGGTCGTCTCGGCTTCATTAGATCAGACAGTTCGCGTATGGGATATATCTGGTCTCAGAAAGAAGAATGTGGCACCTGGTCCTGGAGGGTTAGACGAACATTTGAAGAATCCCAATCATACTGATCTGTTTGGAAATTCCGATGCTGTGGTAAAGCATGTTCTGGAAGGTCATGACCGAGGTGTCAACTGGGCTTCGTTTCATCCTTCTATGCCCCTAATAATCTCGGGAGCTGATGATAGACAGATTAAGCTATGGAGAATGAATGATTCCAAAGCATGGGAAGTTGATACATGCCGAGGCCATTACAATAATGTATCCTGCGCAATTTTTCATCCAAGACAAGAGTTGATCATCAGTAATTCAGAAGATAAAAGCATTCGGGTTTGGGATATGGCAAAACGTACATGCCTTCACACCTTCCGTAGAGAACATGATCGTTTCTGGATTCTTGCTGCTCATCCTACTTTAAATCTGTTTGCTGCTGGTCATGATGGTGGGATGGTCATCTTTAAGCTGGAGAGAGAACGCCCTGCTTTTGCTGTTTACAACAACTTCCTATTTTACGTTAAAGATCGTTATTTGAGGCGTTTGGATTTTAATACTTCTAAGGATGTTGCAGTCATGCAGTTGCGAGGAGGTGGTAAAAGCCCTGTTTTCAGGTATATTTTTTTTTTACTTTTTTATGTTTTTAGCTTAAGATAAAATGGAAAAGTGCATAAGAATGTCATGAGTTATCAACTAAATTCTGCAATAACTATGTTCTGCCATTATTCATCGACCAGAATTATCTAGTTAAATAACAGCTCAGAATGTGTTGAAGTTCAGGACTCTGGAGCAGTTTATTAGCACTCGGCAACCAGAATAGTCAGTTAAATGACTAAAACAGAGGGTCAGGGACGTCGGAAGTTCTTCGTGAGTGGGGGGGCGGAAAATCCT
>JAFIDM010000179.1:23550037-23563923 GCA_023159025.1 Thereuonema tuberculata | reverse complement strand
ATAGGTTGTTGTGAAAAACTTGAAAAATGAAGTTACCAAGAAGGTACAGACGCCCAGCTGTGACGAAATATTTTATGCAGGAACAGGAATGCTATTGCTGAGAGATTCTGAAGGTGTCACATTATTTGATGTTCAACAGAAAAGGTAGCAATTTTTTATTTAATCTTTTCTTTTAATGAATGTGATAATATTTTTAGAAAATATTTTACTATTACTATTATTTGTACAAAAATTAATGTGCATAATTTTTCATTTCTTTTTAAGGACCCTGGGAACAATCAAGTTGCCTAAAGTGAAATATGTTGTTTGGTCTTCAGACATGTTACATGTAGCTTTTCTGAGCAAACACGTGATAAGCATTTGCAACCGTAAACTAGAAAGCTTTTGCACAGTTCATGAGAATACCAGGATTAAAAGTGGAGCATGGGACGACAGTGGCGTTTTCATTTACACAACTAGCAATCACATTAAATATGCAATTACAAATGGGTAAGACAGCAATCGAATTATTTCATTTCGGTTTAGATACTGCTTTAACTAGAGTTTTTAATTTAAATAAATTGGAATTAAACTCATTGTATTACTCTACAAAGCTGTTTATGTCTATAACAAATTACTTGAACATTTTTTTACTTAGAAAGGGATTTCAGAATATATAGATAGATCGATCTCTAAAAGGTCCTTACTCAAATTATTAGCTAATAAACTATACTGCTGTTAATCCATGTTATAAAGAACTGAAGAAATAGGACAGTCGGAGGGCATTATTAAATGGGAGAAGAAATAAGAAGTTTACTTTTCATTGAAAGACTAATTTATATATTTTTTTGCTTCTTTGTAGTGATCATGGAATTATACGTACCTTGGATCTCCCTATATACATTGCACGTGTTAAAGGCAATAGTGTGTATTGCTTAGACAGAGAATGTCGTCCTCGAGTCTTGGGCATCGATCCCACAGAATTCAAATTTAAGCTTGCCCTAATTAACAGAAAGTATGATGAGGTATATTCATTATTTTATTTTTTTTTTCTAAATTTTCTTTTGTTAACATCTTTTTCCATTTTGAATTGATTAAAATTCAACATTGCTCAATTTTAAAAATTATTCATGTGAATTAAAGATAAATATGCAAAATTTTCACCTGAAAGTAAGGGTGAGAAAGAAAAAAGTTTTCAAGCATTAAAAACATTAACTCAACCTTGCATAGGGAAAAAAAAGTAAAACTGAATATATTAAACCGATTGGTAAAGTTAACGTATTAAAATTTATTAGGCTAGGAATTTAAGATCCTTGAAATACTTATTTTCAGTTATAAAATTTTTGTATTAATAAGATTATAAGTTTCTAAGAACTTTATTGCTTAAAATTTCAAGTTGTGACCTAATCTGATACAGTGAAATGCTTAATTTTTATCTTTGCTCGATAATGCATCCCTTGGCCTGTATAACATGTACTTTTTAATTTCTGCTGTTAAATAATAAAACGAGGAACTTAAAAGTTTACAAGCCTTAGAGGAATTCAGTCGAAATTAGCCATTGATAATTTTGAATTCTCGCTGTAGGTGCTCCACATGGTTCGGAATGCTAAGTTAGTGGGACAGGCAATCATTGCTTATCTTCAAAAGAAAGGCTATCCAGAAGTTGCATTACACTTTGTCAAAGATGAGAAAACACGATTTGGACTTGCGTTAGAATGTGGAAATATTGAGGTATGTATAGTTTTTATTTTGTACATGTTAATTTGTCATTTCAGTTTGTTTGTTTTCAAGTTTCTGCTTAATGAACATAAAGTTTCCTATATTGAAGTTAATTTTGTTTAAATTACTTCTTATCTATATGAATATTAAATTATTTCCTATCTGTTAGTGTTTAAAAAATTGTGTGCTATTTAATTTAAGAATGACATTTAATATCAAAATAAACTCAAAAGAGTTTTATCAAAGTTAAATGTTCTGGCTTATTATCTATTTGAATGAGTAATGTATATTTTTGTTTTTTGATGTTAGGTTGCTTTAGAAGCTGCAAGAGCTTTGGATGATAAAATCTGCTGGGAGAGACTTGGAGAAGCAGCTTTACTCCAGGGAAATCATCAGGTAAATTAATATGACTTTCATATATTTAATTTGATATAAGTTTGTAAGAATTATAAAGATTATACTTGTCTATATAGATTATTCCAAATTGTAGATAGCTGAGCAATATATAGATTCGGTCAAAAGATTCCTCAGTTTTGTTTTTATTTTTTAAAATTTAAGTGATGCTTCAGGCTGTACAGTTATCTAATTCATGGGCATTATTAGTTATTCTCTTCATGTATTTTTTATTTTTTTTAACTGATAAGTGCACTGCTTTCTCTTCTGTACAAATTACAATTTTAAGCATGTCTTCTGTCTTCTTAGAGCAGCTTTTTCTATTTTAATCTCCTGCACGTCTTCCAGTTTGATACTGTGGTGACGTGCATATCCTGAGTCTGAAATGTTGTCTGCATTTTTTAAGTTGAAATTCATTTTCTACAATACTGTGAAATTTTCTTCATCATCCCATAATAACTTTGGCTCCATATTTGAATAAATCCAGTCCACTCTTAACGCACTCTTTTTTTATTCTGACAACTTTGTAGAAGAGGGTTCAAATCTAGCTATCTTAACAAAAGTTTCTGAATCTACCACCAATATCATAATTACCGATAAATTTGTGGAATTCTATTAACAGCTATTATACTACATATTACTTTGTTTATCAGACACATCTATCCTTCTTTCACTGGCAATTCATACTTAGGAGAGAGTAGATCAATGAAGGACCTGGCTTCAGTCTTCCATTCTTTTTGACTGCAAAGGGCTTCTGTAAGATACAATAAAGCTTGCTTCTATTTGTATATCCTAATAAAAGAATGACAATGCAACAAAATCTGTTGACAGTTAGGGATTCTTTACTGTATTGTGATAGTAGCAAAAGACAGTGTCGTTGAGTAGATTGTTTTCAAAAAAATGACACATTTTTAAATAGTTCTGAAACAATTAAATTGCCATCCTTCTCATCACTAAACTAGTATACATCCGATTTTCATGAAATAATTTCCCCTGGGGAGATATTATTTCAGAAATGTTAATGTTGCTTTGATTACTAACTTCTTTTCTAATTTTTTCCTAATAGATAGTGGAGATGGCTTATCAAAGAACCAAAAATTTTGACAAATTATCATTCCTTTACCTTATTACTGGCAATTTGGAAAAACTTAGAAAAATGATGAAAATTGCTGAAATTAGAAAAGATACAAGTGGACATTATCAGAATGCTCTTTATCTTGGTGATGCAGCAGAAAGAGTAAAAATTTTAAAGGTAATTATTATGTCAGTTTTGTTTTGTTTTTTATGTAAAAATATTTTAATAAACCACTGACTTATTTCATAAAGAAGATAAAAGCCTTTAGTAATATATCAGATTTCAATAACCGTTCTTCAAATACAGTCTAATGATGATCATCCAAGGTTCAATTATCCATGGGTCAAGTTAACCATGATTCTCAGTAGAATATAAAAATTTCATTTTTTTTTTTTTTAATTCTCTATGCAAGTGGATTCATAAAATAACAGAAAATTTGCAATTTTAATTTCATCGTAATTAAACAATATTACATCATGTTCAGTTAATATTTATATATTACAAGAATGTTTATCTTATGGTTTTGTAGTTCTTTGTTATGTATTTAACCCAATAATACATAATTTGGATTAACCATGCTTTTTAATTTATCTGGGCTCTAGCATCCCCAATTACCTTGTATAATTAATGTTTTACTGTACTATCAAATTCCAATCTGTTTATGAAAAATCAAAAGCAAGTTTCCAATTATTTCCCCGAGTATGAGTTAAGATTCTTGATGACAATAAGATTCACATTTTACATCCATTTTCTGTTGTAATATGAATGTGTTCTACAACACAAATTCAGAATTAAAAAAAAAAGGATAAACTTTATAAGTAATGTTATTCAACTGTTGTGAATTTCAGAACTGTGGACAGAATTCCTTAGCATATCTGACAGCAGCAACTCATGGTCTCACCGAAGCTGCAGAAGCTCTGAAGGCATCATTTGACCCTGAGAAAGATCAGCTGCCTCAAGTCGATCCATCAGCTAAATTACTTCAACCTCCTCCTCCAGTAATGCAGTGTGAAACTAATTGGCCTCTTCTACATGTTTCTAAGGTATGATTTCATTAGAAAAGAAAATATGCGGAACAAGATGTTAAGATCTCCTACATCACAATCGACTATAATAAAGAGTGTTTCATCTTGTTTTTTCAAGAAAATCAAGGATAAAAGTAATAACTGACAGAACAATTCTTTTTTTAATACTAGAAATATATATATGATAAGAGCACATTGATTACATGTATATATACAAAACAGGACAGGAGAATTTGCAATTTGTAAAACTAATTCAGAAACTTGATTTTTGAATTAGTTTTACAAAATCCAAATTTCTGTCCAACTTTATATAGTTTTGTAATATAAGTTAATTTTATTCTATTCTTTACTATTTGACTAAATAAATCAGGACACACATATTTCATTAAAATTATTTAATTAAAAGATAAAAAAACCTGGACAGGACAGTTAAAAATACATAGCCATCATCAACAGAATCGACAGTAATAAGAATAAAATTTCCTTTTTATACAATATTTAAAAACCAATTAATGAATCAATGAAGTGTAGTAGTCCATCTGGTGGTAACACCTAGCAGCCACGATGACTTAAGAACCTGATAACTTGGTCAGATATGATAACACCTGTAGCAGATGACAAGAAATTTAGCTTTCGAACCCCTGCTGGAAAGATTTTCATAGTAGTAGCAGCAGCAGACAACAGGATGTACGGCATCGGGAACCCTCTTGGAAGGTCTTCCTAGTTGACAGCAGCAAATGTAGGCTTCTCAGCAAACAATGTCAACAGGAAACAGAAAAAGTGCAGGCTTGAACTAGCAGTAATTGAAGAGTAAAACTCACATAATAAAAATAATATTTACTAGAAACCGAAGAAACTTGTATACAGAACTTCAACGGAACAGGAAACTTCATACAGCACACTACAGAAATAGATGTTGATTAACAATATAATGTGGAGAAAAAAACATCTTTTTTTTTTTCTCTTTTACTTTGATCAATCTTAAGTCTTCATCATTAAGGAGTAAGTTGTGGTTAAATATGTGATGTCGTTTAGGCATTTACTTGAAAGACTGAAAATACTGTAACATATTATTATTAGTTTGATATTGTAAAAACTGCTATGATAAATTAAAAAGGAAACCACATGTTTACATTTAAAAGCATTGCGTTGAATGTATAACATTTCTGTGTCATTAAATAACAGATGATGATTAGTGGTTATAGAGTGAGCTGAAATCATCTACGAATCGGAATTAAAATTTTTACAAGCATATTTTTACAAGTTTTTAGGAGAGGCCCACTCTCACCAATGTAAAAGCACTTTTTCTTTCATGACACATGACTTTCTAAACAGCGCCTTTAATTTCTCTACTTGTATTCCTGCATTTTGTTGTGTGGAGTAAAAGTAATCAAACTGTCTTGACCATTCCATCTAGTATTAATATGCATAGCATGGTTTGTACTGCATTAAGTAATATTTACAAACACACAATTTCAGCTTTAGAAATTTTTAGCAGTACTTGAAAAGGATAGGTCAACTTACAGGCTTCTTATGAATGCACTGATGGATAGATCTGTTGGAGATATGGGTTTGCTAGATTGTTATCCATTTATTGTCATTGCTGTAATGTATGAAATATCATGGTAATTTGTGTTATTGTTTCAAATTAAAAGAAACATTTAAAGGGAATTTAGGCAATGGAATTTCCATCATTACTTTTGATGATGCCATTTGTTTACCTGCCAAACATGAAAATCTATGGAAGAAAATGTTGTCAAGAGTGATAGAAATGGTTAGTGTGGAAATTAAAATGAGGATATCCTTTGATTTGTAGTACTTAATTATGATGAAAGAAACAATCAAGTCATGGAAATATATTAGAGTTCATATTGTAGCAAGGAATGATGCAACAGTTGTGCACAGAAGGATAGTCTGTATGTCTCAAGGTGACAATATTTCATTTTACTGAATGAAATTAAGTGTCATGTGATTGGAATGAAAGGTTTCTTAGGAAGAAAGATAATAAGAGTAAACTGGTTTAGAGCAGAGAGAACTAACACAGTCCTACAATAATTGTTTTGTAGAGCTTGTAAAAATTGAAGAAGGATATTGCTGACAAGGGATAACTTCTGAGATGTGACGCACGTGATAGTGATCAACTGCAATTGTAAAAACTAGTAAAGCCATAACTGCACACACAAAAGTTAATCTTCAATGTCATACGTTGCCAAGTAAATCCTCTCCCACAATATCACAGCGTTCATGGTAAATTACAGGAATGCAATATTTTAATAATAAAAAAATCATGTTTTAAGGAAAAAGAAAAAGGAGTAAACAGAAAATTTAACTGAATTGTTACTAAAATGCACAAGTTATTGATTAAGTAAGAGATTTCAAAGATTGGTATTTCAGGCAAAAAGTTATTTGAAAATTGTCATTCCATTTATCTTTAGTAAATGAAATAAGAGAAGTTGGAGATATATCGGGGCAATCTTTCTATATTTATTTCTTCCAATCAATAAAAACTAAAACAATAAACTCGAGAATATTCAAGTTTCATAGTTAATATCTTATGAATTGATTCTATATTTATTCATTTATGTCAGTGTACATTTTTAATATTTTAAAAATTTCTTTCTAATTTTTACAGGGCTTCTTTGAAGGTGCAACTGGCAAAGTATTGGCTGCTGAGTTAGTTGATGATGCAAGTCCTGAGGGTTGGGGAGCAGATGCAGAACTTAATTTGGATGAAGAAGGAGGCTTTGGGGATGGGGATATTGATGCTGATGGTCTGGCTTCTAAAACTGAAGAGGATGGAGGATGGGATATAGGAGATGACGATCTTGAATTGCCTCCTGATCTGGAATCGAGTGCCGTTACATCTGGTGGAGATGAAGGATACTTTGTGCCACCCACTAAAGGCGTACCTCAGACACAGATATGGACCAACAATTCCCATCTTCCTGTTGATCATATACTGGCTGGCTCTTTTGAGACAGCATTTCGTTTGTTGCATGATCAAGTTGGAGTTGTTGAGTTTTCTCCTTATCGACAATTGTTCCTTTCTACTTTTGCTCGTTCTCGTACAGCATTTGTGGCCCTTCCTTCATTCCCCCCACTGTTTGGCTATCCACATCGAAATTGGAAAGATGCGGGAAGTAAAAGTGGTCTCCCTGCAGTGGGCTTAAAATTGAATGACTTAGTCCAGAGGCTGCAAGTTTGTTACCAGTTGACAACTGCTGGGAAATTTCAGGAAGCAATCGAAAAGTTCCGAAGCCTTTTGCTTAGCATTCCTTTGCTGGTTGTCGACACAAAACAAGAAATATCTGAAGCACAACAATTGCTTCAGATTTGCCGTGAATATGTCTTAGGTCTTACTATGGAAATAGTCAGAAAAGAACATCCTAAAGATTCTCTGGATAATCAGAAGAGAGTCTGTGAGATGGCTGCTTACTTCACACACTGCAATTTACAGCCTGTACATCAGATTTTAACCCTGCGTACAGCTTTAAATTTATTCTTTAAGTTAAAAAATTGTAAAACTGCAGCATCCTTTGCAAGACGCTTATTAGAATTGGGCCCCAAACCAGAAGTAGCCCAGCAGACAAGAAAGATTTTGCAAGCTTGTGATAAAAACCCAGTAGATGAACATCAGCTTCAGTACGACGAACACAATCCATTCGCAATTTGCGGCCAAACATACAAACCTATTTACAGGGGTAAGCCAGAAGAGAAATGTCCACTTTGTCTAGCAAGCTATTTACCAAATTTTAAAGGCACTATCTGTAAAGTCTGCACTGTTTCTGAGGTAGGAAAGGACTGCATAGGCCTGCGAATCAGTTCTCTTCAGTTCAGATAAGCTGTATTCACAATTATAGTATTTTGTTTTTTTCAAATGTGCTGCAAGTTATTATTTATCAGAATTTATCATGATAATTATTAAATTTATAAATGTTATTATGTTCAAATTTGTATCTTGTAATGCTTCATGTTTAAGAATACTTCGGATTCTGAATAAATTTCTTTCTTTTATTCCTTTAACAAAATTGTTTCTTCTGACTAGGAAGAAATTTAAATAAAATCTATTAAAGATGGTAAAAATTATTTAAATGCAACTGATTTTATTGAATTACTTTTTATTTATTTTTTTAAATTATTTATCAAAATTGAATCCCAAAAGCTCATAAAAATAGCTTACAACTGGCTGCGTCAAAGGCTATGAATTCGTAAGGGCTGACAGCAGAATGCCCTCTACATTGTTAAACATTTTACATTTAATTATATTTATTAAAAAAGAAAAAAAAGGGGAGGGGATTTTTTTATTGTTTTTCAGTACAGAATAAGATTTTTGATAACAATTCTGTCCCATTCTAAAGTGATTAACTATTGCCTTTTGTCATCTTTCCAAATGTATTCAATTAGATTGCAATAAAATAAAATCCTTATTTTATAAATATCTTTTAACATAGACCTCCTTTGTTAAGTAATCGTACAGGAAATACATTCATTTTGGACCTATACAGTAGCCACTTCTCAACATTACAAAAACTATTGGGGGGGGGGGGGGGGGCAGACATGCTTAAACCACAACTTAAAAACGAAACTTTTGATTCATAGTTAGGGTGACCAGATTTTTTGGATGTCACTCCAGAACAAAGGCAACTTTGACGAGTAATCTTATTCCATTGTTTAACTTGGTAAATCCTGGTGATGAAATTAAATTCCTGCAAATTGAAATAGTTGCGCATATGTGACAATATGTGTGGTGTAAGTGCTCATGTTACAAAAAAAAAATATTTCTAGAACGGAATATTAATCAATTATTGAACGTATTTTTGTGGGATCAGAATTAGTAATATCTATATCTCATCCTTAAATGGACTGGCACTAGCAAAAGTCATGTCGACTGTTTACAAAATTTGGGGCTATTTATAGAATTTGGGACATGCACTAAAATCTGGGACAGTCTCGCACAATCCAAGACGTCTGGTCCCTCTATTCATAGTTTAATATATCAGTTCCCAACCTGGGGTCCGCAGTACGGTTTAATGATTTAACATGGATATGGGAATAAATTTGTTTTTCTCAATGATATAACACTATCTCTAGTCCTAATTCAGTTGAAGGAAGCAGCAAACAATAATAATAATAGTATACTCAATGCCTTTTGGAACCACATACGTGTGTAAGACTACATTTCCATCTCTCATTCATACGAAAAATAAATCTTGACTTAATGTAGAACCAGACTTACGACTCAAAATTTCATAAGTTGGTCACTGTGACACATCAACCATCTACTGAACGAAATTAATGTCATTTATGAAGAACTTTAGTAATAAATTTAATTATAACTATACTAAATTTCAAAATTTAAATAATTCTATTATTAAAATTTGCAATTTACATTATTCTGTTAATATTTTTAAACCTATTGTAAAATATATGCAATAATGTAAAATATGCCTGTATTTAAATTTTTAATTCTCTAATTTTTTTTAAAGAGGGGGGGAGGGGAGAGCTGCATAACTGTAGCAAGTGTTAAGGGACCTCGATTTGATAAAAGTTGGGAACCACTGATTTAATACAATACGAGCAGAACTTTCAATTACAGTAGATCCTATCTTTAGTGTCTTAAATGATTCCTGAATAATAATCGTTAAGCACCTTTCAAAAGGAAAACTTTGATTTCCCATAGGAGCACTGTTGTAAATGGTTACGACATCAGGAAGATTAATCATTAAAGTAAATAAAAATAAAATAATTGTAATGGATGGTAGAAGTGGGGGACGTTACAAATGAGGAAGAAGAAATCGTACAGAGATGGAAAGAATATGTTGGCAATCTATACAAAGCAAAGGAAAAGGTCAAGCTGAGGATAGAAATGAATCAGAAGTTAGTTTCAATGAAAGAGGGCTGCGAATAATGGTAGATGAGGTCAGGAGTACTGTAGGAGAAATCAAGAGGGTGTTGACAATAATTCTGATAGAATTTATCAAGAACTTGTGTGAGAATGGTATCAATAGCATAATCAATCTGTGCTATTTGATTCATGATACTGAAACGTGGCCGGATGATTTCCTAAACAGTATTCTCATACCAATTCCGAAGAAACATAAAACAACAAAATGTAAAGATTTTAGAACAATTTGTTTGATCTTTCTCGCTTTTTAGATCTTGTTGAGATTATGTGGGTAACTCTGTCAATTTATTGGAGGAACAATTTGGTTTCGGAAAGGGTAGGGACACAGGAGATACAATTGGAGTTTTGTGAACAATTAGTGAAAGGCTTATAGAAAAGGGTAAAGGAATGTTTGTTGGCTTTATAAACCTGAAAAAAGCTTTTGACAGGATCGATTGGGAGATATTAATGGATATCTTAAAAAATAAAGGAATTGACTGATTCTAAATTTATATTACTAATAGAAGGTTGTTGTTAAAGTAAAAGGGAAGGGAGGCCGAGATGGGAAAAGGGGTTATACAAGGACTTGTTTGTCTCTTCTATTTAATTCGTACATAGAAGAGGAGATAAACCAGTTTTGGAAGGAAGATGGAGTTATAATAGGTGGTAGGGTTATTCATTGCTTAAGATATGCAGAGTATAAGAGTATAACATGTAAATTGATTCAGATATTTGGTATTTGGATGGACACCAATTGCAAAAGGGATAAAAGAAATAAGAACAAGGGAATATAATTTTGTGCTAAAGTGTAAATTTAAGGGTGACCCATAATAATAAAAAAAAAATTTTAAATGAAAAAAAAAAAAAAAGGAAGTACATTAACTAAAGGAAAAATATAAAAAAAAGTTAGGAAAACAAAACAAAAAAATCCACACACACATTGAGAAAAAAGATTAAAAAAAAAAGTAGATATACGGATTCAAACCAACAACATCTGAGTCCGAGAAATTACTGATCACGCTTTAGCTGACAACTGAAATGAGATGATTGCATTTCTGACAATTAAGCTAATGGACCACTTGAGGATAGGCGGGGCTTCGTAGTTCCAAAATATTGCACCAGTCTACTTTTTGGCTTGTGGGATAAACAAAGCCATGTGCTTCGTTTTAACCCTAATAGATACAGAGGCTGAACTAAAAGATTTAATTTGGATGCAACGATTGTAAGCCTTCCAAAATTTTCAGATTGGATATAGAGTTGATTATCGCCTATTGAAGAAGACGACGGCAATATATTTTCAAAGAAGGATGTAATTTAATGGACCACTTGAGGAAATGCGGGGCTTCGTAGTTACAAAATATCCCACCACGCTACTGCTTCGCATGTGGGATAAACAAAGCCACGTGCTTTGTTTTAACCGGTTTAGATACAGAAGAAATATTATATTAAAGAAGGATATTCCAAGCGTTTTTACAGAATTATTACAATAAGGATCTGCACAGTACTGAACCATCGTCTTGAAATATCAAATATCGACGATTTTTTAAGTAATTCACACAAAGTTATATGTTTGTTTATCCCACAAGCTCTCGCCGCATGTGGGATACACGTCATACGTGACGTCGATAGGGGCGTAAACCTCAAGTGGTCCATTGCAGAAATCCAATGAGAACAATGCCAAATACGAGGGTGATTCAAATGAAAACGATAAATATTTTATTATAGTTTATTTATTGGAGGTACCAAAATGAACACTTCATACTTCTCAACATAGTCACCATTCCTCTCAATGCACTTGGCCCAACTTTTTGTCAAGGCTTGTATCCCCGCCAAAAAAAAAAAAAACTTGAGTGCCTGCACAGCCAGTCGTGCACCACCTCTTTGACCTCCTCGTCACTTGCAAATTTGCGTCCACCAAGTTCCTCCTTACATACTTCTAAAAATATGGTAATCGGAGGGTACCAAGTCAGGGGAATGGGAAGACACTGTATGCGGCAGGATTTGATGGTTGACAATGTTTGATGGGCCATGTGTGGTCTGATGTTATCATGGTGAAGGAGAACAACAGTTGAAAGGATTCCATGGTATTCGCGTGGATCGCTGGTTTCAGCACATCAGTAGGAGTGCCCTGTACTTGCTCCTGGTCACGTTTGTCCCTTTATCCATGTAATGTTCCACAATTGGTCCATGGTGGTCCCAGAAAAGGGAAGCAAACTTTAACTGCCTACAGCTGTGAAGGGAATTTCTTCTGCTTGGGAGAAGATGAGTGACTCCATTTCATGTTTGCCCTCTTTGCCTCTGGTTAGTGATGGTGTACCCAAGATTTGTCACCGGTGCAAGTCTTTAAAACTCCTTCACCCTCAGCCTCATCAGCTCCATGCAGGCATCCACTCATCGCATTTTAATGTCTGATGGGCATTGGCGAAGGATCCATCTCACAGCCACTTTCCTGAAATGAGGTTTGTCGTGTGCGATGTGGTAGACAGACCTAACAGAAGTGAGAATGCAAAATCTTTAATGATGATGTGCCAGTCCTCTTGAATCATTGCGTCTAAGACTGCGATCGACTCAGAGGTTACGACTCTGTGATTGTCCTGGCCTCGGCGCATCATCCAGATTGAATGGCCTGCCTCATTCTGCACCATTCGTACACCTATGACATACAGGCACTTTGTCGACATCCGTTGATGAATGTTGTTGGGTTTGGTATTCTCAGACACCAAAAATCGTACCACAGCATGCAGTTCATGTTTGGTGCATTGCTCTAAAGTGGGCGAACATGCGGCAATTTCAGGCAATATTGTGGGTCAATATTGCTCATTTTTATTGCTGACAACCGTTGTCAGTTCAGATCACACGCAAACACATAGTTTTTCCGAAACGAATATTGTCCTGACAATTGATGGTTACGGCGCTTCTCACTAGGGAGAGCTAAAGAGAGAGCGTATTTTCGTACAGAATTGCTATAGTATTAAATGCCGTCCCTCTTTAGAAATCAATTACGATTCTTTCAGTATCAATTGATAAAATGTTGTTGTTGGAATTATCTGTTTTGGGCCAACCCATTTTGCTGATTTTAAGCCTTGTTTCTCAAAGAAAATGGCCGGCGTGAGTGACTGAATTTCCAATGTTCAAAGTCCCGCCTCCTTCGACGTCAGCATTGTCACGTGATTTCATCCGTTCAAGTGATTCGCTATTGTTCCAGCAATACATTGCATCAACTGAAATTGTTCCTTTTTTTCCGACAATCTCAATTGTCTTGAAATGGGCAATCTTGGACAATATTGTTCATTTTTATTGCTGCAAACGGTTGTCAGCAATGAAAAGGGGCAATATTGCCTGAAATTGCTACGTGTTCGCCCAGCATAAGGAGGCCACCATTTTCAAGTATCACTAACACCAACCAGCAGCATTTAGCAGCGTCAAAACCAAGCTCCAGGACGACAGAGGTATAGACTATATGCGTGTGGTGTCGCATCATTCTGAGTACATTCCCCAATTTTTAATGACACTTGTCATTTTCATTTGAATCACCCTCGTATCTCGAACTTGGGGGACATTGGCCCCTAAAAATACCCTATTCCTATGTTGTTTGGGCCTCTGAACACGATGGATGAAATCAGTTTCTCGATCCGACCTTCTGTTCGGGAGTTGTTAGAGGAGGGCAGACAGGACAAACGCAGTAGCTACCGATTTTGGTCACTTATCAGAATAGCTCCCAAATGGGTCGCTAAAAAGAATAGGACCAAAATGAAAAGACTCCTATGAGATCCATTGGAGTTTGATTTAAAGAAAAGAATGGGAGGTGCTA
>JAFIDM010000179.1:23510868-23524503 GCA_023159025.1 Thereuonema tuberculata | reverse complement strand
ATTTTTTCTATTTTATAGGTTGCTACATGCTTTCAACTCAAATGGAATTCATTTTCGCTGATTGTTATGTTATGAAGTAAAATATTAAATTTTATTTTTTTAATAAAATGTTTAAAAACAAACTACTAGTAGTGTTTAGTCTTTCTTTATCATACTACAGTATGTTTTGTAAATTAAATTACTGTGGACTTAAAAGAATACAATATATTTGATGTTCATTTTTAGTCATTAGAGAATATTCAGTACTTTGTCTCTGCGTCTGTTGTTGTTACCATAGTGACATATGTACTATTCTATAATGTCTTAAGATGTCTTTTATTTTATAGTTTCATTTCAAAATAAATATATGGATTTATTTACTCTGCTAATAAATTTATGGGCCTAGCAAAACTACTGCACAGGTTGAATTATTGTATCCGAAAAGTAAATATGGAATCGAATATAGGCTTAACAGTGGAACAACTGAAAAGATGAGTATGAACTAACTGCTAATGGAGTATTTCTGTCATCTTAAATTGAGTATCGGAAGTTATATTCAATTTAAAAAAAATTTTTGGATTCGACAAGTGTTTCTTATGACAAACTAGGCGATCCCCCTGTCTTCCCCTGGTAAGTATGAGATAATCCAAGAAGAATCGATCCCAAGCAGTTATGGCAAAAAGTGATATTTTATTCCTTTTTGAATGAACTCATTATTTGATAGCGCGCAAACAAATAGAATAAAAGTAGGATTGGATATTGGGGGACCAGCAGTAGTTCAATGGTTAGCGTTCCTGACTACAAGGACAAAGGACTTCAGTTCAAATCCCATGCAAGGCAAAAAAAATTAAAAAAAAAATAATTTATAATCTGACTTTCTCAGCAAGGGAACTAATAATTAACAATTGTGCCGGACAGACAGAGAAATAAAGACTTTAATAATATACACAGGAGTACAAATGAAAAACCGCCGTTTCCCCAATAGATGTCGCTAGCAGTAAATGGCAGATCAGAAACGGCACATGGTAAGGTTAGGCATCTGTCAACAACTCATCATCATTGTAGATATGTGAATTTTATTGGCGTCATATATTTTTTTGTGCGCGGATATGTCGAAGTTTGAGCCAAATAAGCGTCATTTGAGAGAGGTTTTGCTTTTTGCCTTCAATTAAAAAAAATATGTGGCTGAGGCGCATCAAATGATTGTAGAAACTTATGGTGAGGCTGCTATTAGTGAAAGAACATGTTGCGAATGGTTTCAACGCTACAAAATGGGTGATTTTGGCGTGAAAGACAAGGAGCGTCCCGGATCAGTGAAAAAGTTGAAGACGCAGAATTGGAGGCATTACTCGACGAAGATTCATGTCAAATGCAAAAAGCACTTGCAGATTCATTGGGCCTGACTCAATAAGCCATTTCACATCATTTGCAAACCTTGGGAATGATGCAAAAGCAAGGAAATTGGGTGCCATACGAGTTGAAGCTGAGAAACATCGAGGCATTTTTTCACGAGCGAAAAGCTGCTCTAATGACAAAAAAGAAAGGGTTTTTCTGCATCGCATTGTCACTGGGGATGAGAAGTGGATCATTACGATAATCCAAAGCAAAAAAAATCATGGGGATACCACAGCCTTGCATCAAGAACGACGGCCAAGCCAAACATCCATGGCTCGAAAATCATGCTGTGTATTTGGTGGGACCAGCTCGGCGTGGTGTATTATGAGCTCCTGCAACCAGGTGAAACCATCACAGGAGCTTGCTACCGAACACAACTAATGCGTTTGAGCCGAGCATTGAAGGAAAAATGGCCGGATTACGAGCAGCGACACGACAAAGTGATTTTGCTGCACGACAACGCTCGGCCCATTTGTTGCTCAGGTTGTGAAAACCTACCTTGAAACACTGAAATGGGACGTCCTACCCACCCGCCATATTCTCCAGACATCGATCCTTCTGACTACCACCTATTCCGATGGAGGACATGTGGCCTGGCTGAGGAGCACTTCCGTTCTCACGAAGAAGCCCAAAAATGGGTCAATTCGTGGATCGACTCAAAAAACGAGCAGTTTTTCGATGCGGAACCCGTATGCTGCCAGAAAGATGGAAAAAAGTTGTGGATAGCAATGAACAATATTTTGAAGAATAATTATGTAACCATTTTCCCACAATAAAGGCTCAAATTTTGAAAACCATTTGTACTCCTAATAGATTACCATTGAATGATTAAGGGTGGTAAACATCACACATGGAAATTTTGTTATGAAATGCTTCTAAAGAGTCATGACATATGGAGGTTATGCTAATGGAGATAAAGTTATGGTTTACGTAGATAATAATAGTTATATTTGAATGATTGAAAAAAAAAATAATTAGAAAAATTATAAAAGATATGAAATCCAAGTTTGAACTTAGGAAACTTCTATTAAAAAAAGTCTATTAAAGTTAAGTCACATGGACGATGGTACTATATATCTTAGAATGCATATACTTAGTTTGACTATCTTAAATCAGTTCGTCATGAAGACTGTAGGCCAGTATCGACTCCATTATAACCAGGAACCCTCCTGACCAAAGATGATTGTCCTAAGATGTCTCAAGAAAAGAAACAAATGAAACCAATTCCATATCTTCAATGAATTGAATGTTTGATGCACCTAGCTTTATCCTCTAGATCTGACGCTGCATTTGCTGATGCAAAATTATCTCGATTCAACATGAACCCTGGAAAAATGCTAAATAAGTGTTAAGATATTTGAATGCCACATCTGGTTTTACATTAAAATTTATACATACAGAATTAAATGTAGTTATATAGTGATGCATATTTGGCTTCAGATGCTCAATTATTAAAATCAAGAAAACAAGATAGTATTTCATTGTCAACCATGGAATCAGTATATGCTGCCCTGGTATTAACCATCAAAGAAACAATATGGTTAGATTCATTCTTCAATGAATTACAATTATCATCATGGATAAGAAAACCTTTTAGATTTGTGAAAAATTGTGTTGAAAAAATTTGTACCAAACATGGACTTATCATATCAAATAGTTCTTGCAACAATTGACTATACACTAGTGGCCAAAATTGTGGAAACCTTTTAGAAAATATTATGATTAAAATATTTACGTGTCGTTATAAACTATCAGTATAAGCCAATGATTCGACACTTCGTCACATAAACAGTGTTAAAACGTCTCTTCTCCCGACGGGAGAAGAGCTATAACGGTAGGGGGTAATTTTTTCTGTGCATTTGAGAAAGATACCGTTAACTGGAGGTATCAAAACGTACTTCGTGCCATAATATGTTTTAAAGATGTTTTGAAGTATTTTTAGTGTTTTTTTAAATATTTTTAATTTTTTGAGACGTTTTAACACTGTTTATATGACGAAGTGTCGAATCATTGGCTTATACTGATAGTTTATAATGACACGTAAATATTTTAATCATAATGTTTTCAGCAAGTGCCAAGGTTGCTAGCGTATTCAAATACCCAATGCTGAAAGGCGAGATCAGGAAGTTCTTTGACTTGCACAAAAGGATTGCAGCAGTGAAGGGGGCCATTACGTTTAACGTTACATGTAGGAAACACAATCTATCTCCACCAGGAAGTATTATCAAGGTCCCCTCCCAGTCGGTCAAAATTAACCGATTTAAAGAAAGAATACAGAAACTATTAGTAGGAGAGAGGATTAAACAGGCTTATGTTAGGAAGGCTTATCTTTCCTAAGATGCGTCAGGAGTTTGGTGTGGAGTAAGGATGTCCCGCAAAAAAGTAAAGAAGTGTTGTACCGATGCTATTACGTCCCTATACTGACATACGCATCGGAAACTTGGGTAATGAAGAAAAGAGAGGTTAGCAGATTGACGGCTTGTGAGATGAAATTCCTGCGGGGTAGGTTAGGAGTTACTAGAAGAGATAGGGTGAGGAACGAAAGGATTAGGGAGATAGTGAAAGAGGAGCCCCTGCAGGAAAGGATTGAGGCATCTAGATTGAGGTGGTATGGGCATTTAAAGAGAATGGAGGAGAAGAGGATTCCCAGGAGGATGCATGAGATGAGAATACAGAAGAAAAGACCAAGAGATAAATGGATTAGAGGAGTGGAGGAATGTGTCCGAAAGAGGGGGGAGGACTGGAACAGGGTGACAGCGGAAAGATGGTGGGAGATAAGAACTAGGTGGAGAGGCTTATGTTCCCAACAGACCCAGCCTGAGGTTGGAAGCTGAAATGGATGAGAGAGATGTTAGTAAGGATCAGTTGGTCTCTGCCTTAAAACGGATCTCTAGTTTCTTACAAAGAAATGTGTCACGTGAGGATTTTTGTGATATGTTGATAAAAGGAGCTAAAAAAGCCAAGTATGCAAAAAAGGCAATTGCCATTCGGCATTGCAAGAAATTAGGTAGGCTCAGAACGACCTCTACCCCCCGGACATAATGGGCAACTGCAGTAGAAATAAAGTGATTAATGACAGTAATATCGACTTTACCCCCAACCAAATTAGTTTGCTTAGTTTGGGAATGAAATTTAATGTTGGTGATGAGAAGGTCCAGGTTATAAACATGCTTACAGGATTAGAATCACAGATTAGGTTTATACCCGACAAGGAGGAAAGGACCATCCTCAGAAAAAAAGTGGGGAAGGTGGTTCTGGAGAATCATTTTAAAAAAAGGATTAGAGTAATGCTTAATAAGTTACAACTTGCAGACTTTAATTTTAAATCATTACAATAATGAGGTCGTCTATACCCAAGCAGATAAGGGGGGGAGCCATTGTAATATTAATTGCAAAGGATTATATCAGTATGTGTGAAAATTTTATTCACCAACAAACGGGATTCCGAGCTATTGGATCAACTGAAAAAGAAATTCTTGAAGAAATTAATCAAAAAATTAGGAGAATGGAGAGACTGGGAATAATTAGTCAGGATCAAGCTGAGGTTATCATTAAGAGAAATAAAACTATCCCAGGGTTCCGAGGATTGCCTAAAGTGCATAAGGAAAAGGATAATTCAGGGTACAAGATCAGACCCATTATAAATTGAAAGCGAAGTACTATTATGCACGTTTCAAAGTTAATCGAAACTAAAATGAGGGTAATCAGATATCAGTCTAAATTTTCGATCCCTAACCGTGAACCGGTCTTACGATATTTAAGGGAGCAGGCAATCATTCCCAACACAAGTACTGTCTCCTTGGATATGGTTGCACTATATACGTCCCTCACTCCTACTATCGTGCGTCAAGCGATCCTCTTTTTGGTTGAGAGGGATAGTGATGCTTATGAGGAAATTACTATGTTTAATGTGCAGGAGGTGTTTACACTGATTGACATCCTATTTCATATACAATTCTTTTCTTTCAACGGACTATTGTATCTACAAACATCGGGCACTTTTATGGGGCTCCCCTCGTCAACGATTCTTGCTGAATGTGTGATGACAATGATTGAGTATTATGCCACCTCCATTGATAGAGAATTTCATAATGTACACTTTTTAGCACGATATGTTGACGACACGTTTCTTGTCATTAATAATCAGTATAAAGAACATATTGGAGGATTTTAATGGGGTTAACCCCAGTATCCAATACACATTAGAAAAAGCTCACGGTAATTTTTTACCTTTTTTGGATATAGGGATCAAGAAGATGCAGGCAGGATATGAAACAACAGTATATCGCAAAAGCACAGATGCGTTGATCTCCGTTAATTATCGTAGTGCCGTGCCAGGGTACTACAAAAGAAATGCGGTCTTTACGGCTGTAAAAAGGGCATGTGATATATGCTCCAGTAAGGTAGCCTTGAGTAATGAGATTGGGATTATAAGAACTATCTTTGAAAGCAATGGATTCCCGGTTAAAGTGATAAACAAGCTAATAAGCAGGAGTTTAAATATGGTAAATAAGCGTCGTAATTATAACACCGACCACACCCTGGCGACGAGAGAGGGCAGAGTGTCGATGGGTAGTACAAGATACATATCGCTTGTTTATCAGGAAAAATTTTCAATAGACTTAAACCTATCTTGTCTAGGGCCAATATTGTGATGGCGTGTAAACCCGGCAACACATTGGAAAGAGCCCTCAATCGAAAAAAAAAAAAATTATAGTCAAAAGCAATTATTCAGCACACAAGGTACAATTTACGGTATCTACTGTGATTCTAACAATACTCGGAGTAATGAATGTCTCTATGTGGTCCAGTCAAAGAGGGAGCTGGGGGTCCGCATCAATGAGCACATAAATGCGGTTAAAGCAGGGAATACAGCATATCAAACTACAACGCATTGTCAGAAAAAAGGACATGGCATTAATAATAAAAATGTGGTAATTTTGGGCAAATATATAGACAATTATTTAAGGAGGTTTTTTTTGAGTCCGGTATGATAAGAACCCTACGATGCTATAATAAGGATTTATCTACCCAAAACATGTTGGAGTATGGCCTTTGATCCCATTACAAACCCATTGGCTCTCAATTTATTAAAAAAAAAAAAAGGTAGCGCCGTTTCTAATACAAGGAGCGCTTTACTCTTGTTTACTGGTTCGCGTTTTTAACAGTAGGGAACGCTAATGTGCAACTTCAGAACTTCCGGTTCTCGTGTCTTATGGCCATTTTCACGACGACTCCCAACGGGAGAAGAGCTATAACGGTAGGGGGGTAATTTTTTCTGTGCGTTTGAGAAAGATACCTGTAACTGGAGGTATCGAAACGTACGTCGTGCCATAATATGTTTTAAAGATGTTTTGAAGTATTTTTACTATTTTTTTAAATATTTTTAATATTTTGATATGTTTTAACACTGTTTATGTGACAAAGTGTTGAATCATTGGCTTATACTGACCTTTTAGAAAAGTTTGTACTTCGACAATTACGGCATTACAACGGTGTTCCATGGAGTAAACCAAGTGTTTTAGCTCATCAGGTGTTATAATATGGTACCAAGATTGAATTATAGCTTCTATTAATTGTATTTTATTCCGAGGTTGCTTCTGACTGACATGCTTCTTCAAAATGCTCCACAAGTTCTCTATATAGGGTTTCAGACAGGTTTATTACCTGGCCATTCTAGAAATGAATGTTATTTTCCTTAAACCACTTTTTACAGACAGCAACAACATGGCAAGGAGCAGAGTCCTGCTGAAATATATAGATCTCATTATCATGAAAAAGGTCACGTGCCGAAGGCTTTAGTTTTGGCTCAAGTATATCCTCAATGTATTTTTTGGCATTTAAAGTGCTATCAATTATACAAATTCTGCCTACACCTTTAGCTGTCTTGCAACCCCAGATCCTGACACTAACAGCATGTTTCATAGTAGATACAATGCACTCAGGTAACAAATCTTCTCCAATTCTCCTCCTTACATATTTTATTCCATCGCTTCCAAATATGGATAATCTGATCTCATCGCTCCAAATTACTTTATACCATTATTCTTTTTATCAATTAATAAGTTTTTTAGCCCATTCTAATCTCTTCATTCTTTGTTTGAGAGATAGAAGTGGCTTTTTCCTTGGAATTCTGGAATTTAAACCAAAGTCTTTGAGTCTGCGTCTAATACTCCTTGCACTCACATGTAACCCACATTCTGATAATTCATTTTTAATTGAATTAGATGGTTTTCTTCTATCAAATAAGCTCAGTCTTTTAATTCTCCTGTCATCAACAGCTGTTTTACACCTTTCCTGTCTTTACCGAGTGCGTGTTAACGGATTGAGTATCTTAATACCTCTTGCACAGCTTAGAAATCCCACCTTTGGTTATACAGTTAACTAACTAACTCCATGGCACTACAGCCAATGTAGGGCCTTGGCCTCCTTAACAATATGAGCCCACTCTTTTCTATCTTGCGCCTTTCTCCTCCATCCTCGTACCTGGAGCTTTTTCAAATCGCGTTCCACATCATCAAGCCATCTAAGTCGTGGTCTTCCTTTTAATCTTCTGCCACCAGGGTTTCCAATGAAAAGTTTCTTAACTCCACGGTTCAAATTCATCCTATGGAGATGGCCTACCCATTGGATCCTTTTACTTTTAACAATAGAAACCAAGCTTGGCCCCTGAAATAATTCCATTAGTTCTTTATTAGTGCGGATACGCCACATACCTTGGTCACAAATAGCTCCATAAATCTTCCTCAGAATTTTCCTTTCCCGTATACCAAGAATGGAAATATCCTTACATGATAAAGTCCATGCTTCGGCCCCATACAAAACAACAGGTCTGATCATGGTTTTATAAATCCTGGATTTTTGGTTATACAGTTGAATCGCGATAATCCGACAGTACGGGACCGAGGGGTTGTCGGATTATCAAAAATGTCGGATTAGCAAAGGTTGATTTTTTAAAACTGAATTTTGACTTCTAAGGCAAGAAAATGTAAGTTATATATACACAGTACTGTATGTATTACAGTACATATATTGTTACAATACATATTGAGTACATATTTAATTAAAACTGAAACTGTTGTGAATCACGGGGCAGACGGGAGATGTCTGCAACAGGCGCAGTGACGTCATCCGACGCGGCGTCGGACTATCAAATGTCGAATTATCAAGATTCAACTGTATTTCCACCAACTTTTTTAATGATTTCCTATAGGAGTATCCTTCTTCGCGCAAAGTTAGTATTTTAGTTCTTTTTCTAGGTGACCAGTCAAGCCTTTTTAATCTATTTGTCATCTTACAGTACTCTTAAACTTCAAACAAAAAAACAACAAAACATATGACCAACTTGATTAAATTCTGACAACTGAATAGGACTGCTAATACTAACTGAAATGAGAGCCAATGCATACTAGCACCTTATTGGTTCCTTGCTGTATCATATCAGTACATGATTGGCTTTCACATCAATCGCTCTCATTGGCTGATTTTGGCTTTTAAGAAAATCCACTTCTTTTTACTGAAGCAGTTGGTTTTCTTTTTGTTTGGTTATTTGGCTATAACTTTTGACAAAATAAGGATAATTCAATATAGTTTAGTTCATTATATTCTGCATTAAATTATGTGTTTAATGATGTATAATATTATTTTAAAAACAGTTGATGTTCAGAGCCATGAAACTTCCAAAACACAAATTTTCTAAAAGGTTTCCACAATTTTAGCCAATAGTGTATATCCACAAATGAAAACTGTGCTACACAAAGGACTGACTAAAACTATCCAAAAACGTGCAGTGATTTTGTTAAATTTATTATAACTTGTAAAGTTTTTTTTGTAAAAGAAAAAAAAATGAAAGAGAATTGATATGCTCATTTTTTATCATTAGAGGACATGCAGTACTTCTGTCTCTACATCCGTTGTTGCTACGGTAGTGATAGCATGTATCGATTTATAATATCTTTATGATGTCTTTGTTTTTTAGTTCAATTTCAAAATAAATATACGACCAATTCATTACATAGTTTATTTATTCTACTAGCAGAATATCGATAACTTAAATATTTTTCAATAGATAAGAATGGAAAAAATTGAAAACAAACCTTTACATGAGATTTTAAACTAATTCTGAAGAATCCTATGTTCTTTATATAAGTCTATTAACTTCAACTCATATAATCTATTACATAGAAATTTAAGTAGACAAATAAGTTTAAAATTAATGAATGAATGGAAATCAGGTTGGTCTTATTAAAATTTATCTGTAATTAAGAAAATGAAGAAACTATCTATACGGTATTTAATCACAAATCATATTAGTATTGAACATTAATAGGATTAAATTTGCTGCAACGTTTTGCTGTCGGTAGTCTCTGCTACAACCAGGGCTGTGAAGTCGGTACATAAAAGCTTCGACTCCAGCTCCTTTTTGTGTATATCAATATAGAAAATAAAATAAATGCATCACATGCTTTTTCACAATCATCTGTAATACACTGACATATAGAATGTTTCCCTGACTTTTCTGTTATTGTAAAAGTGTTCAAAAACATCCGACTTTGTTGACACTTTTTTTGCCATTGTGAAGTTTTTCATGGGGTGCCGCTTTCATTAATATAAATATCATAAGTTATGTTTTGAAATTTATAAAGAACTTTAACTTATTTTTTTCAGGATATATTTTAATATCAAATTACTGTCTATGAAATAGGAAATTTTAACCAATTTATATTATGATTTAAGTTTGTTAGGTGTCGAAGTTGGAGTACACCATTGTTACAGTCTCAGACTCCAGTAATCCAAGAATTGCTTCCAACTCAGACTTCACAGCCCTGGCTACAACAACAGAAACATAAAGTAAATTAGTGAATTCAAATTATAAAAACACTACATTCTCTTATGTAATTCCAAATCTAAAATCCATTTTGTGCTTCTTTTCTAGTATATTCTGTGATTTAAGAGTTAAGTGTTACTTAAGCTTATAAAAATTATGCTAGATCTTATTAAGTATAGCAAGTACCAAATAAAAATTATGATAGACCTTAGGTTATCAAATACAATAAACGCTAAGGATATTCTCATGATAGTTAGCTATCAAAGAGTGTATGCTTTGGTTTGGTCTAAGATTTGCAAAATCATCCTTAACATGTTTTAAAGAAAAATGGATTTAAAAAAAAATAAATTAAAATTCAATTTTAAGTCAAAATACTCTTATTCATCCACGGATATTCAACAATGTATTTATTCTACAAAGTAGAAAATTTAGAAGCTTTAGGTTCTTTTAAGAAAGACCCCTATTCAATTTCATACCTACTGTATCAAGAGGTAAGGAGTTATGAGCCAAAAACTGCGAAAATACATTGCCATTCAATTTCAGTACCACAATAATCGGAGAGAAAAAAGATTCGCAGTCCAGTATTATATTATTCTTTTTTCACAAGATTTTTGAATAGTTTGCTTTTTCTTTATTCTCAATTTTTGGTAGTTGCCAAGCAGCTGCTTCTTATTTGTTATTATCGGGGTTTTTTTTTTTTTTCAGTATTCCCATGCAAATATTCAAGTCGGCTTCATACATAGCTTCATCTTTTTACTAAGGAAAATTAGCATTTTTATAAGATAGCATTCTCATGATTGTAAAATAAGTGGTTTTCAGCTTGAGGAAACAATAATATGATCTGCTTTCATGTGAAAGAAATGTATTCTGTATCCAGGAATACAGCTGACTGCTGGCTAACTGACTGATGAAGTTAGGATCTTATCAAAGGCTTCAGAAATTCTGAAGATGTACAGCCAAAAATTCAGTACAGCAGAGATTAAGTTGTATCTGAAAATGCATCTACCAGTGGAAGCCCAATGGAATGAAGGAAGATCAATGAGTGGAATAGTGTTTGGTAAATTGCAGCCCCATATTCATGATTGGAATGCCGAGCTAATTAAGATCAATAGGATGACTTGCACTTGAAATTAAAATGTTAAATAGGTGCAGAGTTAGTAATTTTTTTAACTGTGAAGGACCAAATAAGTAGGTGATGCCTATTTTGAATTAAAATTTAAAGTAAAGGGCTATGAGTTAAGTGCTGTTATTCATGTGTCAATAACACTAATAGATACTGTTCGTTTTTGGCTACAACAATGATTTTACTCACTGCTGCACCTAATCTGATAGAAACAAATCTTACATCAATGATTTCATTGCTAATCAAGTAACAATGGTATATAAAGAGAACATCTAAAAAAGTTACGGAAAAATATATAAGGTATTGCAATTCAAAGAGCTAATTTAGTAATACTTTATCCCCAAGAATGGACTGCCTAAGCCAATATGTTCAAGAGATAGAAGGCTGCCAAGATGCGGTAACGGCAAATTATAGAAAAACGGTATGTTCTTATGCAAAATCTTATTTTTCTGGGAAAAGGCAGGAAAATTCAAAGACACACATGCTTCCTGAAGCTTATAAACAGCTTATGTATAATTCTTTATGAGATAGTGGTCCAGACAGCAAGCTTTCTTACAATATGCACATTTGAAGAAGCCTAACTGAGCAGCACTTACTGAACAATCATCTACTGTGAAATTTTCAAAGCAATATTGCAGAGGAGCTAACGTTTCCTGGCCTTTCATCTAGGTAGCTGCATTTGAAGAAAGAACTTAAACAAGCTCTTAAATATTTCAGCCAGAAACTGATAATGAGTTAAGACTTGAAGATTCAAAAAACCCAAAAGACCAGATGTTAAATTCGCTGTCAGATACGACAAGCTTGGCACATACCTCACTTTTTTTTATAATGCCTTAAAAAGCAGAAGCCGAGAGGCTGGGTCATGCCTGTGCAACCAAGTGGAATTAGCTCAACTTTAAAATTAGCTCCTAGTGGTACATTTTGTAGCAGCAAATTGTCCTTATTTGCTTACCAAGAGTTGATGAAGTGTACAACATCCTTTGGCTTCTTCTGACCAGGCTTGACCAGAAAACACAGCCAAATCTTTTTTATTCATGTTTGCAGTAAATGCTTTTAATGTTTGTAAGTGTTGCAAGGAATTCTTTTGCACCCTGAGGAAACTTGCCTTTGGCTTCTGCCACTTGAACTTCCATTTGTAACAAGGTCTCTGCCAGCAGAGATGATAGGCATAATCATCCCCAAGAATGGACTGCCTAAGCCAAGATGTTCAAGAGATAGAAGGCTTCCAAGATGCGGCAACGGTAATTTATAGAAAAACATGATCATGTAAAGTGAGATGTTGCCGAGATCGATCCAACAGCATTATACAACTTTCACACCTTGGATTTCATTACACAGTGGGTATTCATTTCCTTCTCAAACTTGCTTTGATCAGCATTAAATAATCGAGAAGACATGATCAGACCTCTATCTAGCATCACTCTTGATCTTGGCTTCGAAAGTCTGCCAAGGCATATGCTCCTTCAAATAGTTTCTCACAACCTTATATGTGATCATTTGAACGCTGATGTTCTAGTGTTTCTTGAACTTGTAGATCCAAGATTAAGTTGATTTAAAATTGATTCTTGATATGCAGAGCAAGATCTTACCACGGATCCTGACTGCAGATTTTCATTTTCCTTGCAGGAGAGGAAGACTTCTGCCCAAGTTTTGACACAGATTGAAGTGTTGCAGCTTATTTGGGGAGAACTTACAGATTTATCAGAAGAATACTCTGATCCTACTTCAATGGAAGTGGTTGCTGTGATCATTGATCCAAGACTCTTCTTTCTCATCTCGAAAGGTGTCAGGGGACTCATTAAGAATATCAGTACCAAAACAAACACGAGACTCATACTCTTCAAAAACAATATTTTATCATTGAAGAGTTCTCTGGTTTGGTTAAAAACCTTCAACTTTTCCATGGATGGGATTTCAAAAGTTTGGCAAATTCATTAAACCAAAAGAAAATGAGCATTTTATGATGTTTAGCCTAAAGCCACGTGCAGTGGCTTAGCCTATGGCCAGTAGTTCAGAATTACATGGGAACTAACCTTAACTCTTCAAAAGCAGGAGTGAAAGTGATCTTTATCAGATGCACAGCTCTTTCCCCCTTTTCTTTGACTGTGCACAACCGCCTCTACTTCCTCTCCTGCTCTTATTTCCTTACTCCTACTCCTCTCAGTGAGCATCTGAGATTTTGTAAATGACATATTTATACCAAAAGAAAACATTTCCTGTAGTTCTGAATGTCAAAAACAGGTATAACTATTTTTTCAGATCTGAAAGATAAAATTAGTGAAATACAATAATTAAGTGATTTTCTGAGGAG
>JAFIDM010000179.1:23473204-23491484 GCA_023159025.1 Thereuonema tuberculata | reverse complement strand
TAAATTTTTATATTAGGTATTAAATCCCTTCAATGTAAATTTATTAACTTGGTGTTTTCAAGTACTGCTGTATATCTGCCTTAGTGAAGAGGACTGCATATCAATGAATTTTCTTTCATTTTCAAAAAGTCACATAGTTAATAATAATAATAAAAAATGCTTCACCTTGTTTTATCTTAAATTGTACATCTTACTACGCTAAATTTATACATACTGAGAAACCACTAACTTCCCTACATTCTACAAATATTTTATTATAAAATAATATTAAAAGTACAAAATTTATGTATCCCTTTTTTTTTTATTGCCTATATTGAGCTTTTACCAATTTGTCCAAATTTTTAATTAATACTTGTAGAAGAAATTATGATAGTTTAGTTAAATAAATTTTAACTAAAATTAATTTAAGTATTATTATTTATTTAATTGCTTGAAACTTTTATTTTAAAGTTATTGTTATTGTTTAGAAATTTGCATATGAGAAGTCTATTACATCAGGATTATAAGCAGCTGACTATCTGTAGTCGAGACTAGATGAGACTAGAAGTGACTAGACGAGGTTAGATGCCCGTAGACGTGAGTAGATGCGCTCAAGATACGAAAGGAGACACATGCACAGACACGGTGTGTCGAGGTATCTCAATAATGGCGGACAGCGGCAATGGATTGTGATATAATCGATAGGCTGAGAGAACAAAAGAACTGCGTTCAAGATAATTAAGACGAACGTAAGGAGTATAAAGGAACAGAGTATCCGATTTAATGGGAAGAGTTTATTATCCCGAAGAATTGTGTGCCTCTCAAGAAAGAAGCGTGATTCAATTAATTATTAAAAGAAGGATTGCGTATCCTGGCAAAGTCATTTTGGATTTAAAGAAGAATTCCGAAGAAGCTAATAACAAGTCTCCCCTAACCCGGAAGAAGAAAGATGAAGCCAATTTAAATGGAACTGTGAGTTTATTTTCAACTGAGCAAGAATATTAAGAGTTATTCCTGAACTGTAAATAATAGAAGTAAGATATTCACTGAGTCACAGTGCCGAAATATTTTAAGAAGTTTTCGTTCATTAATAACCAGGAAGGTTAAATTCACCGTTGAGTACTAGCAGACGACAAGCAGTGTTTACGTCAGTCGAATTGTGAAGTGCATGTTGAGAGGAGCGAAGCAGCCGCTAAGTTTGAATGACACAGGAACTGAATCACGAGTGCGACACCATTGGAAAGTGCAAGTGTCAAGACAGTGTAGCAGTGTTCTGTAGCAGATTTCACCAAGGATGAAAAGCCAATTTATCGTCGCAGATTTCACCAAGGTGACAAAGCCAATTGATAGCAAACTATAAGTAGGTTTATGAATAATTTTCCATTTTGTGGGATTCGCCATAGCAGTGAAGTGCGAGTAAATTTAGGAATCTCTAAAGCGTGAGACAATTTATTTATTCCAGTAACATTAGTTATTCATGAGAAATAATTAGTGCAGCAGATTATTACCTAATTAGAAAAGTTAAAATAGTGTGTGCCAAGTTATTTGAAGTGTGAATGGAAAATCAGAAGCTGAGTTAATATATAATTATTGCAATGGAAATTATAGTTGGAAATTAGTGAACATTAATTCTCAAAGTTAGTCAAGTAAATTATTACGTTTAATTTATTAGTTGTTAATGCGAAATAGCATTTAATGCACAAGGTGAAAAAGCCATTCACCCGGAATTAAAGTGTTAATTATTATTTGAGGAAAATATCAAGTAGATATTTAAGAAGTACGTAGAAGTTGAGAAACGGAATCCGAAGAAGGATTTGAACCCCAGCAGTTTTCCCAATTCGAGGGAACTTGTGATTTATTTAAAAGAACATTTTGAAATAATTCCTTATTCTTGTTTCACATTGAAACACTTGTCACTACATCATCATCTGATGTACCTGTAATAATTCATTACAGTAAATCTTTATTAGATTTTTATATCTTGTATGTTATTTATTATTTGCGAATGGAAAAAAAAAAAAACAAACATCATAACTATCATCAGTGTGCTACATTACAATACTAATTAATTAAAATTATTAATTAGTGCTCTAAATTTTCTAAATTAATAAAAATGCTCTACTCACCTGAAAAATGGCCTGTGCAATAATAACTTAAAAACAAAAGGTGAAGAAATCTAGAAATGCAAAGATAACAATGTAAATATGTTTTCAATTTAAATGACTAGAAACTGAAACATTACATTACATAACTGAATAATGAAAATTATCCTAAAAGTAAATTTTTATACAAAATTACATACAAGATTTCAATCTATTAATCTGAAAAAAAATATATATATTTTGCACATTTAGCAATGGATAATTCATAACAAGATCTGAAAGACCAATTAATAAAAAAAAAAAAAAACTGATAAATCTATAGAAGAACTGTTATTAATATTGAAGTTCAAAAAAAAAACTTTCATTGATTCACTGCAAAGGCTTACTTTTATTCTTTCATTTAAATTATGCAGAATGGATGACCCTTCAGAGGTTGACATGGTAACTGGCATCTTCATTAATTAATTGCAAGCAGATGCAAGCAATTTCACTCACTTTTCTCAGCACTTCCAGTAATTTAAAATATATAGTTTTTAGTTAATCAAAACTTTAAAACATGTTTCTGCATTCCGTTTCAAGCAAAGCACTGGGAAAAATATGTATAGATCCAGTCAATTGCAAATCAAAGATCTAAATCTATTTCAGAAAATACGTCTCAACTTTCTCTTCTATAAAAGATAGATAAAGACAGATTAGGTATTTGTGATATCTGTTAACTACTGTCTCCACCATAGGTGATAATGTTTCTTGTCAATGCCTGTAACTGTCCATAGTGGAGCAAAATGATGAATGATATTTCTCCCTATTCATTACTAGCTTTATTTTTATAGTTAATCGTGTGGACAAAAGAAGAAAAGGAGGACAGTAGTTGAAAGAGTCATGAGATACTTAAGTGACTCGAGACCAGTATGGTTTCACAGGAATCATGGGCTATTTTCTTTCTTTCCAACAATTATTCCCACTGGGCTATTGAAAGTCTTATTTCAGCATTTTCCATTACGAAGGGCTACATAAACATGGTCTTTGCTCTCTAATCTTTATGTTCTTCAGTCTGTACCACAAATGAATTGACCTTGGACAGATCTTGATTTGATGTATGTCAAAGGTGCTTTATTTATTATTATTTTTTAAATCAGTAGTGACTTGAGACTAGTAAGGATTAACAGGAATCTTGGTCTATTTTCTTTCTATCCAGCCACAAACTTATTAACTATTTTTATTTCCAGATTTAGTTGTATTGCACTCTGATGTTGCAGAAAAACTGAGGTTGGTTAACAACTGCCCAACAATAAATGTAATAATTTTTCAAGAGACACTGAAAGACATTTGCAACTGTATAACAAACAGAATTTCAAAGACGATATTTCATATAACATAGCTGGATAGGTATTTCTCATACAAGTTTTCATGGTTCTTGAAGACGAGTGAATTAGTTTTAAATTGGATTAGAAAGTATATAATAGCAAAGAAAGATTTTTGTAATTGTTATTGAACATTGTAAGTTTTAACTTGTTGGTAAGATATGTTATACAAGCTTAGACAGATTGCTAGGAATGCAATGAAAGATTGTAAGATTATGATTGGTTTATTTGACTTGTATTATAACGAATTCTTTTAGTTGGAGGAAGTATTTCTTTTCTCCTCCTAATTTATGTAACCTGAAGAAGATCCCTGCGTAGGAGAATGAAATATTGTTATTATAGAAGAATTAGACTATTTATGTATTATTATAGAAAGTAAGAGGAAGAAGAATATAGCTAGTAGAGGTTTGTTTAATATTACCAATAATGTCATTCACTCTTAATTTTTCATGATTCTTCATTGTGTAAAGAATATTAGTTCCCAACCTACCCTACAATTTCAGATAATGATGTTCAGACAATTGGCTAAAAGAATGAAATAATAAGAAATGCCTCAAATAACTACAGGTTGAAAATGAGGAAATATTTACCTGATAGGGTAAATTAGCCACACAAACATCAAAGAAGGGAAGATCAGTCTTCAGAACATCACCAACAATGATGTGTAACTTGCTGTACAAAGCACTAAAAAAGAAAATACAAATCACTAATATATAAATATTAAATAATTAATCTTTTTCCATTTAAATATTTCTAAACATTTTTAAATAATTTAAAAAAAATTCATATAATATAACTTAGGGCTAACAAAATTAGAAGAAGACATTAATTTATGGAAACTATCTTCCCGTATGACTATATTGCAAATATTGAACAAATATTGTTTTTGTTTTTCTTTACGAGAATTCCATACAGTCAAGCTATTTAAAGCATTTTAAAATAACAAAAACACTAAATTAAATAATCATGTTTACCTTCCTTGAAATCGCTTTTGTAATTCTGCAACCAAACGAGGATCAATTTCACAGGCAACCACCTGAAATGTACAAAGCAGATATCTATACTTAATGTATTATTATTAAAAAAAAAAAAAGTATTATTAAAAGACAGTAAGTTGTCATGGTAAAAGGAAAAAAACAAATAAAATGAACAATATCTATTTTTAACGGAGTGAGAAGAAATACAATATAGTGAAAATTAATTACAACTGATTTTTTGTTTTTATTTTCTCAGGATTTTTTTTTTTTTTTTCTGATTAAATCAAATGAATACAGTGAAGTCTCACTTATATGAAACATTCACTAATACGAAGAATTTCTCATTCCCTGGCAAAAACCCCAAAGTCCTATATGTAATTCACTTATACTAATAATTTTTGGTTCCCCCTCATATTCGTATAAGTGAGACTTCACTGTACTTTTTCTTTTTTTAAAACGGAATCCTATTACAGGATATTTTTAAAACATTTAGGTATTACTTAGGAAAATTTTACCATAATTATTTACCTTTTTAACTTTCTCCAGCATTTTTGATGTCATATTTCCTGTACCAGGACCAACTTCAAGAACAACATCTGTAGGACGCAATGCTGCCTGAAATGTATAATGTAATTTATTTGACGTCTCTTAATTTTGGAGATAATTCAATTCCCCTACATTCAATATACACAGTGAAATTTAGAATGTTTATTAAGTTGAATGTATAACTAAACTAGGAATAACTTTTCAAAGAAAGAGAGATCAATTTTGCTAATTTCCTTTGCAGGCAAACAGACAAATGGTTTACCGAAGTAGAAAGGAATAGATGATATGAAATTATTTTTTTCTGAAGTAGTAAATGAAGAATCCACTCAATTTTAAAGATAAAAATAATAAATAATAAAACTTTCCATTATTTTAATTCAATTTTTAAAATTCAAAACATCAGTAATTTTTTAGTTATCAATTCAAAATTTTTTAACAAGACAGTTGAACTAATAAAATACTGCAACTAAAAAATAAATGATTATAAATAATAATAAAAATGGACAATAATTATTCCAGTTATTAACTATAATTCCTATGTAATTTGCAAGTTATCAAATAAGTGTAATTCGTACAATTTGTTGTTATAATTAATAGTTTCTATTTGAGAAAATACAAAGATAATTAGTTATTACAAACCTTATCGATTAGAGCTTGAATTATCAAAGGATTCTTCAAAATATGCTGACCAAGGTCAGTATTAAACTGAATACCTGAAAATAAAATTGATTATTCAATTATCTTAATACTCAGTTGAATCTAATAAAAATTTTAAAAAAAATAACAATAATAAGTTACTCTTTCAGGAAACTATGAAAGTTTCTTAAGATTCCATAACTTATTCACCTTTTCTCTATATAAAAAATTGTTATACTTAAAGGAATTTTAAAAATGCTATTTTGGTTTCATTACTCATTGCCTTTATAACAGGTGAAAAGAAAAAAAATATGTTTTAAATGAGGAATATGATTAAATATGAAATCATGGTTTCTCTTGAAAAAATATCACACCTCCATTATATTTTGCAAAATCAAGTAAGATATTCAAATCGTGATAACTGATTGAAAAAAAAAAATTCAATTTTGCATACTTCTAACAAACCTATACTGATTTTTATGTTTATAGTCAAACAAAATGATTTCTTTTAATAAAACACGACGGCTTCAATAAAGACAGATTTACAGTTAAATTTGAATTACCTTAAAAAAATTAATCCATTTATTTAATTTCTTTTTCGAGTTTTTACTAACTAATCCATCTCATTCTTTAATCTCTATTACAGTATTACTAAAACAATTATATTTACTTAGAAACAAATAGATACAAAGCTTCTTAAAGGACATTATAGGTTTGTAATATATTATGCACAGAATGATCACATTAAATAATAACTATTGATCCTAGAAATGTTCATAATGTAAGTATTCAATTGTGTTCTTAATGGTTCTGGGCAACCTGGACCACGTAAGAAGTCAGAAATCACCATCTCCGTCAGTGTTTTGTTCGTAACTATTTTTACATTTCAGATTATTAATTTATATTCTTGATTACTTAGTCTTTTTTTTTTTTTAGTCTTAATAGACCTTTTAAATTTTATTTTAACTTAAAATTTCTATATATTCGTACCTTCATTTCTTTTTATTTACATAGAACAAAACCTCAAATGCTAGTACACGAGTTTTTGTTTGTTTTTTTTAATGATTTCTACCTTTCGGACACGGCTTTTAATCCGGAACTAAATTTCAAACGCTATTATAAACAAATGAGATCAAGGCTGAACTATGGAAGTGATTATGAAACGTGATGGCAAGGCCTCATCTCGACGTGACAGTGACTATTAACGTGATTCATTTCTCCAGAAAGATTTGAGTAACACCAGGATCTTTCATTTAAATGCCAAAGGACTAATACAGTACAGTAGCAGTTTTATTCGATAGAACTCATACATTTTCTTTGAAGTTACAATATTGAATTTCTTCATGAAAACTACGTGATAAGGATAGCTCTAAGGAAGATCTCATAACACGGTATTTAAATATGAATAAACATTAAAAAATGTCGGATGATTAATAATTATTTTACAATATCTCTCGTATCCATACCTTGCTTTTGAATTTGAGCATGTTGACGACTTTTTTTCTCTTTCTTTACTTTCGGCATCTTAACACGAATAATGAAACAATCACAATGAAGTGTATTTCATTATACGCATAATCAAAATTAACTAAATTTGAAAAAGAGTTTCGAAGCGTTTACAATTTTGATTTGCAACTGAGGAAACATGTGCCACTAGTTGAAAGCGGAAGCGGAAACACTTGGCCAAGGTTGACAGATACAACGAGGTGCGTCATTACACGGGATAACGGGATATTGTAACAAGCTTTCAAAGACAATGCTGAATTCTCAACATTCGACATGATAAATTCTGAAATTCCTATACACGCGAATTTTTTATCTGTAAAATAGAGATTGGCCAACATAATATAGAAAAGTAACCCACTTAGTTTACTGAATCACAATTTTCCTTTTTTTTTTTATTTTATTTACGATAATCTGTTTGAAAAAAAAAATTCGAAATTATGAAACACTTGATTACACACACATAATCTTGAAATTTTGAAGCACAATGACTACTGTTCGTTTTGGAAAGCGAGAACCACGACTGGCGTATGATTCTACTCCGCAGAGGGGAAATTCGCTGAGATGGGCACTTTCCTAAGAAATTCTTTTGAACATTTTCGCTTTTAAGAAGAAAAATAACGAGGAGCATTTTTGCAATAGTATTTATTCTTTCCATAATTCCTTCCCGAAAAGCGCAAATAGAACGCAGCTACTAGTAAACTAACACTATACAAAGTAAACATCCCCTCTTTATTTCCCCTCACCCCTATTTGGATGAAATCGAAGGAGATCTGACGCATGCGCAAAAGCGTTGAAGGCTCTCGTAAACAAAACCGAGCAGTACATAGGTTCTTTAAATCACAAGATAAACTAAAGTTCATATTAAAATAATAATAGTAATATAAGGCCCACTTAATTGCCTTCCGTTCATCGGCACAGAAGTAGATATTTATTATTTTTTTTTATGAGAGTTTCTAAATCTATAAATAAATGTCAATATAAGAGACCATATGTTTTCTAGCAAAATATACTATATTTTTTCCTTTGAAATTTGAAGAACCTCATCACAGGCTAATCTGAAAACAGTATATATTAACAATGGCGTAACTAAATTTCTTTGCTCTCGGGGTGAATGATCAAACTGCAGTCCAACGTCCGAAGGTCTTGTTTTCCAACCAAAAAAAAAAAATAGGGAACTGAGTCGTATCTTCCTTTTAACTGCTGCCCAAAGCAGTTGCCCCAGTCGTTCCCTCCCCCATCTACGCCGTTGTATACTAAGAATATCAGTGATGAGTAGAATGTTAGTGTTCTTGAAAAGAGTTCATCCAAACGTCAGGAGAGCGTAGAGAGATCGAAATAGAATGCCTCAGTAGAAACCCGTGTCCCGTCAAAGCCAGTTTGTCGTAGTCGACCAGCTGCCTAGATATAGCGTTTCTTAGTTATTGCGGAAGAGGAAGACGATCTTGATATGGTCTCTATGCTTCCCAAACCTAACTCCAACCGACCATTTCTTCTGAAACCTCGACTACGAGACACATTATTGATGATGATTAGAATTCTTGTCTAGGATAAACTTCCTGCAACTCATGTCTCCTGGGAGTCTCCTGGGATCGTTTTGAAGGTGCATCCGAATTTACTTTGAAATTATCAGCAATTCGAGGAATTTCCATGATTCTGCCCTGTGTGAAAATCCAAATTAAATGCAATTTGCTGAAAAGTTATCAAAACTGTGACTACCAAATAAATAAGATCACCGGAATCAATGTGGAGGTTTAGAAATAAGATCGCGTTGCTGGGTTATAGAGTCTGTTAGAGGCTAATTGGATGTACTCAGCAGCAGGTTATTAATTTCTTTCTCGCACAGCTTAACTTCAGTGGAAATTGATTCCTATTTAAAGTTTGGGTCTAGCCTATTAAAATCATCCTATAAGTAAAAGGATCCCGTTTATCGGCTTTATCATGCAGATCCATTGGAGAGAAAGGGGTATATATTGGTTTCTTATTTAGTTAATAAGATACTTATTTTTGGAAATTTGGTAATAGTTAATTGTTGTAATGCTATAATATTTAAAGTCTTTTAGAGATGTAACCAGCATCATATTTCTAATTATCATCATATCCAAGAGAGGTTTCTGCTGTGAGTAGAGATGGAGGTATTCTAGGACATCAGCGAAAAGAAATTCTACTTGCAGAAGATTCTTTAATCCAGATCGATCTAACAAGGGATGTGCGTGACCTCGAACGCTGAGAACCGCACGAAAATGTGCTTAGAATATAAATAGCTCATCCCAAAAACAGTGGTATGAGTCACTCCCATGCAAAACTCAGCTGTTGTCTGCAAGCGCACTTTGAAGACTGAATAGATGTGCAACAATATCAGGTCAGTAGGAAAAGTTTGTTGTTCAGATAGCGTAATTATTTTAAGCAGAGGGAAATATAGCAATATAGTCACAACATTGAAATACGTGTGTTTTTGGTCCTATTATATCGATATTTTGTTTCTTCGCGTTACCAAAGTTCCTCTCTTGGACCTTCAATAGGTGATCATTCAAATGTCTCTCGTGGTAAGACGTGCAGTTTTTCATCAGAATGACTCATACTACTGTTTTTGGTCAATTTTTTGAGCAATTTATATTCTAAACACATTTTCGTGCGGTTCTCAGCGTCCGAGGTCACGCACTTCTCTTGTAAGGATCTTATAATCAAGCCATGAGGCCAGTTTCTCCATTTAATTTTCTAAAATTAACGTGGATAATATCTATATTGATAAAATCTTGACGAAGTGTATCTATTCGATCGATTTTGGCTACTTTCCTATTACCTAGCAAGCTGAAATTTGGAGCAGTAATAAAGGAACCACTAACTACTGCACAAAATTAGGCAATCAGAAATTCTTTCTCCAGGAGCAGGGGAAAAAAAGGGGGAAGGGGTATGTCTATTCGATTGATTTGAGAAGTAGCCTACATTCCAACGACTTAGAAAACTGAACATTGGGGCTTTTATACAGGAAACGCTGAAATATGGGGAAAAATCAGAGCCAGAAACTCATTCCCCGTGGAATGGTGTTTATCTGTCTGAGAGATTTTCCGCACTTTTCAATGACCAAGAAAGCTGAACTTTGGGGATGTTGAATAGCAGTGGTCTTAAGCTCATTTCAGACAAAGGTCAAAACTACTTTTGTTCAGATTTACTGTCGGACCGCAGAAAGATGAAATCAAATACCATATAGACAATATGCGACACTGAGGGATTAACCTTTGTTAACTTGAGAGACAATTTGACAGCAGCGCACCTAGCGGCTTGGCCTTCTAAAATCAAATTTCAATACATACGCATGCTGCTAAATAGTAGATAAAAAAGTTCATATTTACAAATATTGACCTAGACAGAACAGGAGGAATAGGAATTTAATAAATGAATGAAAATACGAAATATACATATAATATTTCGTCGTATAATATAAATATTTTAGAAAAATAAAAAAAAAAAAATATCTACACAATCTTGTGTAAGCAGTCTCGTTAAAAGATAATTAAATCACAAATTACTTTTAATATCGATCCATAATAAGGATAAGGCGGAAATATACATTTTTTTCTCATTATTTTTTTAAATATTAACCAGTCCTATTAGGTGTAATTTTAAAATTACAGTACTCTTGTTATAGGTCCTGGAAATTTAATATGTCCATAAAGATTAATTTAATTAATTTAGATGAAATTAGAAATTTCTTATAATATTATTGTGTATAACAACAGAAATTAATTGATTTTATATTACTTTAATACTACTAGTCGGCTACCCGTCGCTTCGCTCCGGAAGCCTCGCGTATGTAACGGAAAACAATTGGTTATTTATTAAAAAAACACACACACCCAAATTACATCAAGTAAAATAAAACTAAAATTTTTTTAAAGTTTTTTTATTTTTTTTTATTTTAATTTTTGATGTCTATATTCTCTCAATCCACGACTGCTTTTAGAATCAGCGTGGGAATCATGTATCTATGATATATTTTTATTTTTTATAGAGATTTGAGTGTAATCCTTGTGGTCTAATGCCTAAGACGTCTAATTTCGGGGCAGAAGGTTGCATGTTCGATTCCAGTAGATAACTTGTAGAAATTATTTCTATTTTTGTAAATTACAATAATTGCACCAGACAGACAGAGAAATAAAAGATTTTAGTAATATAGAATAATTTTCAGTGGCTTTTGAGTTAAGATTTTCATATCAAAGATCAGGTCGAAATAGTGAGTTTTCAGTATTCTACTTAATAGAAATAGTGCTTCTTTCTTTCTTGAGTCTCTTTTTTTTATTTCCATTGATACTTTACAGTGGTTTTTGAGTTATAAATAGTGATTTTTCAGTATTCTACCTAATAGAAATAGTGATTCTTTTTTTTTTCTTTTCTTTTTTATCCAATTCCAATTGATACTTTTCAGTGGTTTTTGAGTTACGAATAATGAAAATTATCTACTAATCTAGGCCATCAGATTGTTCGATATAGATATTTGAAGGAGAGATGTTCAGATAAACGTTGGTTGATATAGATGATAAATGAAGATCATAGCTTGTATACGAAATTCTTCACGACAAATTGATTGTGACTATTCTTTAGAGTGAAGATAACAAAATTCTGTTGAATTGTGACTCAAAGACATAAAGTTCTACGTGAGTGAAGACAACGTTTTCCAAATATATCGCAACTTTATTTAGAGTTTGTCCTTAAGCTTTATTGATAAACATCGCATAAGAAGGTCTGATCGGAAATTGTTTTCTTGTGAAAGTGAATGGAAGCAGATTATTCCATGGTTGCATAGACATCCTATGGATGAAAACAAAATCTCCTTTGTTAGTTCCTGTTATAATTTCGGTTTCTATGAGATCATTATCGAATGAACGGCATTTAAGCTGAGTTCCATTGCAGTATGCAAACTTGGGATTGATGTTTCGCAACAATATTATTGGAGATCCAATCTTCAATGACAAACGATGTTGAGGAATACCGCTGAGATTCAATGCATTCAGATACTCGGGCAGAAAGAGATGTTCGTGTGGTGGATTATCAGAAGTATCAATTTTATTCGCACTTGTATGCTCTGTAGTCTCTCCTTGTATTCTTAGACTTATCATTCGATTGATGTTATCGACACTCTCGTTCATCTTGGTTGATGAGCCGCATATTTATCGTTATTTTTTTTACTTTGATGTGATTCTAGCTTTTTGAGTTACAAATAGTGATTTTTCAGTAATCTATCTAATAGAAATAGTGCTTCTTTCTTTCTTGACTCTCTTTTTTTTTTTCCAATTGATACTTTTGAGTGGTTCTTGATTTACAAATAATGATGGTTTTTGAGTTACAAATAATGATTTTTCAGTATTCTACTTAATAGAAATACTGCTTCTTTTTTTCTTGACTCTTTTTTTCATTCCAATTGATACTTTTCAGTGGTTTTTAAGTTACAAATAGTGATTTCTCAGTATTCTATCTAATGAAGTACTGCTTCTTTCTTTTTTTTACTTTCTTTTTTATTACAATTGTTATTTTTCAGTCACAGTCAGTTCAGTTTTGACAGATAAGTCAAAAAAAAAAAAAAAAAAAAAAAACAATTTGAAGAGAGTTGTAGTTCCCATTGCCTAATGGATAAGATGTCTGACTTCGGATCAGAAGGTTGCAGGTTCGATTCCTGTCGCGAATGTTTCATTGTAAAAATTCTTTCTATTTTTCATTCTCACAGAAAACTGCGCCGGACAGACAGACAGACACACAGACAGAGAAATAAAAAGATTTTAGTAATATAGATTGCTATCATAGTTTTCCCAGTTCAATTGACGAAAAAGTTTTGTTCTTAAACCAAAATTATTTTTAATTATTGAAAAATCAAATGCTTGTTACCAACCAATGCTTGTTAAACTATTGGAATTATAAAGAAAATTATATTTATAAAAATTGCTTAAAGGAGTCTTATAGATAAACTTTTCTTCAATATTTCAAATTTTATATTTAATTCGTATTTTTAATTTATTTTCTATAGTTTGATGTTTATGATTAATAAAAATATTGTCAAAAATTTTGTGCATTAACTTATTTATATTATATAATTGTTGTTTTGTGAAAAAACGCCAACATTGTAATCCATAATTTAAAACAGAATCTACCAGAGATTTGAGTGTAGTAAGTTTTAGTTTAAAGTGATATATATTTCTTACTTTTGCATATATGTTTTATTATTTATGTAATGTTGTTGTAATATAATTAAAATGTGTAAATTATAATTTTATTCCAATTATAATTATCATCAATATAAATATCTAGATATTTATAATTATTTACAAAGTCAATGGATGTACAATCACAATATATCATAAATGAATCAAAATAAGACATAATTTAAACATGAAATAAGTAGATACGAGATTTCGTTCATGAAGGCCGCGCCGCTAGGAGCGCTGTAGGTTTTTGTCCTGCTATTAATCCCTCAGTGTCGCGTATTGTCTATATGGTATTTGGGTCATTTCATACTAAAGTATAATTAAAAATGGCGGATTCAATATGGCGGTCTAAATTATTTTTTTAATTTAATCTTTTTTTTTTTTTGTTAATTTTTTTATTTAAATTTTTTCATTTCAAACAAAAATTTTTGCTGAAACTAATTGATTTTGTTTTTTTTTCTTAATTTCAGTGAAATTTCTTGTATCAGAAATACAAAATTCTTCCGTCCTTGCACGCATTGTTGATCGATTCAACTTATTAGCTTATTTTAAGGTAAGCTCAAATAAATTACATTAAGCAATATTATTATTATTACTAATCAATACCTAGGTTACAACAGAATACAAAGAATATTGAACTAAGGCCAATTTATTTGATATTACAGCATTATACTCGTATATTGCATTTTGTTGGATCGGAAGTTGAATTATGGAAATTTCAAATCATATCAGGATATAATTCATGAAGGTAGGGGAACCCGGGGGAAATGGGGTGGCCGGTTTATTTCTCTAAAGGAATGGTGGTATCAAACGACGTATAAACACATTTTTATACTTTCTTTGATGGTTCAAACGGAAACCAGATCACAAATCACCTCAGTCAATCTCCAGTGCATCCTGGGAAGTAATTCATTTCCTGTTAGTTGTTGGTTGCGCTTGTATACAGAGTTATTGTCCAGTTATTGAGCTATTCTTACAAAATTACTGGTTTTTCTTTAGCAAGATAAGCCTTATTCTATATTCGAATTATTTTCCCTGGTAGGCATATTCAATAGCTCATATTCAAGCAGTATTATTCAGTTATTAACTGTAGGAAAAAAAAAATCACATCATGGCGCTGTTATTGCAATTATAACTTTGAAACCTTTCTGTAGCAGACGGGGTGGGACGGAATGCGGCATCAATAGATGACCAGTGACTATGAGAAGAAGACCAATATTGTCAAAGTTTCCAAACATCTCACCAGAAAATCTTTTACCCATCCCGAAAGTGAAACAAGAAGTAAAAAGAAAGTCACGGAAAAAGGTAAAACGACTATCCTATTCGCATCTCCCTACGGATCTGAATTAGCAAATTCTATCAAGAGACCTAAGATGATTAAGGAGGAAAAAGAAGAAAAAACAAAGAAAAGATTGTTTCAGTCAAAAATAGAACAAGAAAAAAGCAAATGAAGAAGGAAAACAACAACGCAATGGAAAATCGTAGAACTCGGGGATGGAGCTCAAGCGAAACAGAAGATGGCGTGGATGCTGCATGCCTTTATTGTGAGGAACTGAATTCGAATTCTAACAAACGTTGCATTGCGTGCAGTAAATGTAAAAAAGTGGTCACATAATTCTTGTGCAAACATGGACATTGATTGATCAGACAATACTTGTCTATGACTACTGTGTGTCAGTGGCGAATACAGAATATATTTTCGGGGGGAGGGCCAAGATTAATGTAAGGTTAAGTTAAGTAATTTTAAGTAGACACCACATGGAAACCTATCTCTTCAACCAAAAAAAAACGTTGGGAGGACATATCTTCATTATTTCGGAAGGGGGGGGGGGCCGCTCCCCCCCCCTTTATATACGGCCCCTGCTGTGTGTAAATAAGGAAAAAATTATGTTACCTCATTCTGTCCCGCATACGGGGCAAATTGCAATTCTTTAACAATCGTATGTATTTTTAAATGTTTTCTCAGTCTGTTGCATTCCTTACACTGTGAAGTTGTGAGGAAGGCCTACTGTACGATATCTGCCTTTGCAAGGTGTTTGGAGACTAATCCACAATAATTTATAATTTAATCCATAAAACAATGCACATAACACGTTGGAAACAGATGATGATCCACACAGTCTAGAATGATGGTAGGAATGTCGTTTGTCATAAGAATATGAGAGAGGAGTATCTGTTGTTAAATAGTTTAACGTGCGTAAAATGTTCATAGCAAAAAAAATCAAGGCCACCATAAAAATACGTTTACAACAAGTTTACACGTTTAAAATCACAAACGTTTCATTTTTAAGTTGTATGTTGTCACTTGAAAATGAAACGCTGGTCGTTTTGAAAACATTTGTGATTTTTAATGTATAAACTTATTATAAATATATTTGTGTGGTGACCTTGATTATTTGCTATGAGTACCTCTTGTTTTCCTAAAATAGTCTTTGTTCATCTGATTAGTTCGTATCCCAACATTTACTAAAAGTCGACGTAAGGTATGGGTTCACAAGTATTTTCCTTATTGGTCAATTTTTTTTTTCAAGATCATGCGGCAGTAGCAGTAGTATATTCTGAGACTAGTGGACTCAAAGCAACGCTGGAGATACAGTAAAACCTCGTTAAGTCGTCACTCAAGGGACCAAACATTTTTGACGACTTAAGCGGAGTGACGACTTAGCCGGAGTGGGAATTTTTGGAAAAATAACAAAACAAACAAAAAACACTGAAATACAGTATTTTCATGAATTGCTGTAGGATTCGATGAGAAAACAAGATTTTCAGAAATCAATGTATGCAAATGAGTGGAAAGTAAAATAAAAAAATACTTTTTATAGTTACCACATTACAATTGTTTTAAAAGAAAGGCAATGTCTGTCTTTGAAACGTTCCAGCCAACTATTGCTGCCGCCAAAATCTTCAATGTTCAACTCCTTAGCAATTTCCATGGCTTTTTCTTTGAGATCACGGCAGAAATCGGCACATTTTAGCCATCGAACTAAAACCTCCTCGATCTCGTCAAACTTCGATTTCCTCATTCTCTTTCTTTTTTCTTTGCAGTTAGCTTCTTCAATTACTTGTTTCGATGATAGAATATCGTTTAATGTAGTCCTGGGAATACGATGTTCTTTGGCAAAAGCTGTTTTCGAAACATTTGATTTTTCAAAAAGTGCAATTAAGTCTTTTTTTTTTCTTTAAAACATAACGAGGTAAGTTTTCGTTTCGCTGACATGTTACAAATGTAATCGAACCACGAAATTGCAAGAGAAAAAAATAGCCGTTATAGCGGGGCTTACTCGCTATGAAATGAAATCACACTCAGTAGCGGTCAAGAAAAACGTCTACACTTGACAAGAGTCGCAGCGAGAAGTGTGTAATTTCCCAAGTGAATTTCCCATGTGAAAATTCCCCGTAAAGGCTAGGCTTTCTTAGAGTGAAGGGGTGGGGCTGAAAAGATAGCAGGCAAAATTGAGAATGAAAATGCTTTTGGCCATTTTTGAGGGTGACGAGTTATCCGGAGTAGAATTAAATTTGGTGACGAGTAAAAGAGGTTTATTTTACATTATTGTCTATGAGACCTTGTCGGGACCAAAGGAAAACGACGACTTAAACGGAGTGACGACTTATCCTGGTGACGACTTAACGAGGTTTTACTGTATTTGCTGTTTCAGAACTGAATATCTAGATCTGCAAGAGAACGGAATTTTATGCAGAACTCGATAATTTAAAATACCATCATCACAACATAATATTGAGAACCAATATTTTATCAATGAAATACTCGTTTCCCAAAATTTATTTCAACAGAATGGTTGTTTTGTTTTTTGTTTTTTTTTATTAATAATGAAATGAAAGGGGTGAGATAGTGTCAGTTTTATAAGTTCGACCTGAAACCGCGTGGACATAAAGATTTGGTTAGGTTAGATTAGACTCATCGTCTAGGATTTAATAACTGAAGCCCGAAGATCAATAATATAAGCAGTTAGAAAACAGAAAGGTTTTATCAAATAGCATCAAAGAAGCGATTAACGTATTATTGTTTACATAAGCCTGTTTTGATATTAAAACGCTTTCTAAAGCCCCGCGACCACCATCCAACTTTGCACCAACTTTAGTCGGCCGACTTCGAGTCCGCCAACTTTTTGTCAGCCGTCACACCATCCAACTCGCAAATGAGTCAGCCGTGATAGAAGGAATCCCGTAATGCAATGCGTTTCCCCCAGCAGCTGTGGAAAATCCGAAAAAAAATGAAGGTTTGGAAACCTCTCTGATAAATTCTGCCGCATACAATTACTGCATTTCAGTATAAACTTTATTTTTGCATGAAAGAAACTCGCAAATACTCTGATATTCATTGTGTACGCGCTTGTCTTCGACTCGAATCGGGGAACATCATTTTAGACGCCATTTCTTTCCATGGCGTGACGTCACGGCTGACGTGTTCCAACGCTGCCCTGTGATTGGGTAATTCCGAGCGACTTCCAACCAACTTCCCGAGTTGCCCGTGTACAACCAACTCGAGTCGGTGGACTAAAGTTGGTGCGAAGTCGCTGAAAAACTGGCTCAAGACTGTCGCTACCAACTCGTGACGTCAAAATCAGCCGACTAAATTGGTGCAAAGTTGGATGGTGTTCGCGGGGCTTTGTAGATCTGATGTCACTTCTAAAGCGAATTTCTGCATAAATATGGAATTTTATTTAAAAGAAAATGACGACTAATTACTTTTTTTATTTAATTACTTAGAAAAATTTTGTGTCTTAAAATTACTAGATGAAGATTGACCAAAAGAAATTTAGGAAAATGAAAAAATTCATTCAGTTTGAATGAACAAATCAGTGTCATGTGGAAACTTAATAAATAGTCTTTTTTTTTTTTTTTTGGTTCTATGGGCTATAGTTTTTGTACTTACTGAAATGTGAAACAGGCATTTTAACTAATAGTTCACTGTAATAAACAGAAATTATTATTTTTGTGTTGCAGGTATTGAAAGTTTA
>JAFIDM010000179.1:23461215-23473104 GCA_023159025.1 Thereuonema tuberculata | reverse complement strand
TTCTCTACGAATTATTATAGTTAAATTTTGCTTTTCATTGCACTTATAAAGTTTATTACTTCATATTTTTTTGCATTAAAAGTTATCCATTTCTTCTGCTTCTTATTTAGATTTAGTTAGAACCACATCTACTCTACTGCTCATATTTTTTTCCTTTTTAATTTTTATTTCATTTATTTATTTATTATTATTTTTTTTTATCTTTGGTGTTGTAACAATAATCTGCCATTATCATAAAACATATTTGAATGACAGAATAAAATAAAGAAATAATGGACATTCAGAGATGAGAAGCTAATAACCATTTAAGGCCAGCTGCAGATAAAAATACAAAGCATCATCCCATAAATGATTATGGTATCTTGACCATGATGTCAAGATTTCCAGGAATAAAAAAACAAAATCCGAACAATGACTACAGTTTTTTATCTATTTCTTCTGGATCATAACAATGGGATGACTCTTCTCAGGTTTGTGTGTCCATGGTATTTTATGCAGCTTTCTAATGCAAAATTTATACATAGATAGCAATACTTCAATGGGCTCCTATGGGAAAAGGTTCTTTAAATTGTAGGTTTTGGGAAACACCACCATTCATTCCACAATTAGATTCAGGGTCAGCTGTTCCGTATTTTTCATCTATGGGCTTGCCTAAACAGAAATCCTACGTTCAGAGAATCATTAACGAGGTGTAGGTGTCTTATCACTGGCTCAGTAACTGATGTCATGCCCAGTAATATCCTTCCACTCTTAACAACTTAATTACAAAAATCTGCAGAAACCTTACACTATAGGCAGTTTCATGCATATCAATATCTGCAACTGCTATCTGATAATCATGCAATTTCCAAAATCCATCAATCAAATCATGTCCCTTGTCCATATCAATCAGCAACTTTGAATGACAGTACGTAATGCGTCTACAATATTACATACTGTATACTGGCTTTCTCCATGAATTGATTGGCAATGGGCAGAAGAAAACTGCAGATTCTGAAATAACAGGGCTGGTTCACAATATTCATTCTGACGGGACTATTTACTAATACTGTCAATACCCATCACTTCAACTAGATTCACAGGTCATCAATGTATTAAAATTGCATAATAATATTTTAATATAAAAATTGTAAAAGCAACCCCAAATCATTCATTACATCACAGCAATTTTATTCCATAACATAAGAAGCATTTGTATTTTATATTAATTTTTTTCCAGAAAAAGCTTTTTTTTTTTTTTTGGTCTTTCAAACACTGCTTTTTATGATATGCCAGGTTTAATAAAACAGGAAGTATTTTGTTTCCCTACTAGTATAAACACTTAAAATTTTTACATATTAATTGAAAACGTGTTACTTCTGCATTACTTTAGCACCTCATGCATTGTTTTCTGAACTAAACAAGAATAAGTGTTCTACTGCCAATTTTTACTAATAATGAAAAATGATAATAAAAACGTAGTTTCATTTGAAACAGTGCTTCTTTAAAGGTTTATGTAAGTATCTGACACTGGACAAAATTTGCAACTTTTTTTCTTTTATGTATTAGTTACCCAAAACTAATAATTATATAAGTATACAACAACTGAAGATTAGGAGTTTAATTTTTTTCTTATTAGAGCTTCAAGAAAAAATGCAGTTCTGCAAATTATGATAAAAATGCTCCTGATGTTACGATCCTTTCTGAAGAAAACACGTCATACAAAGATTTTGTTTGTTTGTTTGTGTTTTTAATATGAAATCAGATTCATAAATATTTCAAGATTTTTACTTCCATTTGGCATCTTAGCTCATTTATTATGATTATCATCATCAGTGGTAGTATTATTATTCTCCATGTAAGTCCTAAGAGATAGTTTGAATGAAAGTGAGACTTTATTTTGGAATAGGCTACTTAACAAAAGGTTTACATCTTTCAGATGATCTGCTGTTCACATAAGCTCCTCATTTACTTCTTACAAATATCCTATTTAAAATTGAGTAATGATTTTTGTGATGCTGAACACAATACTGTACTATTCTGAGCTTTGTTAGAGGCTAAGTTGAAACCCTTGTAAAGAGGCCCAAGCTCCCATCAGTCCCCTCACTGCTATTCCCATCAATCCTAATCAGTTAAAGCATACATTTTCAGATCTTGTGTGTTTGCGTTAGTATGACTACAATTCCATGTCAACTTGCTTTACTGCTTTATCAGACATTTTCATATGGTACTTTCTTTATCATTTTTAAACTTATAAATTTTTCACTATGTAATGAGAGGAACTTTTATGAAAGTCTACTGGAAGGTAAGCTGTTAAGATTTGCTTCTTGACCATTCCATCAGCAATCATCAACCCAGCTGTTTGTGCCATCCCTGCATTTACAAGTAGGCTGGAATTTCATCTGATCAAAAGTATTTAATTTTAGATCTCATGTATTCAAGTCACTCCTCAGAATTCAATTCATCATTAGTTTCACAATTCTTTTAGTCATTTTGTTTTGTTAATTCTGTCTCATCTTTGATGGATCTTCCCAGATAATGCAAAGGTAAAAGAATGTGAATGACTGAAAAAGTCTTTACATTTGGGTTGAGATGAACCCAAAACATACTCTGAAGCAGTTGACACTGGGCCAGTGTTTAATAATTCTATCATCTAAATCAGCATTTCTGATCCTGCACCAACCAAACTCAGATTCAGTGGTCTGGTAATAATTAAAATTGTATAGTAATATTTTTGCTATTAATTTTGTATTCTTTATTATTGTAAGGCCTTATATTTAATTACTATATATACAATCTTATCTTAATACTAAACTCTTCTTCAATGAGTTTTTTATTATTATTTACTTATTTTTTAAATAAGACCATGATATATCTTCAAAAGATTATAGAAAATAACAGATTATTAGGACTATGAAGCAAAACTAAGATGGAGAGACTTATTCTGGCAGATTTGAAAAAAGTAAATTACAATTCAGCAGAACGGAGACGATGGAACAGGCAAACTACACAAGTTATGTCAAACTAATAAATGATGAGAAAGATGGCCAATAATCAAAACTTTATAATAACAAAAAATAACTTAACATGGAAGAATCAAGAGAAAATATTTTAAGAATTGCACAAGTATTCAGGATGGATGAATAAGTTGGAAATGATGAGAGGTCATGAAGAGTGATGAACAGAAAGTTAAATAATATAAAAACAATGTTACACAGTTTGATACAGAAGCCTAATATCTTCAAAATCAAATCAATTCCTGAAGATGTTAGGCTGTCTAAACAAAATGTTTAATCATTTAATTGCCTTTCTGTGCATCACAATCGTCACTTATCATTTTTAGCTTGTGCACTTCACATCAATGTGCAAGTCTTAATAATTTACTGATGGTTTTTCTTGAACAGAAGTCAGCTCAATAATATAATCTGTAGTCTTCCTTTTAATTCAAAAAAAAAGCAAATAAGCTAAACTCAACCAAGATATAATAAAAATGATAAAAACACTGCCCACATTAGTTATTTAATACTGATAGGAGAGCTTTGTAAGTCTCACATGGATATTTGTTGTATATATATCGACAGGAAAAAAAAAAAAAAAAGATACACACACTGTTTCTAGGGAAAATTAGCAAGTGATTCATTTGAAGTATCATGTTACCAGAAAACCCTTATTTTAAATGAATGGGATATCTTCGCTATGTAACTGCCAACAACACAGCTAAAGCTGGGTGACAATAATAAGAGATAGACAATTTTAAAGAATTTGCCTTCTTGAATATTTTTTTAAGTCAAATATATCATTCTGCTCAGTAATACTCAAATCTATCCTTGCAATGAAATAATAAAAATCAGAACAACACTGATAGGAGCCCTTGCAGAAATTCTACTAGGCAAATAACTAGAAATAATTTATATTTCATCATTTAGGCCTACAACATTTTGCTCCAAAAAAAGGTAGGAACATAGCTGAACTACAATAAATCATGGAATTAGACAATGTAATGAAGCAAATAGAATGTACCATTTTGAGAAAAAACTGCCCTAAGGTTGCAAATAAAAAGATCTAGACATGTAAATATTGCCAATATAAAATTTGTTGAATTTGTGAAGATAGTGAATACGAAGTTCCAGTATAAAAATTTAAGACAATAATTCTAAATTCTTGTATACTGAGAATATATAACTCAGTATACATATCCTGCATATAAATTCCTGCAAATTTTATCCTTTCAATGTTGCTAACTATAATTTAAATCATCCTTATTGTTATTTAATGTCTCTAAAAAAATGCTACACTGTACACTTTAAGCAAATTTATATGACTAAACAGTCTATGATTAAAAAAAAAAAAAAAGTTCTGTATTGCTGATTGAGGAGGTGGGAGGGGCAATATAATACAATGCAAACTACAATTTAATCCTTTTATTAAGTGCAATACTGCATTTCCAATGTGATTTCCTTATCTAATGGTATGTCAAAGAAAAATACAAACTTATAAGATTTTAGATCACTTGCTCTATCACTTAAAGTCCTCCTAGCGAAAGAATGACTCTGACCTTGAACTACAACAATGATCTCTTAATCATTCCAGGACTGAAGTTTGTATAGAGAAACTATTCACAATCGCCAATCAGAAGCCAAGCACTTTCCCGCCATAAACGCTGACATATACAATCGATTCAAATTCTACTATTGCGACATCTGGTGGCCACGGTCGTTCTTTGGTTTGCCCGAATATAGCTAATGCTGGATAAGGATCCAGTAAAAACTGCCCTAGGATTTGCAAAAACAATCTAGAAGTTACTGTTGTTACAAAATGAATGCCAACTTATTTTCAAGTGAATTAATAACATTTTAAATTTGTTTTCTGCCATTTCTGAGATAAGAAATTTGATAAATGTTAAATGAGTTAAGTGTAGTCAATAACTTCTATTGTTTACAAACGACTAAAACTTTCAAGTGATGAGGTAGATTACAGTTTAAAATAAAAACAAATAGGTTTGTGAAAATCATAGCACTAAAGAATAAGCTATTTTGAAAAATTAGGCGAATTTAGAGCATTACCACTACTTTACACAGATTTGCATAAAAAGGAAAAGTGTTATTATTGACACTATTTCTGCTGCAAAATGGAAAAACTGCTTTAGATTACGATTCAAGATTGTAAAATATTTATAAGTGTCAAAGTATAGGCCTACGTAGCCCTTGGGGTCGCTGGAGGTAAAGTATTACATACAACAGGACTAAGTTGAAGGCAGGTCGAACCCGCTCCTCCAGGCCAGTCAAGCACTTCACTACTTGGCTACCACTAAAATAAACTCACTGCTTTCAAGAGGATTCAGAAAATCACTATAAAAATCAAAAAATGGGAGGATGAGATTGAGGACCTTTAAAAACCAAGGATTTTTGAAGAAACATGGGTTTTACATATACATAGAGGGTATTTTAACAACAATGTCCACTCATAAAAGCTGTGCGTTGATTACAATTTACAGATGTGAAACTCTGTTTCAAGTGTATGTAATGTACTATAATACATTTTCCTTCCTGTAATACATAATGTGAATGGTCTTAAATTCTTCAAATCTTTAGCATCTCTTGACAAATGCAGTGATCCTATTCACAAATAAAAACAAGATGCCAGAAATTAGAAAAATCTTTGCCACTCTGCAAGACCAATTTCACTTGCATCTTTTTCTTTTTTTATTGTTATGTCAGTGCAAATTTATTGGAAGATCTTTTGGAAAAGTTTTCTATAAATTTTTGCAAAGTTTAATAGCCAGGATACTGAGGAATAAACAATGACTGAACAAAAAAAAATTGCAACAAGCAGAACTTGTTACAATCCAATCCACCATGAGTTCTTAATTGATCGTGACAGCAACATTATGCAATTTTCTTCGAAGAATTTGATAAGAACTTTACAATGAAACACAGCAATGGATAAGCATCCCATACCTAAAACCTATTAAATACCTGGCAAAATCTCTCAAACAGATGCAATACATTTAATAAGTTTGTCTGAATATTTTTTTTTTCTCTCATGCATTAAATCAGAACTACTGGATATGATTATTAATTTTATTATCACTTGAACAATTCCATATTATATATTTCCAGAGCATCGTCGTTTTTCCAGGATCAGTAAAATCAAGAAAGATGAGACTGGTTGTTTTTAAACTTTTCGATGGGATGATATCATTTTTCATATAGTGCAACTTGTGTCATTCACACCTTCATTCAATTGTAAAAATCTCCTTTAAATTCTTGAAGATTATCCTATTTTTTTTTTCTTTTTAATTTCTAAAGATGTAAGGATTAATGCTTGGGCAATGTTTTCCCATTAAAAGAGTATTATTATTTTATCAATCAAAGGAATGTAAGCAACTGAATAAATTAAATCCATTCTGCCTTTAGTCCATTACTGGAGTAATAATTGTTTTCCATAAACATTTATTTGGCTATATTCTTTAAAACCCCGTTTTTCAATCTATATGAATTGATGACCCCCTCCTCTCTGAAGCTTTTAAACCAAATTTTTATTTAAAAAAATAGCTAAGAGAACTGCACAACCCCTTTGGGGATTGGGGACCAAACATTGAAGAAAGCTCTATATACTTAAGTATTATTATTTTTTTAAATAGCATTGCTATAAGTATTTCATTGCTTAATTTAATCAACAGTAATGTAATATGAAATTAAAGATTGGCCCGGTGAAATAAAAGAAGAAAAAAAAAAAAAAACCACACGCTAATTTCAAGGCTATGAAAGGGCATTTTTACAGTATACCTTTATTCCCAAAAACTCAAGAACATTCAAACATTATATCGTAGAAATTATTCTTCTGCGGATGGCCAAACAAAGTTTCCAACTCAAAGTGTTCGGCACCGAGATAAATTTAATACTCAAACAAAATTGGCAACAAAATTTCAAGTACTAACGACAGTGCCAAAAAAATTATTAATGCTCTAAACTTAAAAAAAAAAAAAAAAAGCCACTTAACTAATAGCTTGCAGTAATAAGACGTTAACCTTCACTAAAAACATAACAAAACAAGTAAATTTTTTTATATAAAGAAAAAGTAATTTTTAAGTATTTTAGTTGAGCGTATAAAAGATAACTAAGAAAAATAATCATTGAAATCAAACGTCGTAAATATAGTTATTATTTAAAACTGCCGATTTCTTATTTACTTCATTTCTTCAAACTATTTCAAACCTGGTTAATTTAAATTTAACTGATCTTCAAACTTCTACATATATAATTCTGTGCAATTTTTAAAACATAACAATACTAATTATTTTACCAACTTCTTAATATTTAACATCTATAAAATAAGTGAAATACTATAGTTTGTTTTTGTTTTGTTTTTAATAATATTAAAGCAAATATATTTGCAGTCAATCTATTTTTGTATACATTAGATTTCTGTAAAGATAATATATGAAGCTGATAAAAATTTGCCTTTATATTCCATTATCTATTAAAGCTAATTTGAAAATTAACTGCCTGTAAAATATAATCAATAACAAATATATCTCATCTAATATTTTTGTGGAATATTTATTTCGATCGCCTTCAATCTACGTCTACTGAAGGAAGTATTAAAATTTACAGAATTTAAAAAAAAAAAAAAATTACTAGACAATCGGTATCAGTATTTTGAAAACACTTACGCTTTCTTTGGATTAAAATACCAGAGCATTTTACTTTCCCAGAGGGGCTTACCTACAGTTATGATAACGTACATAAATAATTATTTTCGTAATCCTTTTAAGTTTGCATTTCAAATTCAAACTAGTACTGCACGTTCCTCTCCCATTGTTTTTTTAAGTATTACTGAATTTGAAAAAATTCTAATATTTAATTCTGAACCTTTGGGAACCTCTCTTTTTTTATATATATTTTCCGGCTTCCGGTAATCATTTATTGTGGAAAATATGTAATTCAAAAAAAGGGCCGTTGGATTTCTTTTGTTTTGTTTTGTTTTTAGTTTTTTTTTTCATCCAATAGATAGTTTAAAGGCGGAAGTTACGCTTTGTATACTGCGGAAAATAAAAAGCCGAATTGCAAAATCAGACGGAAGAATTCATCACCCTTTATTTTTTTACTTATTTTCTGTTCGATTCTCTACTTTCTTTTGTTACGGGCACGACGATCGTAAACGGGAATTTCAAACAAAAGGATTAAATTTCTGGATTTGCCTCTCCTCCCCCTCAAAATATGGCTGACCTGAAGCCTCGCAATATAGAGTTGGCTTTACTATTTCCAACCGAAAATCGGAAAAGCAGAAAGAAACGAAATGCAATAAACAAAAAGCCACCTACCTAATAGTCTCCACGATCTCAATGGCCCCATCGTGTTTGTCCTAGGAGAAGAGAAAAAGAGATTTTTCAAACACGAGGAAGCCCATGCTTCGGCATTAATAGATGGTCTGTGCGAGTGTAGACACAATAAGAAAAGCCAGATACTCACCGAAGTCGAGAGAGGCCAGTGATAAATCGCTGGCTCTGCTCCCGCTGGACTATGTAGCCTCAATTCGGTTGCCATCACCTTCTGAAGCACACCTTAGCACCAAAAACATAAGATATCTTCAGTGATTCACAATCAAATAATACTCATCTCACCATCCAAAACAGCCCCGCTTCAATCCTACTCTAATGCCATCTATGAAGGTGTCTCTACCCACGTGACCGAAATCTCGATTTTGATTGGTTAGATCAGGCAACGACCATGGGATACTAAAAATTATTGAAATTGAGAATGAAATGTGCTTGCATTTTTAATTAACATTGTATTTTTCTTTTCTTCCTTATTACCGGCAGTTATTTTCAGTGCTGTAAATCGACATCAAGTCTGATTTAGTAATTTCAGTTATTTTAATACAAATCATATGTTTTTTTCCTAACAATTGAGGCATGCCGTGTCTTTTGAAAAAGTATCGACATGTAGCTGCTAACTCACGAAGCACGCTCTTTCACACGTAGAGTAACCTTATTAAAAAAAAAAAAAATCTGGCATTTCCATTCAAAAATCGAGAATAATTTACTCACTGTTTTAATTATAACGACCAAATTTCAGAAACTGAATAAAAAACAATACTGTTTATATATTAAAAAATAAAAAACAAATTTCAAAAATGAAAAAGTATGCAAATAAAAAATTTAATTAGCAGTCATTCCTTATAGTACTTAATTGTTCACTTATTTTTCTAAAAAAAGAAATTTTGATAACAGAATTAGTCTTTTTTAACTTTGTTACGGTAATGCCGAGTACCTTATCTTACTGCTTTCACTGCAAAGCTCTGACATGTTCGGATTATACATTTTTTTCATTTACCGATATCTAGAAACTGTACAATATTTCGGTGAAGAAACATTAGGATTATACAATGTAAACAGTTAATTCTCGAGAGCCTAAGCATAGAGGTACAGAGGAGATAGCAATTGTTGCAAAACAACAAAAATAATAATTCATATTTTGCGATTTAAAAAAAAAAGCTTTTCGACCTTACATGTACAAATAAAAACTCTTGTAAAACATGAAATATACGCTAACTTGTGTATGGTTGTTGAAAAAATATTTTAAATAGTTAATCACTGTGTCTAGTCTAGCCTAACAAATCCTGACTACTGGTAGCCCCTTAAACCAAGGAGAGATTTAAGTTTAAACAAAAATCTCATCTCTCTACGTTAAATATTCTTGTAGAAGCCGACAGAAGTTCCCAATAAAAATACCTTTTACAACGTTCGCTTCGATGCACGTAGAAGAATAACTTCAACCTGAGAAGAATAACTCAAATAACAAGCGGCATACAATTTGAGAAACTGCTGTACTGCAGCGTGACCAGTGGCAACGAGACCAAGAATCTTCCGTACACAGCATATTGTTATACATTAATTACAGCGAAGATAATTCATGCTGTGTCCAAGAAATATTGTTAGGAAGCGTTCAGTTAAGGAATTACAATTTTCGTATGTATTAATGCTTGGGGGTCATTTCTGACTGAAATACGAAGGGTATATATGTGTAATTAATTATTTATATATAAATGTGCGCAATTATCTTGCTGCTACCGGAGCTACTCAGCTTAAGTGTACCTCATCGTACTTTCTCTAATTTCATATTTTTTTTCACCTATAAGCAGAAGGGTTGACATTTTTGTTATTACTTTATCGGAATAAATTAATTATAAAAATGTGGGAAAATTTTTAAAACGCACGTATTAGTGATTGAAGAGGGGCCCGAGATTTTCCTAGGATACTTAATTAGTAGGGTGGTCGCGGTGCTCGGCTTCCCTGCTACCCACATTCACCACAAAACGTAACATAATTAGTAGGGTTTAGAGATTAACTCTTTTTCCCGGATTTCTGAAATTAAAATATTAATTTTATTTTATTTTCTTACTTTTTTTTCAGTGAGTTATTATTCTCTCCCTTTACAAATAAAACTAACACAAAAATCTTGAACAATAAACGCTATTATTCCATTAACAGTGATAACATTGAAAAAAAAAACAAAGCACAAATACATAGCGACCAGAGAAAGTCATTGATTTTCATTTTGCTGAATTAAAACTGAAACTTCAGAACGATAAATTTTTTTCTATTGGCATATTAATGACATTTTAAAATATTTAATAAAACAAAACAAACAAACAAAAAAAAAAAGAATTAAAACCTTCTGAAGTTTTTTAACCAACAGGAGAATGAGTAACGTTAAAAATTTAACGCTTTGAGGTTATACGACGGTGTAGTTCCTTAAACCTTGATTTTCCGTACTCGCTCTGACTAGGAAATGAATTTACTTGCTATCTCGTACTGAAAGTGAAACTTGCGTCATCTGGTCGAGGGAAATCACCTTTTCTAATAGGGAAGCACCGTTCGATGCTGACGAATAGAAAAACCGACCTTGCAAAGTATAAAGAAGATACATCAAGGAAGTAATTTCTAATTTTGTTTATAGAAACAACACCCAATCTTTTAATAGAAACAAACAAAAAAGATATGTTTAAAGTCCATATTAAATACAGATCTTTTTTTTATTATTTTTTATTAATAACTGCTTCTTTTTCTATCTTTTAGGAACAACTGTGTAAATCCTTGAAATGTACAATTTCTAATGCAATTCAATCCTCAATAATAATAATAAAAAGTAACGTTTTATTACAGTGACAGATTATAATTTACGAATTTGTATTGTCATTGTTATTGTCATTGAAATACAAGTATATGTAAAAAAAAAAAAAAAAAATTCCTCTAGTTAGCAGGAAAATAATTTTTTTCCATTAATATAGAGTTAAGTAATAAAGAGTTTTAGAGTTCACGTAGGGTTATCAGGTTATCAATACTTAAAAAAAAAAATAGTGTGATGAATTGCAAAGACATAGAAATATCAATTGAAAAAATAAATTTTATTTAACAAAGCCGTGTAGTTTGGTATTAATAATTTAACTTTTTCAAAAAAAAAAAAAAGACTGAAATTTTGCTAGTCCACAAAATACCGGCCTTACAGGGAAGAATTTAAGATGAAAAATTAAAACATTCTTGGGTTATAATTAGCACTGGTTTGTATCTCAATTTTTCCTAAGATTTCTGAGGATGTCTCTTTTCTTACTGATCTACGTGATTTTAAAAACATTTAAAGAAGTGTTTTATATTGAAAAAAAAAAAACAACAACAAAAAAAACCCTAATAGAAAGAAACAATTAAACTGTAAATATTGTAGTGATTTTTATAGTTATTTTATAGTTTTTATCATAATTTTATCCTTTGTATTTTAGTTATTCCGTTTTTCAGTGTTCTAATCAGTATTATTCAATTTTTCTGTAATTATCTGTTAATCTGTTTATTTTTAAATTTCAACGGTTGTGGCGTTCTTTTTAATTCACTTTACTTAAATTTAATTTAAA
>JAFIDM010000179.1:23409008-23447186 GCA_023159025.1 Thereuonema tuberculata | reverse complement strand
GTTTTGTTATGGAAGAATTGGCAGAGAAGTTGCATAACACACGCCTTAAATAATGGCACTGTATCAACAACCTGTAGTAAACTAACTGCTTATCAGTAATTGCTTTAAATTGTAAATATTTAATATAATACGTATACTATGTGATGATTTGTAATTGAGGCAGAAATGCAGTCAGGAACCAGAAAAAACAAAACAAGTGAATCAGTTTTCAGTGGGCAAAAGCATTTGTGAGAAAATATTATAGAAAATATAAGTGTGAAACATAAACGAGTTTTGATAAAAATACATAACATTTTATAACAGAATTCATTCAGGGGTTTATGAATGGTGCTTCTGTAAAATTTCCAAAGTATTTTAAGGTGAAATCTAGATTGCAGAGTTTTTGGAATTGAGACAAGAAACATTTGTCATCTTCAGTGTTAGGATCCTGTCAGTCATTGACATACATTGCAGATTTTAATACTATAAGTAATCTCAAACAGGTATTGAAATTACAATGGTAATGTGGATTCTGTCTTGACACAAGCACAGACACAGAAAAAAAAAATATATATTTGAATTGTTTGTTTGTTTTTTCAACTTCGGAGAATGAGATAACAGTCTGGACTTCGAAATTTACACACTCTTTATTTACTATATCACCACTTGAAGTATTTAGAAAATTAGAAAAAAAATGCATCAATAATAATCTTTCAGAGACTATTTAAACCATCTTTGTTTTGCAGATGATTTAGTTACCTCTGCTAATGATGCTACAGAAGTACCATTGAGGTTGTTCAAATTTGGTACTGAAAGAATAAAATAGGAGTAAATAGTAACTTAAAACAAAGATGTCGTTGAAATGGGTTTGTAAATAAATACAAAATAGAAATTGATAAGGTAGAATTGGAAGAAGTCGAAGAGTGTTGTATATCTTGGACAAAAAATTAGGATGGATGGGAGTAATCATTTCTATATGCGGCGCCTTTGGCAGAAATAATGCAATACGATAGGAATAATACTGAAACTAGTACTTAACTACTTCTGATTACGAGTCTTTAGATTCAGACATTGACAAGGAAAGCAATTCAGAGTGCAAAATACAAAGAAGCACTGAATGATATGTTTAGGGAATTATAAGACAAAGTTTTAATGTAATGTTATAAGAACAAACTTGCCTCTAATAGCTAAAATGGAATGGATTAGGTCATACTGCAAGACAAAGTAATCAAAAGAATATCTAAAGGTAGTAGTTGAAAAAGTAGGTAATAAAAGTGTGGGGGTGTTGATTATATTGGAAAAGGACAGCTTTCAATAAAAAGAATTGGAGAAAGGAAAAAAAACAAAAAACCTTTGTCTTGTAGTGCCTTGAAGATGCTAATATACATGTTATTTATTGTGATTGAGTCTGATCTTAATACTGAGAATAAGTGATTTCTGTACAGATCCTCTGCTTTTTTATATCGAATATCTGTTTTAGACGAGATATTGAAAAAGTGTTGCTGAAAAACATTGCTTGGTTTCATTTAAAATGTTCTTATTAAAGATCTGCAGTTACAAGATAATTGAAAAAAATCCATAAAATTTGGCTTGACATTCATATTTTTCAATTTAATAACTTAATTTAAATATTTATTTGTTAAATTTTTCAGTAGATATGAGTCTAGATTCTTTTTAATCCATTGTGCGTATGTTTTAGGTGGGTGTGCGAGGACTTCCCCGAGTTGAAGTTGGCTATGGAAAATAATGTTCTCAGTGACTATGACACTCGGAGGTAAAAAATTTCATATTATTAACGTTTTAAGCATTAGAATTTTCAGAGATTATCAATTTTAGTCATTGTATTTTATGTTTTTGAATTCTCTTGTTTATAATTCATAGTAGTTAAAAATTGAAGGATTGTTCTTTTATACTGACAATATTTATTTTTCCTTTTTTTTTTTTTTTTAAATCTTTAAAGTTATGAAAGTATGCGATCATTATGTGATAAATACAACAGATCGATTGATAGCATACTGCAGTTGGTAAGTATTTATTGCTTAAAAATTAAATAAATAAAAAATTGAAAATTTAAATATTAAAATATTTTTATTTCTTTATTTTTAAGTTGTAATCAGTTTATCTGTTAATAATTACCTTTCACTTTAGTTAAATTATACTATGTTTACATGGAACATAAAATTAACAGCTTCTTCCAACTAACCACCATGCTATCTTACAGAAAGATTTTTGCTTATAACAGCACGGATAAAAAGGTAACAGAGGCTGTGGGTTATCTGCTTAAAAATATCACTGCAGTAATTTAAATGTTCCACACAAGGTCTGACAGTTTAAGTAAAATTAGGTATAAAATAAGTAGTAAAAATATGGATATAAGAAATTAATTCCTATATGTGGGAAGGAGACTTAACCAAAAGATTCCATATCTACAGATTGCACTTAACCATGCATATACTTTGCATGAAAACCTGTCTTCTAATACACAGGAATGCTGTCAGTTAAGGTGCCATTATGACAATTTTATCACACGGTGTGCTTTGAACTTGTTAACAGTATAGAAAGCAAGTTTGTGTAAAATTTCTAACCATAACCTTTTTCCTTGTGTTTTTACCAAATGGGAACAATACTAGTAAAAGACTGATCTCCACAAACTTAAAAATGCAATTTTATGGTTACCTATCTGACATTACAATTTGTTTGTCATTTTGCCTGTTTAGATGAATCTTTGCAGTACATGCTATATCCATTTATCTTTGTTAATGACTTGGGAAGTATAAGTTGCCAACAACTTTCCTGCCTCCCCGCCCTCAAGAGAAATCAGTTATTTCTCTTGAAGTCTCCAATATCACATCTTTCAATAAACAGTCCAAATATCTTTTAGGTAGATATTGGTGGACATCCACTATAGTTAAACCATCTTTTTGTAAACGTTCGTGGATTTTTTTTCTTTCAATAATTGAGTTGGTGATTTAAGACTTAGTTTATTATTAGATTATCAAATTCTTCGGTCTTAGTTATTAACACAATATTTTCCTTCTTTTTTTTTTTTTTTTAAATTATGAATTTCATCAGACTAACTGCTTTATTAGCATAAAATGAGTTCCTCTGTTAACTATCTGCAGCCTTTATGAATCATTTATTCCAGGAAAACAACCAAGCCACATATGATCAATTTTCATTTTAAATTTTAGTGGAAAGGGACAGCAAGACCAGCAAGACTTCATACAAGACCTTCAACCGAGTTACTTCGTCATATTCTGCAGCAAGTCTACAACCATTCTGTCACTGATCCTGACAAACTCAACCAATATGAGCCATTTTCTCCGGAGGTAATTTGTTTAATATTTTTTTTGGACACTTTCCCCTGATTTATTTATTTAAAATAATATAGAGTTGAATGGCTAAATTTAAGAAATTTAATTCTTATGCCAAAACTTTGTTCTGACTGTTTGGAATAAAAAGCATTTTCATATTAATACATATTTACTTATGTATTTGAAAATTCTAAATTAATACTATGAAGAAAAAAATCATTTTAAAATGTTCCATTTTTTTTAGGTAATGTTACTGATCCCGTCATTGTTGCTTCTTAATAAAAGCATATGTTCCATTCAGTATAAAACAAATATTAATTACTGCATTTAAACAATGTTCACGAAAAAAAGAATAATCATAAAAAAGATGGTTACAATAGTTCATACGACAACAAATTTCTGTTGTTACTGAAGTGTCAATTTTTAAAGCTGCAAATGATGTTAGTCCAGAGTCGGCTTCTAATTGACTCGTTTATCATCAGGATATAAAAAGATTTTTGCAACCAGTTGAAAACAAGTTGATGTCATCCCAGCATCCATGTGAAACGAAGATGAAGATAGATATTAAAATCTTGATGTAAACAATTAAAATAGTTTCTGCTCTGTTTTTATATGGTGAATAGGTTTGTTTATGATTCTATCTTCCTGAAGGATAATGATTTTACTATAGTAAAAAATTTGCTACAATAGGATTTGTAATTCTCTGAAGACAAATTATCAATGTGAAACCAACAATGGTCAAAGATGTGAAGTTTTTAAGACAATTTCAGGATTTTGTGGATTTTTTGAACTGTTTAAAAGCCTAGTCTCAATATGTGCTTATCCTGATTGTAGGTTTTTGTAATCAGGAAAATTGTACCATAACTTTATCATATGTTACACAGTATCAGTTTTTACAGCATCCTTTACGACAAAGCTTATCTTCTGTATTAGGTAAGACCCTGTGTTTTGATTAGTTTATTTTTCTTTGTTATTTATTCATATACTTTCAGTATTATTATAGAAATACAGTGAAACTTCTCCGAGCGGCCACCCCTCTAAACGGCCAATTTTTCATGGCACGGATTTTTCGACTCGTAGACCTAATGTTAAAATAACCTGTATCAGCGGCCATCCGTCCCCCTCTAAACGGCCACCGAGTGGGATTTAGAGATTTCCCACCACTTCATTTTTTGGGAAATTCTACTTGAAAACGAACTTGAAAAAATGGTTGTTATAGAGAAAAGTAAAAACTTAAAACAGACACAAATTGTAGCCTTTTTAAAAAAAATGTAAGAAAGCATGAAATAAAATACTGTACTATTTTCTCTTTAGATAAGTTTTAAATTTCATTTTAAATAAGGAATATATGTCAGACTTGTTTATATTACGCATTATAATAATTATCTTATAATAGTAAGATACGCATTATAGCAATTATAAAACCCTTCAGAGCGGCCACCCCCTCTGAGCGGCCAAATATTCTCGGTACTGTGGGGTGGCCGCTCAGAGAGGTTTCACTGTATATGATTCCATGAAGTAGATTTTAGTAAAGCATTTCTGCAAGTATTCCTTCTACATTATTGAATTTGAAGATGTTATATCCACATTAGCTTCAAATTAAGATTCTTCCCTTGCTTAGCCATAATTAAGTTTAGATTACCCAAATAATTAATTGTAGAGCATGACATCCTGTCTTAAATAAATGTTCTTAGCCATTTTTCTTTTTAACTAGAGATGCATGAAAGAATTTTTAGTCGGATGCTAAAATTACCTCTAATTTTGACTTTATATTTCTTGCGCACAACTTATTTTGTATTTGTAGTTTTTTCACCGTTCATTTCTTTTTAGTTTTAAACAAGAAATTTAAGACTGTGAAGATGAAAATCTGCATAGAAACTGCACAGCTTTTTTCCCATTAGAGACATCCATTAACTGTGCATTTAGTTATATTAAGATTTTTTAGATAAATGCAGTTATCTGACTTTGTGTGAAATTTGAAATTTCTTCTAGCCGAATACTGTAAATGCAAAACAATCTTTTTCCGTTTACCTCCACCAGATATTGTTCTTTTCCCACCTCTGTTGATAAAATTTCATGATTGATTCTCCTCAAGCTAACTTTTTTTGCTATCATCTTTATGTTTACCAAATACTGTTTGAACTACAATCCTGATTGATCGTCTCAGATAACTTTAGTTCTTTAAAATAGTAGTCTTTCTTACAATCAGTATCATCATCAGCTTTACAACTCGTGGCAAGTCTGAGCTTCCTTTGTGTGAAATTTGAAATTTCTTCTAGCAGAATACTGTAAATTCAAAACAACCTTTTTCTGTTCTACCCCCAATGGGAGATTTCTCCATTCCTTTCAATTAGTTGCTTTCCTTCAATGCGTTCTGATTCCCATCTTTCTTGCATCCGAATTTATTTCATTGACATTGGTTTTCCTACTTTTCTTCTTCAGTTACTTGCAGTGTAAGCGTTGTTTTGGTACCCTCTTTTCATCCATGCAATGAACGAAGACAGCCCATCCCAATTTAATGTCTTTAGTAATCTTAGACTTGTGATATAACATATATAGTTCAGCTTTACACTCCTTCTCCATGTACCTGGAGTTTTGTTTTTAAAAACTTGGAAAAAGCCATGACAGTGCTATTAGTTCTGAAACCGAAACAAAAATTTTTAATTTCTAATAGTCCTACAGCTTTGTAGCATTAGTCACTTTTAAATACCTTCAATTTTAACATGTGTATATATTTATTTCGCAAATTTCCGGAAGTGATTTTAATAGTGCGTGAGTCTACTCAAAGCCCGGCTTTTTGCTAGTAGATAGTGATCCTAATTTATATTTGCTCCTCTGAAAAGTTATGTCTATAATACACTGTTTACACTTAATGTCTGTTAATAAGTGATTGGTTTGATTAACAATTTTTGAATCTCGTGATTTCCATGTGCCTAAAGTGTTTTTTGTGGGGAGTACAGTACCACCTACTGCCATATTCTTTGAAACTGCAAATTCAACTAAGTGTGGACCATTGTCATTAGAATCATCAAGCAGGCTCTCCTTATCTGTTGTAGGTTCACATGCATGATTATTCCAAACTTCAGCATTGAAATCTCATGTCTTTTATTATTATGCCTTGGGCAGTTTAAATAAATATTTCAGGGGTATCCCAAAAATCTTCATTTTCATATTGTGTCTTCACTTCAATAGGTGTATGGATATTTATCACACCGTAATTGAAGATTCTTCCAGCAATTCTAATAACGCATATTTTATGAGAAACTGGGTTTTTATTATGAAAAACCTGTTATGAAGCTGTACTCTTTCTCATTGTAAATGTAAAAGATCATGTCTTTTCTTTTCAATTATTCCATTCCTAGCCACCTCATTGCCTGAATTGCTAAAAGATCAGTCGTATCTCTCTATTTCATCAATTAGCATCTTTAATCGTCTATCTCTATAAAATGTCCTCACATTACAGTAAAAAAGGTTTATTTCTCGTTATCGTATCTGTTTCCCATTTTCCGGTTCATCTCCAGAAAAACAACATGTCTGAAGCTTCTTCTGTTAGGTTGTGGAACAAGTTGGTTTTGTAAGGTGAAGTTGTCTACCTCATTCCAACTCCCTGCAATCCTGGTGGACCGATGATTTTCTGTTGGGGTTCACTTGGCTTGTCCCAATTTTAGTGTGTCGGGAACTCGTTGTTCTCCCCTTACATAACCACTAACAAACATGTTGCCCATGAACCACGGCAATGACGTGCATCTTTTGGACTTGATAAGAATGAATGACATTTTCTGGGTCCTGTTAATACTGACCTACCAGCAAGATTTAGCATCCCTAGAATCATATACTACCTCTTTGGCTCCCTTAATCTTACAGCCATTCCATATTAAGTCAAGAAAATAGGAGATTGAGTTAACACCTAGCATCTCCTGCTGTTTCTCAAATCAATCCCAGGCTAATCTTTGGAATCTAGTGCCAACAGTGGCAGCTTTATGAATGCCTAGCTTACTTGTTAGCATTCTAAAAGCAACAAAGTATGATAAATAGTATTAAACCTCCTGCTGCATTTCAGTCTGACGTTTTACTTCAGTAAATTCTCTTCAAGTTTTGTCTCTGCAGTTCCTTACTTTAACACCATTTAGCATGTGAATTTTAGATCTTTTCAGCTATTGCTCCAACTGAAAGTTGGTACCTCAAAAAAGACCTATCGTGGAATGCTTTTAAGATCTGAAGTGCTTAATGCTTATGGAAGAAGCACACAGAAAAGGTTCGAATTTACTGTGATGTTACACCAGTAAAGCATTTGCAGAAATAACCATTGAAGATAATTAATTAGAATAAAATCTTTTTTTTATTAACAGCTAATAATAAAATGACTATAATTAATCTAAAACAAAAAACAAACAACGGCTTAAATTTATCTCTGCTGATAAACTAAACTGTGAAGTTCATATATCAACAGAAGATGAATTTAAATATAAAGTTTATCTTGTATACCAAATGTGACCAAAGTTAAAGATTCTAATCTATGCCATTTTTTACAACCACCACAATGAATGTACTTATTTTCATCCCTTGGTTTCTTCTAATTTTGGCAATTAACTCTCATTGGCATAAGGATACTAATGTCTTATTTTGAATGATCAACACTTCCAGTGGTAACTTTGTAAGGGGAAGTTGATGTGAACACCATTTATAATAAAATCAGAGAGAGAATTTCAGATGTTATGAGTTGACCCACCTGACGGGAGATAATACCTTGTAACGTCATTCTTGGAATGTTTAAAATCTTCAAAACTCAATGCTGCTGAGAGGAAAAGCATGTTTTTAAAAAAATCATCCTAATTTACTGCTTTATAGCACTAAAGGAATTGCAGAGATGAGATTTTAAGAGAATTAAAGTCATGATAAGTTTATGATCGTGATTCTATAAGACTTATTTGTGAAGCTTAAAATCTGAATATACCACAGGACCTTAGCATAAGACTGGATGTTGCATTGTAACAAATACATTGATGTCCATTTAAGCCACTTGATATATAACTTTTCAAATTTCAATTTTTCATTCAATATGTTTGGCATTTGACAGTTGACTGAAAATTGCCACTTTACTATCTATCTTGGCATTATTCTTGATAATTTGATATTAGGACGCTTTGCAATATATCAATGCTATGATTGATTAATCTAAGTCACTAACAGGGCTGTGGAGTCGTGAAAGAATTTTGTCGACTTCTGATTCTGACCTATTAATTTGACATGTTCGAAGTTATATATGTTTAAAAAAAAATCCTGTATCAATAGTGTAAATATTTTTGGTTTCACCTTTTTAATTCCTCTAGGATATTAATATATTGTTTTTAGAAATTTATGTTTTTAGAATTATATCTGAAGTGAATATGAATATCAAAAGAATTTCGTTAATGATTTTAATACATTAATTATATAAAAAATGTAACTGTACATAGTATTTATTTTATAAGCAATATTTAAATGTTGTTTTAAAATTTTTCTAATCTTCATCTTTTTCATATTTGTTTTTCCCATGAAATAACTATGTAGTTTGAAACAGTACCTTAAGATCAAGATCCACTTGATAATTAAATTAATGATTACTTTAATTAAATAATAATTAAAATAAAACAAATAATAATAAAGATTGAATGCTGCGTTACATTTCATTAAATTTTAATGCATTTAACGAGAATCTTCGAATTTTTATTTTTACAGTGTCCTACATATGATAGGAAGGCATTCATTTAATTCTGTTATTTAATCACAAAATGTTAATGCCTTAATAAAATTTTAAATTTTCTAACTCAAAAAATGGAGTCTTGAGGTTTGTAACTGACTCTGACTCCAATTCTAATTCCACAGCCCTCATTACTAGGGACCCTATTTTGTGGTAATAACGATATCCGCGAAATAGTCACCGCTATTTTGTGGTAATAACGATATCCGCGAAATTTTTATTAAAGGTTGTATTTTTGCTTTTCATGGAGCAAATCGCATAAATCAGTAATTTTAAAGGCGAAATGAGATTATTAGTACGGAATCACGAAATAAGAACGAAATAACAGTGGAACCATTAAAAACACGCGAAATAAAAGTTAAATGAATGTGAATCGTCAAAAAAACGCTAAAAGGATAAATAAAATAAAAACCCTTTCGTTCGTTTGTTTGAGGTTTTAGTTGCTTTAAACAACAGAGGGAGGACCAGTACGCACGCATGTACCAAGCTAGCGTCATCACCCGGCGTTTGTGTTTCGTATTATTTTGCGGTTTCGAAATTTAATATCTCAAGTTTTGTGTTTTTTAATATTTAATTTAATGAAAAATTATAGCTTATTTGTGGAAATGTAGAAATCTAATATGATAAACATGAAATAGTCACCGCTATGGAGTCTTTTATTTTACCGCTATGAACATTTTTATTTCACCATAAAATAGGGTCCCTACTCATTACTAATTGATGGGTTTGAGCAGAGATAATCTTTATGTAGTGTTTCTTCTATGCCTATAGAGAAAAGTATATTAACAAAAAATTTTATGAAATTGAAGCCCAAAAAAATCTTGAAGCTGCAGATGAAGTGTATCTTGTATTGCAAAAGATGTTCTTGAGACTAAACTGAAAAATGAACTCAAATGTGAACAGAAAAAAAAAATCATTATTTCTTAATTAATAGTATTCTCCAGTATATCCTAATAAATTCAATAAGACTTTTACATAAAAACAATATTCTGTTGCAAAAGGATACGGCATCAATATATTATGATGTAATTTTATAATGCATCACTAAATGGCTTCAATTTTACAATCAAATGGCAGTTTTCTAGCTAAATACATTGAATAAAAAATGGCACATGTCTAAAGCAGTCTTCAAAATAATACAACTCGATTTTAAAGGCGAAAAGTCTTAGTTTTGATATTTCAGGTGGATATAAAGTCTTCAAAATCATTGTAGACAGAATACTTAGAAATGTTAATTTCATTAAATAAAATTAAAATATTACTGTGTTTAAAACTAAACTCATTATGATAGTAAACACAATGTTTCATGTTTTCTTCAGGTATAGCCATGGAAAAAATGCCTTGCTAGCAGTGTCGGGATCTGAGCCTGCCACCTCTGGATTCATAGTCTGTCATCTTAGCCACTCAGCTGTCCTTCAGTTACAACATTTTATATGTTAAGGACTCAAATGTATATAATTACTAGAGTATAACTTAGAACTATATCAGCTTGTACTGGTTACTCTTTTGGTTCTAAAGAAAGTCCTTTCCACATCTTGTCCAGCATTAAGAAACTACTAGTTTCAATTTAATGTTTCAAGATGAAAATGGTGTCTCGAACTAGAAAGACTATGTGGTTATGTCAGAATTTCTATTTATCTTTTTAATTCACTAAACGAACAGCTACTGTTGTTGGTTAAATTTCAGCCAGTTATTCAATAATTAAATAAAAAAAATCCCCCATGATTATGTATTAATATAGTGTTAATTTACAATTGGCACTAGAAAAATAATACTCTAAACTTTCTAAATCTTTGTCAGATATAAGCCATACTGAAAATATCTGTTCAAATTTCAATGTATTGGTGGTTATTATAAAGTCAGTGAAACTGTATATTAAAGCCGTAGTTATATTTTATAAAACTCTTGATTGTGAAGTATTCAAAAACTAATTCCTTCATCATTTTTTTTTAGTCAAAGAAATCTAATTACCATTCTTTTGTATCATTTTTCTTTGCAAAAAGTCTATTACATGTTGTCATCAACCCTCCCCCTAATTTTAGTCAATAAAATTAATCCCTAGTTATTCATAAAGTAAACAAATTTTTACAAATGCTTCCTGACAGGAGTTTGTTAGAATGTAAATGAAATAAAATGAATGAATCTTTTATCATTTTACACTATATTTTTCTATTGTAGTCAGTCCAGATATAATTTCCTGAATGGTATCTTTTGAAAGTCATGAAATGATTTGTAATTAAGACACTGTGCACAAACTTGGCTATGTTTGCTGTTCTCTAATGAATCTAAATGTGTTCTGAACCATATGTTTTTCCCAATCTTTTTTCTCTATTTCTCTTTTCACATTCGTTGTACCCATGTTCTTCCATTCGTGCCCCTGATAGTTAATTTTTATCCCAATCTTATTTCAATAATCTGCATTGTGATACTTTGTTTGCCTTTTTTATTATAGTTTCTCAAATGTTAAAAGGTAGCCAACATACTCGTTAAATTTTTTCAGTTTCCTGTCAACACTTTACAGATTATTTTTTCATATCTGAGGCCATTACGATTCAAATTCAGTCTTTGAGCTTTTCTCCAGGATTGTGATCATCTTCCACTTATATGCAAATACTGGACTTTCTAACAGGGTGCACTGATTAGTAGTTTACCAATACCTATCAATTATCACACACCTTTTCGTTGATAACTTCCTGAATGCTACCCTTTGTCTGGACATATACTTTTGTGCTTTTGGAGTGTTTTAAAGAGACAGATATCACACCTGCCACCTTTCAAGGTAATAGTCATTGACTGAATTCTAAAGGTCACATTTCATACTATTTCTTTCCAATTCCATATCCATTTAGATTATATATATATATACGAGATGTGCTCCGCTGTGTCACATGTGATAAATTCGGTCCTTCTCGGTAATGTTTGGTTCTTGTCGTGCAGGCAAGCCTTCCCGTCCCACTGCCGCCGCCGTAACTGTTGATTGACGTTTATGTTTACTGGTCCTCTCCTATTGGTTGTAGCGTAATAACCTTCCTCAATAAACGGGCTATCTTAACGCTAAAAGGATTTTTCAAATCTTGACTGGTAGTGCCTGAGATTAGCGCGTTCAAACACACGAACTCTTCAGCTTTATAATAGTAGTATAGATTAATTGGGCAACATATTTCCCAGTTAATCCTTTTTCTGAGTTTGAATCATTCTAGTAAGAACATGTAAGATACAGAATTGAATTCCACACTTTTTTTTAAAGATTTTTTTTCATGATGAGCCAAAACAGGGCAGTAAGATTTTCAAATAAGAAGCAAATTTTTGTCTTTAGTAAATTATTTTCAGAGAAAAGAAAGAAAAAAAATAGCATTGCACTGTAAGCCACTTTTTATTGTAATATTCATTCTAAAGAAGATTGAAGGATATTAAGTCATATTGCATCCTCGGGGAGATTCTTATTTTTTCTACTTAATCTCCTTACCACTCTGATTGTCAACTATGAGTTAACTTGTTGTTGATGGTTTAGGCACAGATGCCAACCACTAGCAGGTAAAGAAATTTCTCTCACATGCCAGCTATGATATAACTGGTATAACTTTTTTTTTTTTTAAATATATAAATATTTTTCAAATCCCAAATCGCTGTCCGGCTATATATATATATATATATATATATATATATATATATATATATTCAAATGATGTGTTTTTTGTATTGGCAATTTCAAATCCCACATCATTGTCCGGCTATATATATATATATAAAATAATTTAAGTTATAATATTAACATAATGTGGCTAAATCAAAATGGCATTGGTACCAATTTTTCCCATAATAGCTTGGGAATCAACATGTTAAGTAATGAATATTATAAAAATGTGTAATAGTAACTATATGAAGCCACTGAGACCAATAACAATAGCTACTGTCTAGTGAATTATAGGTACAAAATAGAAATTTAATGCAAGTTTTTCAACTTATGCCAAAACAGCAGATGATCCAGATCAACAAGACAGATTTTCTTTCGGGTGAAAAAAAAAAAATCATACAAAATCTTGAATTGTTGTGTTATTAATTTCTAGACAAACAGTTTTTTTTATTTCTTGTACCTTAGAAACAATTTATATATACTTTGATTATGAAATTCTCAGAATGAAAATATCACACAGTGCTTATAAAAAAGATAAAATAAAATGGAATATTTACGGTAGGACTTTTAGACACCCCTCATCTTTAGCGAAGGGTTTTTTTTTCCTTCCAACTCATTGTTGTCCCTTTTATGCTGGTTTCATCTACGCTGACTTGCATAATCGATTACAATGGGCTGGTGATGATAGTGTTGGTTGAAGGTGGATGGTCAGTGAGAATCAGCTTCATTGTGGTCTTGGTGATGCAAGTAGTAAAAAAGTCTTCTAATGAAGAGGAGTGCACAACTCAGCAAAATATCCCACTGCAAATACTTCAAGTAATTCTATCTATTTTATCTGCATTGTCTGTTGTTTTCAGCCATGATACTTTATAATTCTGGTATTTGAAAAAACTTTTTATTATTTCCATTTTACTGTATGCTTACTATTCCATCTGTGCTTTTTAATATTTCTGAAACAATAAGAATAGAATATTGGAACTTTGCTGATTAAAAATGTTAAAGCAAAATGTGTTTCCTATCTGATATACTTGAAACAGCATGAAGATTCCAACTTGTGTTTTTATTAAGTGTCCATTATAGAATCATTTTCAACATTCATTGTAAATGGAAATATAATTTACAGTTATCTGTGGGATATGTTATAAAACAATCTTATTCAGATTTTATACTCATTTTCTAGGTTTATGGTGAGACATCCTATGAACTTGTTGCACAAATGATCAACGAGATGGAATTCTCAGATGATGAAACTTTCATAGATCTTGGCAGTGGTAGGCATTTTTATTTTTTTTTATTTTTTTGACTAGATAATATTCTGAGACTATTAATCCAATAAGTTGAATCAAGCTTTCTTTTTTTTACCAATGCTGTAATTTGCTATAATATCTTACTACTTATTCTAAAATTTTTGCCTTGAAACTGATAAGAAAGCTTTGCAAAGATTATAATTTTGAAATATTTCCTTATTCTGATTTGTTTTGTTAATTTTCAGGAGTTGGGCAGGTAGTTCTGCAGATGGCAGCAGCAACAACTTCGAAAGTATGTTTTGGTGTTGAGAAAGCAGATGTTCCTGCAAAATATGCAGAAGTAAGTTAGTGACTAAAATGCTTTGAATTGCCTTCATGCATTTTTGTTTGCTTTTTTAAGTTTTTAAAACAATGAAATTCTGAATTTATTTTCCTCCAGCCTTTTTTCCCCTTTAATTCTTTTTCAATTTTAAATGGAGAAACTTAATTCTAAAGCCATTACTTTGTTATTAATACTTTTTAAAAAGTTAAAGTTAAAGCCTAGAAAACAATTGTTTGTCTTTTCGATTCTTTTAGATGATGGATGGTAATTTCAGGAAGTGGATGCGCTGGTATGGCAAAAAATATGGTGAATACCAGGTAAATACGAATAGTGCAGATATTTGAAATCTTGAATGATTTCTATTTTTTTATTAAAATAAATTGCTGTATTATACAGTTTATTTCTGATAACATATGATAACTTTGATTGTTATGAATGTTAATTTATTACTTCTCGACAGTTCATCTGATTGAAACATTTTGTTTTACAGTTAATTAAAGGTGATTTCTTGGCAGAAGAACATCGAGAAAAAATCACTAATGCCACGTAAGCTAAGCCTTTTTTTTTTGTTTCTGTGTTTTTCAATTTGAATAAATAAAATAATTGAAGTCCTAATAATTTATGTATATATATAAAATGAAATGATTAGAATTTTAGAACAATTGGATGATTTATTGGACAGAAAGAGCTCCAGGTCCGTTTGGTGTTGGTCCACCTCTTAGCCTGGATACAAGCTGTTACCCAACTGGCACAGTTTGATTGACACAGTTGGCAGATTATATTCTGCAAGATTTCTTGCCAAACGGCCTCAAACTGGCAGGCTAATTCATCGACATTCTGGGATGTTTGCAGGCGACGCACCATCACATCCTAAATGTGCTTCAATAGGAGAGAGATCTGGCTGGCCAAGACAGTGTGTCGCAACCACAAAGACAATCAATGAAGAGGCATAACATGTGTGACTGGACGTTTATCTTGCTTAAAAGTAAGCCTGGAGTGCTGTGAAAGGAACGACAATACAACGGATCATAGAATTTCTTCAACGTACTGCTGTGCTGTGAGGGTGCCAAGGAGGAGGACTAAGGAGGTCTGGCTATCAAACGAAATGGCACCCCAGACCATGACTCCCTGTTGTTGGGCCATGTGGTGTGCGACAATAAGAGCGGGATCCTGACAATGTCTTCAGAATGGGACATCTGTTCTGGTCGTTGGGGCTCAGTTCAAAACGGGACTCTTCACTGAAGACAGTTCCTCCCCAATCAGCACAAATTGCCGAGCACCACTGCAGTTGCTCTTGACAGTGTATACTGGTATCCAGTGGTAGGCAGCATAATGGGTGCTGCTAGCTTATATTCTGCTTCCATAATCTTTTACTAATGGTCCGGGTGGTCATTTAAATATTGGTCACAAGTTGATAGCGACGAATCTGGTACTGTAACAGTTGCTCTAACAATCGCTCTATCTTCCTGTTCTGTCATCGCCCTAGGCCATTCACTGCCCTCTTGTCACTGAAATCTGTCGTTCAGGACCCATTCCTTCCAGCATTATCTAAGTGCCACATCGCTCCAACCCAAATGCCGAACGATTCGTCGGTTTGTCCATCCGGCCTCATATAGTTCCGATGGCACGTCTTCTTTCAAACTCCGTCATATGGTTGTAGTGGCCACGAGTTTGCTGCAAAGGCCTTGTTACAGTCAAGATAGGAAAATGCAATCAAAATCCACTGGAAATTTCGTTCCTGAAAGTGAGATTTGCTCTTTATATACACCATTACGATTCTCGGTTCCAGTGCACTGTAGCTCTGGCTATTCATTCATTGGAATTTTTGATCATTTACAACATTTTCGGTCGAAAGGTTTTTGCATGTGAAATTTCATTACTACCTGATTATTTTCTCAGGGTGCAAAATTAAATTTAATTTTTTTTGTCAAAGAGTGTGTATGTATTTTTATTTATTTTTGGAAGTAATGAATTCTATTTTATATACATTGTTTGACTGTGTGGCTCTGGAGTAATTTGAATATTGTTAGTTAGTCTGTTTCCTAATATATATATATATATATATATATATATATATATATAATATAATATATTATAAACTTTTGTTTAGAGTAATGTCTTAAATTTTATTAATATCGTTACTTAGAAATGTGACAACAATTTTATACCCCCCCCCCTTCTACAGAAATCTGTAGGAATAAAAATGTTTATATGATAAAACCTCTCTCCAGTTTACTCTCAGCAGAGCATTTGGAGCTACTATAATTCTTTTATAGGCAATAGAGGAAAAATATATATGACTGGAAATTATACACACAATTGATTAAAAAGAAATTTTATTTAATCATTTAAAAAAAAATACATATTTTCAAAATAAATTCAAACAATGACTTTGATTGATTCAGCTTCTTTTTTAGTATAAAGTTCATTTATTTGCAAGGAAGAGAAACATATAATAAAATTTTGACTACGTTAAAAGCTTTTTTTATTTCTAAGTTATTATCAATTACAAATATATTATTTATTTATTTTAATTTTTTTTTTTATTTTGCTTTCAGGATAGTATTTGTCAATAATTTTGCGTTTGGTCCTACAGTTGATCATAAGGTAGGCTTTTTAAATTCCCTTTAAGTTTTAATCATTAGGTATTTGGGTAAGTTTCAGTAAACAAAATATTTTATACTGTGAATAACTTAACCTACAAATTTTTATCTATAGTTAAAAAAAAAAAAAACGGTTGTATGGATATCCAGGTTTGTTCTTTTGTTGTTGTTAAGATATGTAAAATCTGTCACTGGGAAGCTAGATTCACCTGAATAGTGTTGTCCTGGTACATAAGAAGTGATATAATTACTACCATTTGCCTTCAGGTTGCCATACACTCAAGTATCTAATAAACAGATGTTGGACAGACCCTAGATTTTGAACTAAAATGAACCCAGTAACGAATCTCCATCAGAAATTAATCCCAGATAGCAAAAGCTTGGTTTCTTGATGGCCTTATATAGGAAGTATCTTGTTCATGTGTTTCCAGGTCCTTGCAATCAGATAACGCACAGATACTAGAAAGTAAATTGCAGATCCTAATCATTATTGACTCTGTAATTAAGTAGTTGAAATTTTGATATCATCATTGCATTAACATCTACCAAAAGAATTATAAAATGAGTTGAAGGTAGATGTTGCTATATTTCAAAACATTGAATGAATTCTTCTTTACTTTTAATTTTTTAATATTGTCATGTAGCAGTCATGTTATACAGCAGGTGTTTTTCAAACTTTGTCGGATTTCTCTACTTACAATAAAATGACAATGTGAATAGGTGTATTGTGAAAGCTAACTTAACAGTATGAAAAAATTAGGAATTATTTGTTGTCTGTGCTAAGGATACATCAGATAGTTCGAAGAGTTTTCTTCCTATTATATCTTGCTGGCTTCATTGAAGTGATATCTGTTTTGTCAGTTGATTTTAGTAATTAAGATCTAATATATTTATTTTGTATCACAATACCACAAAACTTCAGTCTGCATATTGGAAATCACAAATTGTTTTTAATGAATTTAAGATGTAAAAAAAAACAAAAACGAATTGATCAAATATTGATTTTGGCATCTGTATTGTAAATTGATGTAATTCTGATACATTTATCAAGTAATAGGCGAGAGATGACAGGATTTGATTTTGTTGAAAATACGGCTTTCTACTTAAAGGACATAGACTTCAAATATCCCACTGTTACAGTTGTTTCTTTTTGCATTTAGCCATTTGATTTCGGAGATTCTATTGAAAATGAAAAAAAAAAAAAAAAAGATAGTGAATGATTTTTGAAATTGAGGAAATGTAGCTTAATGTATCTATATTAATTTTATGGTAATAAGCAAGAAGGAGGATCAGACAGAAGATGACCACAAATAATCTAGCAAAGCATTTCACATACAAATTTTATAAGTTAAATATCACTGTAAACCAAACAAAAAGAAAAGGTTTCCTTCTTTTAGTAAGCTAGTTAAAAAACAAAAACAAACATGGATCGCCTAGTTTTTAATAAAAATACTTAAATATTTTATTAAAATTAGTAAATTTTCCTTAAATCAATGTAAAAACGAAATCGTACTGGAAGCACTGAGCTTCTAATTGGCTTATCATTGTAAGTGCAAATAACTTAACTGAGATAGGGAGATATTTGATATCTTGACCTTTAAACCGATAGTCCTAGAATTTTCAGCTAAAAAGGATCTCAGACCTCAGGCTCTCTTGTAACTAGCTATCTTGCAAAATGTTTTGGAAAAGTTTTTACAGATTGTGTAATGTAAAGTGAATATTAAAAATAATTTTCACAGATAGAAAATATTACAGATACTGTGAATAAAATATTCATTTAATGTCAGCATCAGGAAGGTGATTTTAAAAATTAATGAATTTTGCTGTTACTGGTAACTTATTGGAGATATTTACGATGATGGTTCACCTTTTCGAAAATACGTTGGACTAGCTATAGTTCATTGGTGGCATCTCTTGGTTCATTTAGTTCATGCCATATTCACATTGAAGTTGCTTAGAAGAGGTCATGTTCTATCGTCTGCCTTTGAGGTGTCCTATGATGTGTTTGGCAGAAAACAAATTTGAAGGTTTAGTAAAGAAGTAAGACATTCCTATTAAATGTAGTTTTTACATTTAAATTTGGTGTGATGTTAGAGACATTCCTATTTGTGATTTAATGTGCAAACAAAACTGGAAATCTACATTGATCATGCTTTATCATAGACTTATAATTGGAAGTTCTTCTTAAGTGACAGAAGGAAGTAGTTAACTGAATAGACGACATAACATCAATTGCAGTGATATACTTAAATAGACAAAGAAATACATTAATACATTATACATTTCCAGATGCATGAACACAATCAGTTTAATGTTTTAGCATAGCTTATAGAATTTGACTTGTGTGGATACTCTTGTAGTGTTTGTCAATATAGCGCTTGCATTGCTAATATGGCCAGAGTCATTGTAATCGGCAGTGAGCGGATGTATTCTATGTTGGACATTATTTCTATGCAAGACATGAGGTTTTCATAGAAAATAATAGAATAGGCATCCATCTTTTACTTTTATTAATTAGCAGTGTTTAAAATTTAAAGAGTTAAAAAATAAATAATAATAATAAAAAAAGATGGAGGTTAAGGTGCATTAGTAAAACATGAAAAGACAAAATGTTTTCAATGTTTCACATTTTCACAGATAAATAATGAAACTAAAACTTTGACTGTTCTGCTAATTAGGGGCTATTACTGAAACTAACTGATCTCTCTTCTCCAAAAGAGCAATACAATGTTACATCAGACGTATGATAGTCAGTTTTAAAGTACGAGGAAGTAAAAATGGTTTCAGTTGTTAGAAGTGGGTTTTTAAACAACTATGTTACACAAAAATTGGAACTTATGGATGAATAGTTTCTATTTTCATTTTCCCCTCTTTTGTAACTTTGCAAATACTAGTTTTATTACATTTATATAAATGAAGCGGAGAATAGGAGAGAAAATAAAATCACTAAATATGGAAACTAATTAATTGATGAAGAAAATTTCACGAAATCCTCCTATTAAAAGGCCTATATGGATGTCATGTAAATGATGTTAACACACAGATCATAATTGATTCATTATTGAAGTGTTATTCAGTATTATTCAGAATATTATGAGAACATTAGAGAATAATTGGATATTTCAAACAATTTGTATAGTCACACAACAAGAACATTAAATCTTTTACCTACATGATAACATCCCTTTTACATATTCATATTTTATATTTCTATATACCAAACATAAAAACAATGACAGTATTTTTGTTTACTGATAGATAAAATTGTTTGTAATTTGTGCTTAATTTTAATCTTGTTCTCCATTTTTATTACTATCATTCTCATAAAAAATGTTTAACTGATAATATTTTAATAAAAATCTTGTACATACAAAAAAACAAAACAAAAAAAAAACAAACCTTTTTATTATTTCTTATTTTGAAAAATTATACAAGGAGGTTTTAATGTATCTGGAACAACATTAAACAAAGGGTGAAGAGTAAGTAGACTGTAAAAAAATTTAAAAAGACACTAAAAAAGAAAAAAAAATAATAATAAGGCAGAGAAAAATGTCTTTAGGTTCATTTTTATCAAACTAAATAATCTACTTGTGAAACAAGTATAGTGAAGTCTCTAACTTTTGAACTTTGATAACATAAACTATACTGTTGAAGAAATGACATTAGCCCTCACAAACAGCTATTGAAAAACATTTGTATAAATACCTTTGCACTAAGAACTTCTACGAAAATTTCTGAACAATGAAAAAAAATTACTGCCCATTCAATTTCCCTCATTAGAATGAAATTTCACTTGTTAATTCTTTTTTGAAGATTTCCATTGAAAACTTATGAAGTCGGAAAGGTCCAATCAGAATTCTCATTGAACTAGGCAGCCTTTTTCTAAGCATGACTTTTTTTTTTTTTGGAAAAATTCCGATTTTCCAGTTTAAAAACAGTGAGTATTCATTGCTCATTTTATTAAGTGGGGACTCTTTAATAACTCAGGAAATAATGATGCCCAATGGTGAGGGATTTTTAGAAGGGAAGCAATATATGTGAGAATCAAAATTCTTTTGATGTATATGTGGAAGTCAACCGAGTTTTTGAAGTTCCTTGTGGTTCAGAAGAATTTCTGATGTGCCTGAAAGACTTTTTCAGTCTGCAATGGCTGTCCTAAATTGAGAAAGAGGATGGTAATGCAACTAATAACAGCTGTGTATGTGCAATTGGGCATTATGAAGAGATACACATAATCAGGATGAATATAATGACAGTAAGTTAATTTAGATGAGAAGAAATTGCAAATATTAAAAATAAGTAAAAATGAACAAGTAAAAAGAAACAACTGCTTTCAATAGGAATTGATATCCAATAGGAATAAAAATTGTGTAAAAAAATATATATCATACCTCATCCAGCCATTTGCATATAATTATATGCTGTTTTATACATATTCTAATAGTTGACTCAGGAGTTTTAATTATTAGGACAAATTTGTAATGCATAATTTACTGGCTACAATATTGCGTGAACGTTTATCCAACAATTTTGGTGCTTGGGTATTTTTTGATAATTATATTGTATCAATTTCATTATAATTTATTGTGTATAATTGTATAAATTTGTTAATTGTAAATTTGTATTTATTATAGTAATAAATTTTATTTGTTATGAATTACGTTGATTAATAAGGAGAAGTTCGGATCTCTTTCCTCCAATTAACAAACTCCTGAATATCCAATAGGCAAAAATTTTGGTGCCTTGAAGTTCATTAATAATAGGTTTTATTGTACTGGCATTCTTAATAAACAACACTGACGTACCACCATTGTTTAAATTTCTAGTAAAAATCAAAGAAAATTATAAAAAACTGCACTTAAAACCTATCATCATTTACATTTGACTCCCTATTAGCATTTGCTTGTCGTGCCATGTTTGACAATAACCCGCACACTCAATGACAAACAGTATGTCCATATTTGTTATTTTCTATATGCTATGCTGTTAGTTTAGAGTAAGATTAAAATTAGTTTTAGGCAAACAGATTAAAGCTAATTAGATTGGAATGGATCTACATATTATTGTGCTTGAATTTGGAAAGTGGATGCTCTAGGAGGTCGAAAGTTGAAAGCTTCGAGATTTTCATGATGGAATAACGTATAATGGATATCTATGCATTACTTTCGGTTTGCTTCTTATTGTATTGAGTAGTCCTTATTGACTGCTTTCATGTGCATTAGTAATTCTTGCTTTATTCCTTAGTTTATCTACCAGTGACACCTGGGAGATATGAAAAATAAATACCTATACCAGATTCTATGTAAGTAACTTGCCGATTGGAATGATTGCCTGCTGGACATCAGATGGTGCATTTCTCAAAAAACATGATGTAATATTTCACTTAATGAAAGTGTAGATACAGATTTGGATTTTTCCATTAAATAACTTAAAAATTCTTTCAGCATTGGCTATTGTTTGAATGCCTTTTGGTGGGGAAATTCCCATTACTTTGACTTTTGGTCTGAAATTTAAATTTTATCATTAAACTCGAAATAAAAAAAAAACAGCAACAAAAATATTGAATTTCAGCTTTTATGTAATTTCTCTATTCATTAGTTGAAGATTTTTAAAATAATTCATTGCATATCTACATGGAACAAAGCCTAACATAAAATAATAATTGATAATTTTTTTATAAAAATCTTCTTAGACCTGAATCTTGTCTCGCCTTACCTCCTGTTTATTTATTTAGAAATTCTATAATCACGATATTTCTTTTAAATTTGAATCCCAATGAATATGAAGATTTGTAAATTTGTACTTGCATTTAATAGTGGTTGGTAAAGATGGGAGATAATTAGTTTCACATTAGGTCTTAAAACTCTTTACGACTACTTAGATTTCTAGACTTTGTCAATGACTGGCAACGTAAAGTATAATTTCATTGGAAATTTTTTTTTTTCTCTGAATTTCATGTATTATTCTAGTTCTAGAACTCTTGATTATTTTGATTTGTGGGTATCTAAATATTGGTTTATCTAGGCTTAATTTTTTTCTTAATTCTTGAAAGTTTTTAAGTTCTGCATTTCAGTTTATTTTTCAGAGTTTAATATGAAATAATAATTTGATAAGTTTATAGGAAAACTTATAAAACAAGTAATGTTTTTGAAAAGTTTTCTTTCTTCGATTGGAACGAGATTTGTTTGTTTTTTAAATAGGAAATAAAATGAGTATTTGAAGAATTAGCTTTCTTAGTCAAATTTAATAAAACAAGAAAAGGGCTGGGCAAGCTGGTATTTGGATTGAAATTGTTATGAATGAGATTCTCCACTAAAATTTTAGGTTTTCAAGATTTAGAAGTCAATAATAATATATGCCAGATATCTCCAACTATTTGCATTTTGTGGCCGTATTTAAAATTTTAGTTTCCCCTGAAAAATTACATACAAAATTTGCTAAAAATATGATATTAAAAATGTAGACTTCATTAAATATTTAGTGTTCAGATTAAATCATTTTTAAAATTTTGAGTAGTATACTAATAAATTATTGATCTTAGTAAATAAACATGTTAATAAAAAGATAAATTGAATGTGATGTTGACACTATTGTTATCAATAGTAATTAAGAATCATAAAAAACAACCTTAGTGCTTCCGTTTAATGTTAACCTTAATGTTTTTAAGGATGCTTATGTTTTTGCTGTGACTCTGTTTTAACAAATGAGTGGTGTTTGAATTTGCCCTTCATTTCTTGAAAAAGAAGAACAGTAAAAATGTAAGTTTCTTGAAAACATGCCTCTAAAAAATGTATTTTTTGTGACCTTGACTTAAAGATATTATATAAATTAAGATTTTGTAACACAAAGATTTTGTTCTTAAAGATAAGATGAAATAGCAGTCTTAACCTAAAATGCCCATGTCATTGACTATATCTTCTAGTCACTTTCATCCTAGGTTACAGCAATTTTAATTTGAGAATCCACTGCTACACAAATAATTTGACTTAAAACAACCTCCTCCCGTTCTTTGCAGTCATTTCTTGATCATCTGGCCTCAGATTCAAATTGAACTGCAGTTTAGTCTTTTCTGCTAGTTTTCATTTGTATTTGCAGTTGATGTTTACGGTTTTCCAGAATAAGTTTAGATAAATCAAATTTTCCTTGACTCGTCTTTACATTGATTTTTATATCACATTTGAGCAAATTCTTTTCTCGATTTTTCTTCTTCTTCTAAATATGGAAGGAACTGAATTTAGTATTATTATTCAAAGGTTAATTTTCAGTTAAATGTATTTTAGAGATCCACTTCTTTGAGAAGCATATATTTTTTTTTTTCCTGCCTTGAATTTCATTTTGGTTTCAGGTTTTAAGTTAAATTCTTGAGGTTACGTCCGTAAATTTAGGAATGGTAAAAGCACAGTATACATCAAGGATCGTTGAGGTCGTCATGATGTTAATTCTTGATTAAGAAGTGTCACTATTCTGGTGGAGGATCCTAACAAAATAACACTTCACCCCTTCTAAACGTTATCTGAGAATTGAATACCAATCTAACATCAATGCATTCTGCTCATTTTAAATTGTTTTAAAAGACTCTGTATTGTAAAAGCTTTGCACTGTTAGAATTTTGCTCTCTTCAGTGGGATGACATGAAAAATTCATTAACAAAGCAAAAACTTTTCAGAACTAAATTATTGTATTAGTAATGTCAGAAGAATATTCACAGAGTGAGTTTAAAAATTCAAAGTTTTCAGTATTTATTTTTTCCGATAGTAATTTAATTTTTCAGATTAGGTTTTATTTATTTTCCTAATTTTACAACTTAGGAAGATTCCATTACAGTTGATAACTAGTAATTGTTTTGTAAAAATGCTGATCAGTCCAAAGAGGCTGTTTTTTTTATTATTTTCCATATCTAATCTAAAATGCTAGAAACCTAATTTCAGCATTTCCACTCCAATTCAAAGACTATCAATCACTAAAACGTAGGGTCACTAAAATTTAATATTACCAAACTTTTAAAATCCAATACTAGCGCTGACTAAAAAGGGTATATGCCTTATAATTGCATTTCATCTTCTCTTTATATGAAGGAGACGATAAAAATCCTGCAGATTGTGATTAACATTACAGATTTATCTCTGCCATTTGAACATCTAACCTAATTGAGTTAAAGCTTCAAATAATTTTAAATTATCAACCGATATAACATATAAGGGCTTATCAAAGTTTATTCCTCAAAAAAATGCTCTTTAGACAAGCTTGTAAACAGCAGCAGTAATGAAATAAAAGATTTTTTTTAAATATAAATTTGGTAAATTTTTGCTCACCAGGATTTCTTTTTTCCCAACACTTTTAAAATTACCCTAAGTTGATATTCCAAATGGAATCAAACCAATAAATAAAAAGAAAAGCAAGCTACATGTAATTTACTATAATTCCAGAAGAGCACATTTATTTTAAACATGCATCTTATGAGCTACTTGTTGGGAATGCTGATATATATTGTTGGAAAGACTCCTCAAAAAATAGAAATGGATATTTGTGAATATAATGAAGGTAGCTTTTGACTGATCAATTATTACTTTAAAATGGATTGAGCTTATATAAGAAGCTTTGTTCTTTCAATGGAGAAATTAATAAGTATTGCTTGCTGTATGGAGTGCTGAAAATAGTTACAGCTGATCATGTGCCATTACATGTTGAGATAGAATCCTTGATAAAGAAAATTTTAGATAATTAATAGTAGTCCAGGTATACAGAGTATAAAGATTTGAGTTCTGTAAGAAGTTAGACTGTTGTTAGTCAAAATAGACAAACAAAAATAGCTGATATATAGTAGAATGTCAGTTATTGACGTCCCAGTTATGCAATCGAATTGTTTATTATATAAGTTTTATACACAGTAATACTCATATCTATCACACAGAAGCATTGGGTGAGAATCAATATTGAAAAAGTCACTGCCGACTGTAGTTGAGTCGTATACTTTTTATATCACTGCTGTAGTTGAAATGTTTGGAGGGAAAGCAGTGGTGAACTGCAGCCACTCTTGAATAATATGTGTCATCAAGGGGACCTCTGCCATTATGATGATATTAGCACAGAATATTAATAACTTATTTGATTATCTGCATCCTCTCAAAATGTCATTATTACTTGGATAATTAAAAGTTTTGTACTTATGCAGGTTTTGTCTGAATATCATAACACTTAACAATAAGTAAGTAATAAAAGTGGGATTATGATTTCAAAGTTAGATGTCAAATATCCTACCAGCTATAAGTACTTTGCAGCTAGAAAACTTACCAAATTTTATTGAGTATTCTTGAACAATGGAAGGCTTGAAAATAAAAAATAGCATTGCCATCTTTTATGGATAATTTTGTACATATTTCTGGTAATGAATTAGTTGAATGTCTACACTTCAGCCTTTCCATTTTCATTTTCTTATATTCCCACTACTGTTCGATCTCTGATAAGGCAAGAAGAGTGAGATAAGAATATTTCTACTAGGTACATCTTACCAGTCTGCTTCATCTTTGAAGAAAAGATCTCGGTCATATCTCAAGAATGTCTTCTTAACAAATTTTCCAGAATAACTTTTAGGAATAACTGTCAACTAACAAAGCAAATTACTAAACTTAAGCAGTGTAACCTAATCAGCAGGGTGATCTAAAATATTGTTTTATAAAATTGTGTAAATTAATCAACTGAATTGTCTTGCTTTTATATCTTTATAATATAACATTCTGTTATATACTTACTGCTTTAAAATTCAGAACTTCTGCTTCATCTTGTCTATTTTTGATTTTTCTTAAACCTAGTTTTATAATTTTCTCTAAGCTTGTTATTTTGTGTTTTATATACTAAGTTTTTTATCATATCACTTTTAATTATAATCTATATTATAATCTATATTCCTAAATATCTATCTTTCTTTTAAAATTTATCCCTTTAACCTAAGTTATATAAATTTAAGTTTGCATAGGCCTTTAAAATTTATATTTATTTTTATTTTGTACCATTCTTGGCTCATTTTAGTCTTTGTTGCTTTATTCAAGTAAGTCAAATCCAACCAATTAAAAACTAACAGGAAAGCAAGCTGTTATAAAATTAGCTTAGCACTGAATCACAGTGATAGTCACCAAATATTTACACTCCATTGATTACTCTATCAAAATATTACACTGATCAAGTTTACGAAAGTTGCAGCCTGAAGTTTGAAATATTCCTTCAGTGTAAAACTGTTTTTGTAGTTACTCTTACAATAGTTTTCTAAGAGAATGTAAAAAAAAAAAAAAAAAAGCACTTATCCCTTAAGACTGCTTTACATGAGCCAATAAACTTAGCCCAAAAATAATAACCCCTCCTTTAGATTGATAAGCGCCATATCAGAATTCTTTAAATGTGAGAGAATATGAAGAGCTTAAGGTTCTCAAACAGAAATGTAAGAACATATAGAATTCCATCTTCTGACAAACCTCTGGTCTTGTTTGTATCTCCCATGTTACAGTCATTATTAAACATTTAAAGTTATTAAACATCTAGTAAGAGTTTTGTATGATGAAAGATCAGTAAAGATTCAGTGGATTCTTCATCAACTTGTGTTGAAGTAAATTTATAATCCTTGCTGTTGAATGAATTAGTGGATTCACACTTTTGGCACCTTCTTTTTAACCCAGAAAACAGTTGGCATTTTAGCAGTATAGATTATGCTAGTGTTTATAGATTGTATTTCTTAAACAGACTCTTAGATTTCTTTTTGATAAGAGTCAGGCAATTGGCTATTATGTATAATTTTGACGAGGTTAAATAGTTTTCAACTACCACTGAGATTTAGATTTAAGACTTACTCATAGGCAATATTACAAATATCATTAAATAAACGATAGCTTTGAGAAATTTAGATCAGCATTATTATTAGAGAGGTTAGAGTATATGAGAAAAAAAAAATCCAAGAAATAAAGACTTAATTGTGTTTAAAATAATGAAAAAATAAAACGAGTGCTAATATAAGAAATGCAAAAGAGTGGAATTAGTCACAGCTTAATAGATGCCATGGAAGCTGCAGATTGAAATGCAGTAGTCTATATTTGTGGATGTTCTATTTCAAAAGAACGGCAGCAAAATATTGAAAAAGTATAGGTAGTGACTGTGGCAAGCATTTTACAGTAGCTTGTAGTAAAAAAAAAGGTAATGTTGAAGAAAGTAACGACTAAGTAACCAGAAGAATCTGACAGTTGAATGACATTTCAATCAATTTTAAATTTAAAAGTATGGTAAGGAGTAATTTTGAAAATAATTGGATTCGCAAAAAAAAAAAAAAAAAAATGTTGCCTATGTCTTCTTTTGAAAATGTTGCCTATGTCTTCTTTTGCATAAGATATAGATTATCTTTAAGTTTATGGTATGAAGAAACACTTGATTTTATTTTGTAAGGATTGGAAAATCCATTTTATTATGATGTGACTTTTTAAGAGAATAAATATTTGTTATGATAAAAAGTCTTGAAATGCTAAATGTTGAACGTTTAAAACTGTAAAAAAGAAGCTGTAATAAAAAGAAAAAAAACCTCTGTACTCTGGTATGATAGAAACGTTAGACAATCTAATAATTTTCATTATGAAGAACAATTTTTACCTCAAATCAGGATTTTTATGAATAAATTTGTTGTAATGAGTTAATTCAGATATGAGAGATTTTTTATTCATTTTGGAAAAAGTGGTGAAGATCAACATTGATTTCTCGTTTGCTATTTTGAAAATAAGTACATACATATTTAAAAAAAAAGAAAAAAACAATAAAGTAGTTGCCCTGTGATAGTAGAGGGGTTAGACTGCAGATTTGGCAAATTGATTAAAAAATCTAAGATCGGGATTTAATTTGTTGATAAAATGTTTGGCATTTCTTATTTTCTTCATTCTATTTCTGGTTTCCTCTGAAGGAGAGAACACAAAAAAAAAAAAATCTGAAATGTGTTGTTACAGAATTTAAGGTTAACTCCTAAAAAATTATTGTTTGCGTAGAAATTGAAAATAAATTCTCTTATTTGAATTACAAACAAAAACAGAACCAGTGTAATTTGATACTTTGAAATGAAACTACTTTCAAGTTTGATAGTTTTAATACATCAAAAAAGCAATGAGAATAAATAAATCGTAAGTAAAACATAAAAAAAAAATGTATATATGAAACAAAAATTAAGAAAATAAATAAATAACATTGTTCAATACTTTTTGTTAAATTTTAATTATTTAAAAATGTTTTAATGGAAAGTGCTTTTATTCTCCATTAAACTGTATTTCGTTAACTATAATCACGAGATTATGCTTAAAAATACAGCTTATTACTTGAAAAAAAAAGGAATAAAATATTATTATTACAATATTATTCATTGTTTAATTCTTAAGTCTTTGTGAAAATAATAACAGAAGACTTATAATTAGACATGTTTCATCATTATGCTAAGTGAATAAGTAGTTTTTAAAATAAGTTCATTTACAATTCTAGATGTTTTATTACTATTACTACGTATTGCAACTCCTTTAACAAACCTTTTTGTTACAAAATTAATTAACTAAGGTAAAATGTATTGAATAAAAGGTAAGTCTTAAACCATTGACCAATCACATATTCTCACAAGTTTCAGTGTCATTAAACTACTATTTTTATTTTTTTCTTGTTTCTCAATAACCATGTCTCTCCAATTTCCTTCCGTTTCCCCCCCCCCCCTTTTTTTTTCCAAATAAAAAAGAAAATGTCTGCCACTGATCAGCAATCTTGACAATGTTGTGTCATGTATTTAAACTTATTTTCAATGAACTTAACTGATTTTAATGATACTTGTAAGATCATGCAATAATTATTTGTATTGTTTTTTTAAAATAATGGTATCAAGGCTTAATTTCTGCTTGGACAGTCCAGAAAGAGTTTTGGTTTAAACTAAAAAATTTAGATCAAACTAAGAATCCTATTTGTTTGTGATTCCTCAATTTTAGGTCGTCATTTGCACTTGTATTCTCTCTATATTTGCAGTTTTAGAACTGTCTTTGTATATTCAAAAATAATACATTTCCATCCGATCAATATTGGAAATATATTCTTTTCTCTTGCATTAATTTTTTTACTTAATATTGAAATTAGACATTTTTGTCGTTAACTTAATTTTGTGAGAAAAGGGCAGTTATTTTTTAATATCCTGTGCCTTTCTGAATATTATTATTTAATTGCAAGTGTAGTCGGAATACAAGATTACTTCAAATTCACAATTTTTGATGAGTATTGCCCATAGAAATGGATGTGCTTTTTTTCACCAATCTCTTTAGGCTCATTCAATCAGTGATTAAGCCCTGATATGAAACTATTTCAGTTTACTACATTGTTTTTTTTTCTTTTTTTCTTCATAAAACTTACAGTTGAAAGAGAGATTTGCTGACCTCAGGGACGGTAAGTTTTATTAATTAATTAATTACAAGCTTTGTAATTTGAATTTCTTTTTATTCATCTGTATACCTTTGTGAATATCAGGAATTCAAACGCTGTGTTTAATATGTTGTGATAATTTTTCTTTTTATCCAATAAGTTTTGAATGGAGTCTGTATTGTTTTTTATATAATAAGAAAAATTGATTGATTTTTATAAATGAAATTTAGATGCTCTTATTATTATGACAGTTAAATTATAAACATGGGAAAGAACTTTACAGTATATTTTTATTAATTATTTTTTAATTTGAAAACTGTTTGAAATTTTAATAAACTTGCAAGAAAATATAATCATTATTTTTATCTGATAGGTGCTCGAATAGTTTCATCCAAAGCATTTTGTCCTTTAAATTTTCGGATAACAGACAGAAATCTAAGTGGTTAGTATAATTTTTTAATTATTTACTTTACAAAGACATTAAAATTCTGTAGTATATTTTGCTATATTTAAAAGATTTTTAAAAGCTATTTTCATGCTAATTTATATAGAAGTAAAATTTACTAGTTTGCAGATTCATAACACTTTATGGAATGCTTAATATGCAAATTTGATACGTTTGCAATTAAAAAAAAGGGACAAAAATGTATCATGTATGCATGTAAAGTAATTACCCTACAATTACAGAATAGTGTTAATGCAAACTACTGAAAAAGGATTGCGTTGAATCTGTTATGCTACTAATGATTTGATACTTCATGTAGTACTTTTGTCTGGTATGACACTCAAGATAGCTAATGTTTATGATTGTGTTAATGATTATTTAAACCGCTACTTCAAATAGTTTTCCTTAGTTATTGGTTAATTTATTCAAAATTTTAAACATATTTTTAATAAATATTTTAAAACTAAGAACGAATTAAATTCAGAAAAAAAAAAAAAATAACTAAAGTAGCACAGATAATTCTAACAAGGTTAACAAACTAAATTAATCATAAAAAAATCTGAAAACCCTATTACAAGAAAAATCTACAATGGATATTTTTAAGCCTCCGCAATGAGATGATTAAATGTCGCGCCCTGAACCATGTGAGATTAATTTTACCCTGAACACATCTATATACAAATAAATTATTTGAATAAAAATGCACTTTAAAATGGTGTTTTATGGTTTTTGTGATAAGAACAGATTCAAATAAAACAAAGATTTATCTTTTAAAAATAAACGATTTATTAAAAAAAAAATTGTCAGCTTCTTACTAACTGAAAATCAAAACTGTTGCCGCTTCAATTTTTAAAAGACACATTTTTTGTAATATATTTTTAAAACTTATTACTATAAACTAGACATATTAAACCTTAAAAAAATATTTATTTTTTTATCTAAAACAAACATAAAAATAATATAAATAAATAAAAAAAAATTAGATTTTTACAACAAAAACTAAACTCTTACCTTTTTTGCCACGTCCCTAAGCACATGGTGTTAAAAATGCCCCCCCCCCCCCCCTCACATTAGCACTAGCTCACAGTATGACGTCATTCGCCGTACTTATTTGCTATCGTGGCATGAAGCGGCAACATCTCAACTCTAGCTACTTGAAAAACCAAACCACTTGCGTATATTTTGAATAAAATACAGCAGTTTTAAAACTACTGGGGTTAATTTGATCCCACATGATTTGCAAAAGGTTAATATGAAATTAATTATAAGTCTTCATTGCCAAAGGTAGATTGTGGGATTTATTGCAAAGCTTAAAATAAAAGTCAAAATAGAATCAAAAGACTATTTTCCAACAGAAACAGCCGGAAGAATAGATAGGATGGTGTCCAAAGGTGACATTTGCAGTCTGCTGCTGCTCCCGAAGATGAACGTGCGGAACCGTTCTACCAATAAAACCTAATAATTAATCTAACAATCCCCTTGTTCTGTTAACAAAACTTCACTCTGCAGTGTATCTTAGGTATATTCCAGTACATTCTGGCAACCAGTGAAAATTCTTGATCAAGTAATTGATTTATGATGACATTTAAATCTGACTCAAAACTGAAATGATAGCAGCATTAGATGCCTGCAGATTTCCTAAGAAAGCATCCTTACACAGTCTTTCCGAATACCATCATCGAGCCATCCAGATTCTTAATATGTTGTTGTGTTGTTGAAAGCACAAATTTTCAGTCCATTCAGGCTTTTGCACAATCGTAGAACTGAAGTATTTGCAATCATTTAATCATGTTTCTGCCCCTCCCCCCTTTTTAAATGTTAAAATTTCTGCCTGGAAGCTTTTACAAAAATGAAATAATTAGGATAATTCCCACTCTTGATCTCCCCTTGATATATATTTTTTTTTATAATTTATCTTTTCTAAATAGACATCGGAACAATAATGCATGTATCCGAAATGACCCCTTTGAAAGGATCTGTGTCTTGGACTGGAAAACCTGTTTCATATTATCTGCATGTTATTGACCGAAGAAAAGTAAGTTAAGACTTTATTAATTTATTAGTTAAAATATAAATATTATTATTAGTAGTGGTATTTTTTAAGGTTTTATTTGTTTGTTTTTTTTTTAAATGGGAAATTTAAAAAATTATACTGTATGGATCTAATTGTCTGCACATGAAATTATCATTATGGGTGAAAAGATAATTTTGAAATAGTTTCTTCCCATATTTTAGGGTGCAACACTTTCATTATACATTATAACCAGTTTTTCAAGAGCCTTTAACTGTTGCAAACATCTTGTAAATATATATATATAACATATAAAAAAAAAATATTAATTTTCAGTGTAGTAAACAATATATTTACTTTTAGCAGATAGTAAAAAAAAAATTCTGTTTGTTAAAGCATAGCATTTGTTTTCATTAATTTTATATTCCCTTAATATTCATTGATCCTCTGTTGGTTCTTTATGACTATATTGCAATTTTAGACCAATGTAAATGATGAATTGTTTAAAGCAAAGTTTTTCTATCAAGTTGTGACCACTTATTCCTTTGTGTACCACATGTCTAATTTGGTTCTTTTCCTTTTCTGAAATTAAACTTACCAATTTCCATGAGTGAATAGGGCTGGGAGCATGTTGTGACTTGATTTGCTGTAGCACTTTTATTATTCATTCTTTTATCATTACTGATTCAGTGTGTGAGAATTAGTTTCGTCTATCATTGCATCACCTATCAGAGGTGGAATGCATCTTTTGGAAATAACTTCAGTCTTTTTATTTCTGCAAAATATTTTATAATTGCCCATTACATTGGCCATCCTTCCTGAGAACACGAACTCCACAAAAATCAATAATCTCCCTTGTTCTACAAATGCTCATCATCAGATTCTACCACAATAATTGCTTTAATATTATTAAAGCTTAGACAAGAATAAAATGATCATAAGAACAATACTAAGAATGGTACTGTTTTCATGCCTCATTTCATCAATTAATTCTGAGATTAGAAGATACATTCTCATTTATTCACAAACAATGTTATCTCGGCTGCTAGGTAAGATGTTCAGATAACACATACCATCCATTTCCTAGTTCTCCTTTTGGATTTTTATGTATCTTGTAATCCTAATTCCATTTTCCATTACCTGCACTTCTACCGAAGACTTGTCTGATGGCTTCAGTTTGAAGATAATTTTATTTCCCTGGCTGCTGAATATATTCTTGCCACTTTGTGCATGAAATAAGGAGCAGACCCCCCCCCCTTTTTACTTCGTATATTAACTTCATGTTTCTATGAAAAATTGATATATATTTATTTTTAGGTATACTGTAGTTTTATTGTAATTACAGTGTTACCTCCGAATAACGGACAGTCACGGGACCGGAAGTTTTGTCCGTTATTGGGAGGTGTCCGCTATTGGGGAGGACTGTCTTTTTTTTATTTTTTAGCTTATAGCATGTCATTTAATGAAAAATTACGTACAATCTTAATTAAATTTCTACAATTATCATTGCGGTATGAGAGAATATGAACAATTGCAAATTATTTACTATATTTCTTTTTAAATGAGTGCTAATCCGTTTGTCTTACTTAAATAATGATAAAATTAATTACGGTATACAGAAAATTAATTTCTAGCCATCATTTGATGCCTTAAACATGTCCAATCCTAAAGTTTTACCGACTTCTCTGGCTTTTTTTTTGAAGGAAAACACCGCTTATAGGAATGTTCTTTGCACGAGCAAAGCGGAACCATTTTATCACCATTTCGTCGATTTTGCTTGTTTCAGTTTTCGAAACTTCAAATTCTTCGAATTTTCGTTTGAATTCACCATCCACATTTTTTCTAATCTCATCTTTGTCCTTCAAAAGTTCACTTATCTGAGTTTTTCCAACTTTTTAAAACGTTTAGCAAGACAACACACACTCAGCTTTTCTTTTTCAGCAACTTCAAGAACATCAATTTTTTCTTTCAGTGCCAATCTCTACCTTTTTAACGCCATTTTAATTCGCACTAAATTTAATCAACACGTTTGTAGGATAGCTTTACGAGGGATTGATATTTACAAAGCAAAAATGCAGTGAAAAAAAAAGGGCCTCAGATTCGGGCATTGAATCATAGGACACCGATACAATGCATCAATATATGGGACACCGATGTAAATACAACCATGATGCGTTTGTCGAAATGTTAATCGAAAAAAAAAAAAAAAAAAAAAATTTTTACAGTTAAAATAACTGTCCGCTATTCAGAGTGTCTGCTATTCGGAGTGGATAATATGGAATGTCCTATTTTAAGGGACTGGGACCCGCAATAATGTCCGCTAATTAGAGGTGTCCGCTATTCGGAGTGTCCGTTAAAGGAGGTTTCACTGTATTATTATTGCTAATGTAGATTTCATGTTGCACAGGAAAAGGGTAGGGGTAATTAAAGTTAATATATCATTAAGTTGAAATTGTGTAATATATTCTTTATTAAGTTAATTTCTTTCTGTATGACATGTGTATTTATAAATTTAATTTTTTTTAATAGCTTGAGCAGTATTTTCAACGTTTAAAGAACCCCAAATGTAGGGTAAGTTTTAATTGTACAATTTTTTTGTAACTCTTTCTTCAGAAATTACGTTTGTGGTTTGAACTTAATGTGAGTTTTTTAAATTTGTTAGGGATATGTAATAAATTTATCATTTCGGAAGGTATACTTGATATTTGATCCAGTTTAGTGTAGCAAACTTTGTTCTTAATTCCAATACCTGAGTTTTACTTCAAAAATAAATGATAAACCTGGAACTTAGCTAAAAAAAAAAAAAATTTAATTTACATTATTTTTTTGGAAATTTTTTTGGGCTATTCAGATGGCATTGATGGTAATTCAGAAGCACTGACTTAATACCCGGAATCAGGATATTTTTGTGGGATTGAAGGATTTAGAATTTTGTAGCATTTTAAATATCACACCGAAATAATGTTTTAAATATTTTGAATGTAAACATGTTTTCTGTTTGTCTGATTTATTGTTACATTTCCTAGGATGAAGAGAATACTCCCCCCAGATCAAGGAGGAAAGATTCAGCAAAGAATAATCTGAATATTGATTCTTCATCAAATGATTCTAAAGATAAAGAAAAAATTGACAATAATAAGAATCTTAATTTTGAAAAAGCGGTATTTGGACCCACAACACGAAGAGCTTGGTCAAAATTTTGGTGTTCTGCTGAAGGAAAGAATAATAATAAAGATGCCTTGAGTGAAGATGAAAGTAAGTCAACTAATTTAAACTTCTTTTTCTTTTTATCTGTAGAATTTAATACTAAGGTTTCGCTACATGACTGTTTTTATTATACAGCAAATTTAGTGAAAGACTACATAATTACTGGAATTTCTTCATAAAAACTATTTAACCATTTAGAGATATTTCTCCATCATATAATGTTTAAGATATCTGCTCTCTTCTTCAACCCATAGGCATTAATGCATTTCCAGATCAATAATAACTAATCCTTTTTAACTGACGTTGAATTTGACTTTGTTCAGACATTAACTTATCCTAGATCACTTGCACTAAATTATTTTTGCATCTATCTTATTTCTAGTGCAATTTTTTTGGGAATCGCAAGAAAACTCCATTGATATGGCAGGTTTGTGATTTAAAATTCTAATGACTCTCTTAAATTAAAAGAAAATAATGAAAGGAACATTTTTTTTTTTTATAATTATTATTAAATACTTTAATTTTGAAAACCATCAGTTTTGTGATATAAGTTGGATTCTATTGTTTGAAAAATTTGAAAAACTGTTGGAAAATATTCTAATATGATAACATTTTCCTTATTGAGGATTTTTTTTTTTTTCACTTTTCTGCTTCTGTTTAGTACAATGATAAAATGTTAAGAAGTGTTTTCATTATTATTATTATTTTGAAGCATTGGGACTGTGTTTCAGTCTGGATTTATTCTTTTACAGTAGAAACATTGTTGCATCGTTCCTGCATTGTTTATTTTTGGTGCATATATTGTCTGCCACATTTGGTCCCAGAACTAATCCCATAGAAATAACTTTTTTCCTACTTTCATTGGGCCTTGAACTGTCATTTTATTGCATCGTATCATTGAAACAAATCATAGTTCTGATGCAACATTTTCCCACCTTGATTTTTTTTTAATTCGAAAAAACATACATAAAACCCATAACCAAATGCCAGAATGAGAAAATTGTCTTAATTTCTATCAGGTTAGTTTTCTGTCAGATTGAGATACATGTATATTCTTATGTAGGCTCTTGAAAAGACTTGGGAAAAATTCAGAACTTCTTATAAAATAATAAAACAAAAGAACTTTATAAAAGAATAATACTTCATAAGAACCAGAAATGCTTGCCAAATGTTGCAACATAACTGAACAATCTATAATCTATTAAACATGTCTCCCAAACATGTTTACGTTATGTTTGGGAATGTGAAGAAAAAAGGAGGAGGAGAAGAAGATGGTAAACCTCAAGTTGTTCTGAACTTTTTTCCGAGATGTAATGAAGCATTGCCTGAAATTAAATCTATCTTTTATGCTCACAGCACAAATAACATTTACTTTGAAAGTATTCTAGGCCTTGAAAAATCTTAATTTAGTTTATGAGAATTAAGCGCAAAACAAATGTCAATCAAGATTTTTTTTTATCAAGTGTTATACTGTAATGTTGTATCGACACTGACTTAAGCCTAAGTGAGCTAACACGGTTTCTTCAAAATCCAAGCACCCTCACAGATTCAGTGTGCAAGTGTAGAAATAGCTATTTGCTAACCTTCTCAGGCAGTTGTACCCTGATGAAAGATTAATTTATTAGAAAGTATATAACCTGCCTTGATACTATGAAATATTAATAACTTGATACCATTTGTGGCCAAGTAGCTACTGTTTTAATTCTCTATAATTCCAATATTGAAGTTTCATTCCATTTACAGGAAATTTTTCTGTAAGGGGCTGCTTCTTCAGAAAAAAACAGTTTTAATTTTCAAACTTTTAAATAAAAAGTTGCACTTGTAGTTTTACTGTTCAGGAGCTTAATAAAGCTGAAAAGTTTTAGATATCCTCCTCAGAGGTCATAATTGTTAATTTTTCATATTTCATATCATTAATCATCTGGTAATATTTTTTTTTTTTTTAATGTTGCTCATTATTAATATCCTAATTACTGGTGATCAGTATACGAACTTCTCAGTTCTTATTGTAAGTCATTTTAAAGTAACAAATGTAACTAACTAATCATCTCAGAAATATTGAGCAGAATCAAAATCACCATTTCATTTCATTTAAGATGTATCAAGAAATCTTTAATAAGTAAAATTACGTACAATTTGAAAATTAAACTTTTTTCAAAATGAATTGTTACTATAGAACAGCGTTTCCCAACTGGTGGGTCGCGACTTGATCCTAAAACTATCAGAAACCATCGAATAAACCATCAGAAAAGATCATAAAAATCGAAAA
>JAFIDM010000179.1:23392436-23408998 GCA_023159025.1 Thereuonema tuberculata | reverse complement strand
CGATAAGGAAAGGTGGGTCGCCAGCTGAAAAACGATAAGGAAAGGTGGGTCGCCAGCTGAAAAAAGATAAGGAAAGGTGGGTCGCCAGCTAAAAAAGGTTGGGAATCGCTGCTGTAGAACATTTGCTTATTTTTCATTTTTTTTTTTCAAAAAGGATTGAGGTGTTTTACCATTTGCTTTTATATTTCAATTATCTATTTTTATTCATTATTTTGTTTTACTTAACCATCAATTTTTTGTTGCACAGTTTTCTCTATTAGAAAAAGAAAAAAAGAAAACAGCACTGATATATTCACCTTGGTTAATGAACTTTCTTTAAAGCAAAATTATATATTTTATTTATTCCTATAGAGAAAAAACCAATTCAGAACAATGGGCGGCCTAAAAGAACCAGAAGAAAACAAAATGGAAGGTTTTCAGATCCTCGCAGAGGCCCTGGAAGACCCAAGAAGGGAGGAGGCCGCTGCCGAAAAGCAAAGAAAAATATAAAAATCAATGGTCTTGACTTATTACATACGAAAACTGTTTTGAGTACATCACCTCAAAGTAATTGCTTTTATAATTATTTTCTCACTTAACTTTTTAAAAATTTATGTAGATTTTTGTTATAACAATCAAATGTTGAAATAAAGATATTTTTGACCTTTAAGGTAAGGATTATAATTATATTTTAAATTTGAGAAGCTAATTAACTCTTGATCAAATTTATGTTTACTGAAAATTATATATAATATATGTTAAACATAACATTATATATTATGTTTACTGAAATTAATTATATAAATAATAATTATATATTTCCCTTGTTGTTATTTTTGTTCAAAAAAGCTGTAAACCTTCAACTTGCTAATAGAATATCATTTTCAGAAAGTGTTTGTATAGTGAGTTTCTTATTCTTGAAATGAATTTAATGATTACAGTGCAGGTTAAATGACTATATAAATATTTTTTTTCTTAGCCAACATTATCATTTGTTTTATGTCTCAAATTAATTCAATAAATTGAGAGAAACAAAAAAAAAATCATAACTATTAGTATAAATTAATATATTGTATAATAACTTTTGTTTTAAAAAAAACTTGGATTTTTTTTTTTTTTAATTACACTGAAATTCAGGTTTAGATTAATTGTCAAAAGATTGTCGTATCAGAGCTTTTGCTAATTTTCTTCCACTAATTTCAGCTTTAGAAAGACCACCTCCTGCTCCTGGATGTGTTGATCAGAAATTGAGCAGTGTAAGCAATGTTTCATCGCTTGGGGGAATAGCGTCGGATCAGCAACCTGAAATTCCATTTGGTTTGCAAATTCTGCTCGATTCATATAAACATCAGTTCCTTCAATTCATCAATCATATGAAGTCTCCTACTTATAAGCAAGATGTTAAAAATCAAATTGAAAAAGAAAAGGTGAGGTTCTTTTTTATTATTTTCCTTAATCCGGTATCTTTTTATTTATTTATTTATTTATTTACTTTTTAAATAATAATTCCCATATATCATTAAAATAGAAACTTTTAAAATTGTGAATAAATCGAATTTATTGTTACTTAGTGGTTTTTTTGTTTTATTCTAGGAACGAAACTTAAAATTGGTGAACCGAACAGCTCAACTTGAAAAGCAAATTAAGTTGCTTATTGATGACAGTGTAGCATTGCTGAAGGCCAGAATGAATGAATTGGGCATTGAAGCTAATACACCAGCAGATTTATTAACAAAAGTAAGAAACCTAAATGTGGGATAATTAGCTTTTAATAATGTAAACACTATTAGAACTGTAATCATTTTTATATTAGCTGGCATATTTTTTTAGATTTCTTCTCAAATTTTACCTCCTCCCTACTTTCCTCCCAAAAATTAAAATTTGCGATTGACAGGATCAAATTTGAAAACACCATTTCCAAATTGTTATTAAAAATTCAAATTTTAACATTTAGGTAGAATTAATTAGAATAAAAGTTTTAGTTAGAAATTTCCTTTCAGATATAAAGAACTTTTTTTTTTCTTTCTTCTTTCAACTCCTGGTAAATCTTAGAAACTTCTAGTTCCTGATTCACATTTTAAGAGCTGTTTTCTTATTACTGAAGCCCTTTCTTCTTGTTTGATTCTGTCTTTCTGTCTGTCTTCCTTTTTATTTCTTTGGAATTTTAAAAGCATTCTTGAAATTATTACAGGCCAAAGAGATTGTAATGCGCCATAAGGAGCTACAGGCACAAGCTTCTTCTCTTCAAAGTCAGGTTGCCAATTTGGAGATAGAACATAATCAGATTGTAACAGCTCGTCAAGCTGAAGTATTAGGCAAAACAAATAGGACCAACTTACCCAATGGAGTTATTCCTGTAAGTGCAGATTGCTCATTTTCAAAACTCTTTAAATCAACTTACTCATATTCTTTCATTTCCAATTATTTAGATTCAGGGTTAGATCCATTGTTGAAACTATAAATTAAATAAATTCTCTTGTTAGGTCAGAAGTGTTCAGTATTTGTTAAAAGGGATCTTGTTGAGAACATTTTTTGGCTGTTTTCAAAATTGATATTTGATTTATAATATACATAAACACTTGGTTTCCAAAATAGCAGAAGATAAATTGTATTATTTTTTTTTAAATTTATTTTTTTGGCTCATTCCTATTCATTTCTTGGCTATTACTTATTGTGATCTTTTGGAAATTAAATGTAATTAATTGAAATTATAACAGCCAGTAACACTTTTAATTTTACAATAATCCCGTAGTAGAAGCAGACATTGATTTTGTAAGCATTTGTCAAAAAAAATAATAAAATATTAGGGAGAATTTATATATATTAAATGCTGATTTGTTTTATTGTTCTCCTTTCCAGAATCACGTAGAACCAACAGGTTGGACCAGAGAACACATCTTAAAAGAAATTTCATCCACGCTAGCTAGACGCAAGAAATTGCATTCGCAAGTTATAAAATTAGAATCAGAAGTTCAAAATTTAGAAAAAGATCCTCAAAATTCCTCTTTCTCTAACTTGAACAGATTGATTCAGGAAAAAGGTGTGACATCAGTTGCCAAAAATAAAAAAGAAATTAAAATAAAGGAAAAATTAAAGATTCCACCTTATCCATGCTATCATGAAACTCCTAAAGTCGAAAATATTGAAGATAGAATCAAAAGCATAATTACAAGTGCTTTGAATGAAAATACTTCCTGTAAATTAGCTGTCAATTCAGTCAAGGAAGATAAGAATGAAAATTTGAATAAAGTTGTTCTGAAGCAAGAACCTATTAATGGAATGCAGTACGATTACCCTCCGATGCAGCCATCGAAAGCCATTCCAAGACCAATCACAGCAAAGAAAACTCCTTGCACGGTTGGAGACTTGGTTGGAGAAGAAGTAGAGCGGACTTTAGAAATTACAAGTCAGAACTTAATTAATGCAGCTGTAGACATGAGTCTTCTCAATGGTACTATAGAGATAAAAAAAGAAGCTTCTCCTGCTGGAGGTCCGACTTTACCTTTAAAATTGTTAGGAAACGAGGAATCGGGACAACGAAGCAGTTCAGAGTCTAACTTATCATCAGTTATGAATCATAACTCTGTGGGGAAACTGCAAGATTTCCCAAGAGTCGCTGAACGAACTAGTCCAAATCCTTTGTTGCGGAATGCTTACTCTCCTATTAGTAGGCCTAACAGCACCGAAGGTGTGGTATCGTATGGAACTGTAACAGCATCTAATAATCCCACTGCCAATTATAACTGTACTCCAGATCCTGTGGTCTCTGCCATTCCTTTAAAACCAGCTCTTGGAAAATTTCCAATTTCAGATTCTGTTGCTGCAAATAATCCTTCAGTTGCCAAAGAAGATGATTCTAAAAATTCTTTTAACTCTACTAGTCCCTTGTATGGTTTTCCTCCAGTAGCCAACTTGACTCCAGAAGTGACCACAGATACCAAAGAGAAAGAGGTTAAAGTAGAAACCCAGCCTACTTATGAACAGAAATCTGATACCAAACCTCCTTCACAAAAACATACAAACGGCATTGTATTAAACTTAGGAAGCTTACTAGCCTCTGCAGCCAAAGCGGAAAGCTTGAAAGCTGAAGAAGGACGTCATAAAAAACCAAAGAGGAAGCATTCATCATTCAACGGCACTAATATTTTGAAGAAGCATTCAAGCAAATCTTCAGAATTTGATATCACTGCCTCTATTAGTGATGTTGTTAACAGTGCAGCCCAGCCCATATCTGCTATTAATTCTGTTTCATCACAGGAAACTGAAAAATCATCTAAAGACAACAATAACTTTATAAAAGCCAGCAAAGATAGCAACAAATTATTTCCAAAATCAGAAAGTTAGTATTTTTTATTCTTATTTTATAATTGCTAACAGTATCTTTTTAGTTGACTCCTTCGATTTTATATGTTTGATATTTTGTTTCTTAAAAAAAAAAATGGTTTTATTACATTACATTAAATTTACTAAAACTTTTTTGATTTGGTGGTGATTTTATCATAAAAGAAAGGTCTTAAATTATTTTTTTTTTCCCCCCATCAACAAATTAAGAAATTTAGTTTATGAGGAAGTGAATCATTAAACAACATTTGAATTTTTGCTCTTTTGAACTAAGTTTTCATCCCAATGTATTTTATTTATTTAGTTTCAAAGATTTCCATCCTCTAGATAGAAAAGTCAATCAATCAGTTATTGCGTAAGCTGCCTGACAGTCAATTATCAGGCATTTTTAAGCATTTAAAAATATTTGCTTTCTTCTTTTTTATTCATAACTGTTTTATTAGTGTTAATTAATGTTCATCTGATGTTTTATCAAAGAAAAAGCAAGGACCAATTTGACACTTTACATTTGATTTTTTTGATTTTTTTTTAATCTTTTCATTTCATTGTTAATATTTATATTTTGCAAACATTTTGATTTGTTAAGATAATATTTTATTTTAGGCTCATGCTTATGTAAGCAATACTTAAGATTTGAGTTTTCAGAAGCAGGTTTACCAAAATACTTTCATTTGCTTTTTTTAAGACTTTATTTATTCATTACTTATTTTATTTTTATTTTTTATTTACTTTTTATTTTGCTTTTATGCATAATTTTTTGGAAGAAAAACATTATGCTCTTCTTTTACTTTTTAGATTTAGAGTTCTTTATACCTGCTTATCTTTTAAAATATTTTCTCCCTATATTAATTTCTTGGTATAAATTTCCCAAGCATTCTAAATTAGAATTTTATAAGTTTGATTTAAAATACATGAAATTTCAGAAATGTACGATCATCCTCTAAGGAAGGAGAAGCAACTCTCTTTTTCGGCATTCTAAAATGACCATGCTGGTTTTCTTGCTCATCTCTAATGCTTGCATGTTTACGGTATGTTGTGCTTTTTAATTTGTACCCTACGTTATGTGCTCTTCATTAGTTGCTAAAATTATTAACACGCATGCATTTTCCTTATTTCATTCTTTTTCTTTTGTTTTCCTTTTTTAATTTTATTTTCTCAATTACATTAAACTTAAGTTTTTGATGGTATCTATTACTACCATGGACTCTCAACAACAGCAACTTCGTTTGTTTGATTTTGTTGTTGTTGTTTAGCAATGTGCGACAAAATAATGGATGAAATTCCGAGTGCTGCCATTGTTTTTTCGTAGGAGTTTTCTTTTGTTTGATCATTCTATTCTTTTTTCTTAAAAATTTCAGCTTTTTGTAGTATCTGCTCAACTGTTATATTCTTTTGGAAATCGGCAACAAAGTGATTGTTGCTTCCTTAACAAGATTTTTTTTTTCAAGCTTCTTGTCAGGACATTCTATGTAAACCTTACACTTCAGCAGGTAAAATAAAAACCAAAAAAACCTCTCATTCAATTTATTTAAATTTATAAAGAAAATGGAAAATAGGAAATCACTTTTGCTGCAAGATGCACATGTTGATTTTGACCATCAACAAAATCGTATGTATGTCATTCCATCACATTAGAGTACAATTAAACTTCTTAAATGTGGCATCATTTAGACATCCCATTAAAGTCTAAATTTCCCAAGCATTCTAAATTAGCATTTTTATAAGTTTGATGTAAAATATATGAATTTCAGAAATATATGATAATCCTCTAATTAAGGAGAAACGACTTTCTTTTTGCAAAGCACTAAAATGAAATTTTCATTATCAATAAGAAATATTTAAAATACCTTTTAATTAGAACTTTAGGAGATAAGGATAGGAAGTTTGTGTCGAACTTCCATTAGTGATGATTGAAAACTGTATTCCATGAAGCTTTCTTAATTTAGTACTAGTTGCAACCTGTGAAATATTCACGGAAGTAAAACCAATTCCACATTTTTAAAATATCGTGACATTTTTCAAAAACACAAGATTGAAGAAGATGTTCTAAGCTCATTTTTTTAAAAGGAATAAAATGTATAAACCCTGCTGCATTCGATCTATTTGCTTTATCCCTTGCTGAGAAAGTCAAATTATCTTTTTTATTTTTTATTTTCGCCTTGCATGGATTCAAACCGAGGACCTCCATGCTGGCAGTCAGAAACTCTAACCACTGGACTACTACTGGTCTTTAAAATATTCTCTCTCCGACTGTCTCCGCTCTCACCATTGTGATGACAAACAAACATCCGTACGTTTTTTGCCTATTAATAGTATGATTTTGCTCATATCTGCTCCTTCGATATAAAACAATGTAAGGATGCTACTTTGAAATGACACAACACCACTATCCAATAGAGTGCTTAATTCAGTAGTTTAGTTTAGCCTGTTTAGTTAAACATGATCAAACAGAGTTTGCCCCTTAGCCAGTAAAAAAATGGGAAATTTTATCCTTATTATGACAACAAAATCAAAGAAACAAGCATGTTGTTGTATGAGTTATAGGTAAGTAATGAACATTTATTTTGCATTTTTAAAAGGTTTTTATTTTATTTATTTTTTTATTTTTGTGTCGTTATTATTTATTGTTTTTAACCAAAACTGACCTTTTTTTATGCTTATTTTACAAATTTATTTAGTTTATCAGGTGTTTTTTTGCTGATGAGAATTATATTTATGCATTTTAAGACTTGCAATTTAGTAAACCATAAAAATATTAATTATTTTTGGCAAAAAATTATTCTGTATATATGCTGAAAGTTAATTTTGAACTTTTGAATTACTCTCTACAAATGAGAGAATAAATTGTCGATAAAAATGAAAATTGTCTTTAGGGATGCTAATTTATAAGGTTTCATTGAAATTTATTCAAAATAATATAAATATCATCCTTAAAGAGTTGAACGATAGATTGTTTGGTTAAATGAAGGCTACAGAAATATTCTTCAGTGGAAAATAGCTGCCACTGAGTATGATGATATGATTTAAAATTCACACAGTACAGAGACGGACATCATTTGCCCTATCCCAAATTGATTGAGATTCATAGAAGTTTACAGATCATCAAAAATACACACACACAATTATTTTCAACTTGTTTAATCTTCAGATATCGGATTAATGTTTTAGATGCCCATAATGATAACGAAAAATATTTTAAGAAAAGTTTCTTTACGTAAAATAGGAAATATATATATATATATATTTCATTATTTGATTCTTTGCTTCAAGAGCTGAGAGTCAAGGTAAATAAAAAAAAGCCACTCCTAGGAGCTTCTCTATATTGCAATTTGTTTTGCCATGGTTTTATTGAAAAAATTTTAGTTTTCCTCACTACTGTTTAGAGTCAGGTGTTGAAGTTAAGTCTAGTAGGTTTTTAGGTTGGGACTTGTGAATTTTATTTCTTAAATGATAATTGACTTAATTGCAAAAACTTTCTTGTTTATATTGAAAATTCTTGAACATAAGATTACAAAAATCTTATGCTTTCAAAAATATAAAAGAATAGTAATCATTTGTAGTGATTATAGCTAAATTATAAAATAAATTGACAGTGACTGCTGTACGAGGAAAAAAGACCAACATATCCCACTAGAATTGCTGAAATTTCATTTTTTGGCTGTACTGTAAAGTAATTTCGTGAATTGCAGTTTAGTTTTAAGCTCTTGTCATTCAGGTCTGATAGATTGGGGATTGCTTGATATCCATTAACACTAAAGAAAAGAAATAGAAGTTTTTAATATCTTGTTAATTCCATTTCTTTCTTTTTATTTACAGTTGTGTAAATAATTCACAAATAAATATGCTTTAGAATATCTACTGTTTTGGAATTATCTAGTACTCTATGAAGTCTTACCATTCACCACTTTTTAAGAAATTATTGAATTTAACTTTAAAGTGTTAATTTGAAACTGATATTCCCTTTGTATTTGAACAAAATTTTCTTGAAGTAGTCTTTAATTGTTGATTTAGCCTGTTAAGTTTTAAGATTTATTCATTCAGCAAATTTGATTTGATTTGATGTTTTAAATTCGTCTTTGAGATACTGTGTGGACAAAATTATTAATTTTAAAATTTGTTTACGAATAGAGGAGACACAGAAAGAGTTAGAGATTTATTTTGGGTTAATTAATAGTTCTGTTAGTTTTTCCCAATTAATAGTTTGCTCCGTACTTTGTGAAGCTGCAGTTTTCTTTTTTTTCTCTTAAATTATTCTTTTTCTTTTCTCATGTTCTGAATTGTTCTTTTAAGTAATTTGACTAGAAAAATTACTTACACATAAAATTTTATTGTCTTTATGATTCTGTTTATCTTCTGATTATGATCGATGAATGGATAGGTCGCGGCAGAACTATTAACTTGCCACCAAGATCTCCAGGCCTAACCCTATTAGATTTTCAGTTTATAAGTTAGACTAAGAGTTAATACATAAAGAGGAACTGCTTGATCACATAATGGACGTTAGTGCCCAAATTAAGGAACGCCAGGACACACACACAGTAACAATACATAGTGTTGTCAAACTTTTTAAGTTACAAATTTCATTGATATTGACAGAATTTTTGAAAATGTATTACAAACTATATTGTTCACTTAAACCTTTCCTCCTGGGACATTTCCTATATACATAGCTTTATTGAAAATCCTAAATAGGATAGGCCATTATTTCCATTTAGAATTATTAGAAAAAAATATTACTAAAGATTTGGTCTTTTGACACCTAAAATTTAACTATTTAACGTTTACAAAATATTAAAACAATTTCTGTTTAGAGAAAAATGGAAGAAAACAACAACAACAAAAAAAGAAGACGTAGATAAAATAATAGTTGCAGTATTTTTTTCTCTAAATTTAACGAATAAATCAACTTCTGTGTTTATGCAGAATAATTTTTTGTCAAAAATTGATAAAATGAAATAATGAAAATGACTTGGGTTATTCTCATAATTGGATAACATTTTATTTGCTTCATTTAAAATAATAATTTGTTTTTGTTTTATGTGCTAATTATTGGTGAAATTATATTGAGTGTTTTAATAAAAGTTATTATACCCACTGAAGATAACACGATCTGCTTCACTGGAATTAAGTCCAAATTTGAATTTTGTGACCATTTTTGCCTGATCTGTCAGCTTTTTATGAAATGGGAATTGTTGGAAATCTCTAGGAGCCAGCAAAAAAACAGTATTTACTGTTCTAGTGTTTTTGTTGCAGCTATGATTCCGTTGATATCTGTTGTCCGATATTTATCACATTACTTGTAATAAGACGGTTTGAATGAATTGGGGAGAGGAGGAATTACATCTGTAACATTACCTCAACCAAAAAGCTTTATAAATAAAACGGCAAAACTTTCTTGAAAATAGTCCAGTGATGACTATTCATAAAATTGCTTTTAGATTTTTAGAATTTTTTTTTTCTTCTTCATTTGATGAGTTTTAGAAAATTGTTGTCTTTATTTTTTTGAAACTGCTTTTACATCTACATGTTAAAATTCGTACTAAAAAGATGAAAAACTGCAAAAAAGATGAAACCAACCAACCAATATTATGGAGGAAACAGGATGTGTATTCCTAACCTAACTTAATTTGATTTGTCCAGGATTTCAGACTAAATTTTTCTTAATATTTTGTGTGTGAATTTCTAAGATACTGATATGAACACTAAAATGCTAAAAACATTCTTTTTTTGACAGTTATTCCATTCTTACAATTACAGTTCCTTTCTTCAGTCTGTAAATTTCAATGGGGGGGCTTTATAGAATTCATGAGGCCTATGATTTTCTGATAGTGAAACCACTAATTTCACTGAAATCTGATTTTCTAATCAAAAATATTCCTCTGTAATTCAGCTTTCAGTTTCTTGCTATAAATTTAAAAACTTTGAAAAAGAAGACAGCTATAAAGCTTTTTGATGGTAGATGAATGATCTTTACATATATTATAAAAAGAAAAATGTAAAAAGCTTTGAAGAAATAAGGAAAGGAACCTTGATAATTGGTTATGGTTTATTGGTATTGGTCCGATGCATAAATAAATTATTGACGATTATGTTACTGGCTTTTTGCATAAGCTATTTACAGTTATTGATATTTTTCTCCTTATTATAGTAAATAGTTGTAGATGATAGTTGAGGTCAAGGTAAAGATAAATATTTGATAAATTAGTATCTTGTACATAATACTTCATTCTCACTTGCAAGTGAGATGTGTGCCCAATCAACAGTTAACAAAAGAATTGATTCCAAAAATTCTGTCTCGCTTTCTCAGATATTCTTTACTTTACTCAACTGCAGAGCCACATGTATAGATTTCCCTTAGTCTGTTTTGGGCAGTTTTTGTCTTTAGCAACTTATACCTCGACTTCAAATTCAGTGTTTTCTTTATTTTGCAACTTTGATTGAAATGCTATCTCTTTTTTTCTGGATGAATATCATCAACGAAATTCATCAACATTATTTTTTTTCCTTCAGCTTTGAAGATCCTAGTCTTGTAAATTCTTGAGTTGGTCCTAGTCTTGAGCTTGCAAAAAGTCACCCAGAAATAATGTTAAATGTTATTGAAATTGCAGCCACTTACATATCACGCGTTACCAATAACTCATTAGGAGACAATTATCTAATTGGGCTTGGTGCACACCAACTTTTATTTCTAGATCTTAGATCACAATTTTTAGCTCATTAGCTGACAAGCACTTTCATGGAGCATTGCTGCACAATGCCCTTTTTAAGTTTTCGATTTTATTGAAGTTAAAAATTTTCTGCTCAAGTTAGTTCCTTCACTACTCCACTGGATGTAGCATATCAACTTAATTGAATTACATTCACTCTTTATGTGTATGAATTCTTTTGCTGTTAAATGGTTGCTTTCTTCTATCTGCCAGTGATCACTGAATTCTGGTCAGACTTATATCCTACTTACTTGTGATAAATAACTGCTCTTGAGCATTTTCTGTTTTTTTTTATAAATAGTTGTCATTGCTACGTCTCTGTTCATGATGCATTTGCTACTCTGTTGTCTTATCTGCATTGGTGGAAAATTAGTATCCTTGAATAATGCTTCTTCTGTGAGACAGATATGTCTTGGTCTCTTCTGTAGAGTATAATACTTTTGGTATTCTGTTTGAATCTTATTCATATATGAAATATGTAGGCCTATTGTCATTATTGGCTAGCAGTTCACAATTATATAACTTAACTGTAGTCTTCTGTCTTTCTCTCTGTTTCATTTGCAATTGTACACATGATTACAAACATAATTTTAATTAAGAAATTAGTATTTTGACAAGGACTCCTGTCATACACCATATCAAATAATTGAGAAATCAGCAAAGAGAACTTTGAAGACGATTGTCAAAATGGATCACTTTAAAGATAGAGGTCATGATTACACAAAAATATAAAACAACATGGCTGGAAGTAGCAAAGAACATAAATGGGTGTTGTGTACACAGCATAGCTGAGAAACCAAGAATAAATATTAAAATTTAATTCTGGCAACCTTAAATTTAGTACAAACCTTATTTGTAATTGTGGATGGAATCTCTGTCCAGACATTAATTTTCCTAGTTAAAATTAATGTTTTTCTTTGTTGTACCAAATTTATTCTAGTTGTAGTTTGGCTATTAATTTTTATTTTTTTCTCTCTTTTTGCCAATTGTTATTAATATCAAAAAAAAATTTAAGGTGAGGGAAAGCCTTGATAATGAATCATATTTGACTAAATGTTAATTTAAATTTATTTGAAATTAATTTCTTTGATGATTCACTTCTATCTTGCTTTGATAATTTCATTTAAAATTGATTTTAAAAAAGAATAAATAAAGAGATATATTCTACTTTAGGATCTATTTCCCCTGACCTAGTTCGTTTATCTTGTTTAAAGCATAATCCATCTTATCTACAAAGAAATTATTTTTGCCAATTTAAGTTTATGAATTTTCAATATCCTGTTCATAACAGATTTCTCGTGTCTCCACATAAAAAAAAGCAATGAAATTTTGCCTTTTTAGGTACTAATGTAAGGTTTCTTATTGAAAACTCATTGGATCCAGAACTCACTTCAATTATTGATGTTTCCATAAAAACTTAAGAGTGAATTCAAGTATTGACATTATAATCATTACTAGGTTTTCCACTCTCCCTCTTCTCTTGACGTAAGAGTAGATGAAGAAGAAGAAGAAAAAATACCCAGTGAAATAAATGTTTTTGTTATCTTTTTTCAGATAAAGAAAATGTGTGGTAATTTATTTTAATGCAAATGTGAAACTTTTTGTTTTTGACAAATATAACAAACAGAAGAGAATGTAAAGGCCTGGATTTATATATTTATTTTTTTAAATATTAACAAATTTTACAGGAGAAAAAAAAAAAAGGAATTTTATTTTTTTTTAATTTAAATTAATTTTAAATTTAAAATTAATGAACGCTGGAAACATTTTTTTAGTGATCGCTACTCTTTAATTATTTATCTTACTTTATAAATGACAAATATTGTCCTCTGTAATCTAAATTGTCTATATCATTCTAAAATTTTACAATCACAGAGAATATAATCTTTTTTTTGTTATTATTATTGTTTAGATCTTAAAGATTAAAATTTAGAATTTTTTAAGACTTATCATTAAAAAGAAACAGATTGGTCTTCGTAAAACACACCAATATAAATTAACTATTTATTAAAAAAATATACTTATGCCAGTTCTTTCTCTTCTTTAATTCACAATCCCCCATTTTACATCATTGTTCTGATTCCTTTGTTTATCATGCAATGCACGTTTCAATGCTGATGAGTAAGATTTTTTTTTTTTCCTGGCTGACATTAAAACAACTTCTGTTATAGTGGAAAGGCATTGGAATAAGATTTCACTTTAAAGGTATCTGTATAATGATTCTAAAATTTCTCTTCGTCAGTATAGATATAACTTACTTTCGTCTGATATTGTTTTCTTCACTCAAAAAAAAAAAAAAAAAACTCTTGTGAGAGACTTAAAAATAATGATTATCTGCCTTTAGGGATATTTTTTCCTGTAAATGTGGAATATCCTTGAAGACTTCCTCTTCAGCTTTATTTCTAAAAATGGCTTTGTTGTTCGTATCCGTTCATTGTGCAAAGTACTTCTTCATTTTTATGAAGTTTACCATAAAGATTGTGTATTTAAAAATGTCTTCACAATCAATACATAGATCATCTTTTTATATCATTTTTAGTATAAATATGGAAGATTCATTGCTTTTCTTAAATTATTATTGTTCTATTAATTATATATAATTTTCAATTTTGATTTTAATAATTAAAGATGAAATAGTCCTACTCAACATTCAAGTGTGTAATTAAAAGTAAGTCTTTATATATACTGTCCGGCCAATTTATTAGGTACACCCCTGCTGTGCACACCAAGGGTAGGGCAGTGTCAGGGGGTGGGGGATGTTTTCCTGGCACACGTTGGGTCCATTGATACCTCTGGAGGCACGTCAGGATGTTAGAGCCTATCTAAGCAACGTAGATGACCAAGTGCAATCCGTACATGTTAACAGTTTATCCTGGCTACTTCTAGCAGGATAATGCACCGGTGCACAAAGTCCGCATCACTATGGGATGGTTTGAGGAACATGACGATGACTTTTCCTTGCTGCAGATTCTCTCAGTCCCCGGATCTCAGCCAGAATGAAAATTTGTGGCATGAGCTGGAATGGGATTCCCTCCATCAAATCTTCAGGAACTCGTGTTTGCATGGTACACAATATCTCAACAACGTTTTCAGCATCTTGTGGAATCCATGCCTCGACGAATTCAGGCTGTTTTGAGGGCTAAAGGAGGCCAAACACACTACTAGGTATGTGTATTTAATAAAGTGGCCGGACAGTGTACTTCAGAAATGCAACTCAAAAGATGATTTGTGAAGTTACTAGGAAACGAAATGATTAACTAGGCAAAAAAAAAAAAAAATGCATTAGATACCTTTTCAAAAAATTCAATTCTCATCAAAAATGAAAATTCAAATTCAACTTTGGTTTAGTGGTTATTTTCGTGTGGCATTGGATTATCTCTCCCAGATGTACAAAATCTCAATTGTGAGAAAAATATTGACCCACTGCAATGAGATTTGTTGAGTAAGAGACTATTCAGCGTCTCCTACCTCTTGATTATTCAATAATTTAATAATTCGGTTTTGATGAAAATTTAGTTTAGGCCTACATCATTATACTTTACATTTTTAACTTATATATATTGTTGGAGGGAATACCGTGCTTTAAGCTCAGTGATTGTTATAATTCAAGGTACTGAATCCTGTAGTTAAAGATTACACTGCTTTAGTTTATTTAAAAATTGCTTCGAAAAACAAAATTTTCATTATTTAATAAAGTTTAATGGGTGCAAAACAGATGACAAGTCGTGCCTCATAAAAAAAGTCATATCAATAAGTTTTTTTATTATTTTTTTCCCCTGCTTGACTTAGATACAAAGTTTTGTAATGCTGCAATAAAACTTTTCAAACTGTGATGTAACAAAAGTAACATATTGCTGCTGTAACGGTTAGTCAATCAATGTAATCCCTTTGGTGATTGGAAATACAGTTTAGCTTTTGATGACATTAATAGAATATTAAGAAATAACAGAAATATTAAGCATTTTGGAATTTGAAGTATAGTGTAATGTTTTTTGTTCATTTTTAACTACATCAAATCTGATCAAATAATTTTAATTTACTAAATTTTTTATTTTTACGAGTTTAAAGTTTGCCTTTCAGAAAAATGTTTTCTCTTTCGCTGAAATAAATTAATTCATATCTTTAAATTTGGTTTTCAGTTAAATTACATTTGCATACTTGGGTTATTTTTTGATATTTATAAATCATATGTAATTCCAATATTAATAGTTGTAATTCCATTGTTTAAAAAAAAAAAAAACTGCAGTTATTTTAAAGAAGACCATAATCATTTTAGTGTAGAAAAGCCTTGCTAATTTGCACATTTAACAATCACAGTAACGGCAAAACATTTATAAATAAGGCTACCTTTGAAATTCACCTTATTTGGCTCTTTCTCCGCCCTCCCCCCCTTTATCATCAAGAAAATTTTTGTGACATGTATGTGAGGTAGAAGTTAGCCAGGAGAAGCCATCCTGTCAGAGAATTCCGTAACATTCCCAAAACAAGAAGTGTTCTTGTCTTGCATCCTTTTTCTTTCTTTTTGTAGCTAATACGAATGAATTACTGCAAGGTGATAAACTGAATTGTTTACATTAGCATAAAATCTTCAGAAATGTGGCAGTAAGAGGCTGGTCTAAAACTGACACCTTGTTATGTTTTGTTGTCGTTACCTATCTTTGAGAAACTTGAGATATTTGTATCAAAAAATTCTCCTCAAATATTCCCGTTTACCCAAATTAAACAAGATAACATTACGAAACTTCTGAATGGCGAGATTTACCATATTTACTCGCATAATTTCCCCTTTTTTTTCATCAATATTTTGACAAAAAAATGGGGGGTGGGGAAATTATGCGATGTTTTTCAATTTGAGGAAAAAAAATATGGTGAAAGTGTAAGGAAAACCATGTTAAATATTGATTTTTAAAGCAAGAAATGTAATTAACAACAATTTTATTAACATGCAACATTTAAAATATAAGAAATCACATCTCAACATTTGTTTTTTCTTCAAAGTACAGTTAAGCAATAGGCATGCATGGAAGTGTGTGTGCGACTGTGACGTAATTTCGTAACTCACGCAGCACAGCCCGCCATCTTTATAGCTGAAGTAGAGGTGGGGAAATTATGCGATAAAAATAAAAATTGAATTTTGTAATCCACAAAAACTGGGGTGGGGAAAATATGCGATGGGGGAAATTATGCGCGTAAATACGGTAATTTCAAAGGTTCTAAAAATATTTTCAACAACACCTATTTAAAATAAGTGGGTTTAGCGTGCTGACAAATCTACTGGAAATGACTGCAAGGCCCAACACAAGAATAAACAAAAACAATTGCCTTTTCCGATTCATTTTTATGAGAAGGACTAGGGAACAGCTGTTTCACCATTCTACTGGATCATCAGCCCTAGCCTGCCTCCTCGATAAAAATGAATCAGAAAGGCACACCTAAGGTGAAGTCATCAGCCAACCTGGCTATGACCTCTCCAAAGGCAAAAGGCAATTGAATCGGAAAAGGCAATTGTTTTTGTTTATTCTTGTGTTGGGCCTT
>JAFIDM010000179.1:23318557-23392426 GCA_023159025.1 Thereuonema tuberculata | reverse complement strand
CCTTCTCATAAAAATGAATCGGAAAAGGCAATTGTTTTTGTTTATTCATGTGGGGCCTTGCAGTCATTTCCAGTAGATTTATCAGCACGTTAAACCCACTTATTTTAGCTTTGTTGTGGCCTTATCCTTTGTCCTTTTGTTATTTATTGTTGTTCGCCTACTAGTTGTAGGGAACTTTCCCGATATTGCCTCTTGGCTTTTCGGGAATTAATTTTATTGCCTTTTGCCTAAGGGGAGGTCATAGCCAGGTTGGCTGATGACTTCACCTTAGGTGTGCCTTTCTGATTCATTTTTATCGAGGAGGCAGGCTAGGGCTGATGATCCAGTAGAATGGTGAAACAGCTGTTCCCTAGTCCTTCTCATAAAAATGAATCGGAAAAGGCAATTGTTTTTGTTTATTCTTGTGTTGGGCCTTGGAGTCATTTCCAACACCTATTTATTTTTATTTTTTTTTAATTCCTTTAAGTCGTAGGGCAGTTTGAATATTATAATTTTAATGATGTACAAAATCATTACAATGAATTGTATCATTATTATTAAGAGTTTAAAATGTCTCGTTATCAATCTTCTGATTCACTGGACTCTGAAGTGAAAATATGAATGTCTAGTTAATAGTGGTTGAGATCATCCAATATGTTAATTTTCTGAAGCATTTTAAAAATTACTTGCAGTATTTCACTATTTGAACGTGTGCTGCAGTAGTAACTAAGAGATATATCTCCCTTATTTGATGTTACTTTTTTCTTTTTTTTTTAATTTGCTATGTCTGGCTCTATCCATTAACACTGTTTGCTTAAAAAGACGAATGTCATTTGGCAGATTATTGCAGCAGATGCATTTATGTTTTCTTCTTTATTTGTCCTTTTAAGATGTGCCTATTATCCGTATGTTTCACTGCTTTTGACATTTCTGATTTTATTTTTGATGTTTCACTCTTGTTTTTCTTCTGTAATTTTCTTTCCTTTTTATTTTTGTTTAGTTTAAGATTACCTTTTTTTGCTTTTATATTTTCTTTTTATTTTCAAACAGGTCAATAAACTTCAGCTTATTTTATTTCGTTTGGATAATTTTTCAGAGTAATCTGCTCTTTTTTTTTTCGTTTTGTTCTTTACAGATAACGGAGTTAACTGCAGAATGCAACCAGCAAACGTACAAAAACAACGATCATTTGCATTTTAGTCTCTTCAGTCTTTACCATTCATCTGCAAAATATCTGAGAGAATTGTATAAAGGAAATCACACATCCAATTTACATAGCTATCAATAATATTATAATACAAGATTTAGGAGTAATTGAGAAGCATACATGTGAAATCGCCATAAAGTTTTTATAAAGTTTTTTTTTTAACTTTGCTCAGTTGAATTTATTGTAAATATGCATATCAAGAAATGCCATCAAAAACCAGTTTTCATTTTAGGATATGAAAAAAAATGTGAAAATAAGTGCCTACAAGAGCTTAGACTATTCACTGTTATATAGGACATCTTCAGTCTGATCATACTGTTGGACACTATTCAGGTATGAGTGTGCAATGCAACGTGCCAGTAACATAATAGATTTTAAGTCATTGTTTTATCGTGATCATTTTTAACCATTGTTGTTTTTTTTTCTCTGCTGTTAGAATTTTGAAACTCATCTTTCACCTATAAAGTTTTTCCTTTATTTTAACATTCATTGATGCTCGTAATTTCCTACTAATTTTTGTTTCATTCTTCAAATATTAGATTTCTTTAGAAAATTTAGCATATGTTTTTTTTTTTTGTGCATATTTAACAAACATTAGCTCTGTTCATAATTTGTGTCTTACTTTTAATAATTTGAGACAGTTCATATTTTCTAACAATAAAGACTTTGGAGAAAGGTGCAATTTTGAAATTTGAGCCATTATCCAGAGTCATTTGTTTTTGTTTTTTTCTTTAACTCAATGGAAAATATAATAATTTACTTTGTTTTTGTTCTTTTGTTCCATTTAAAAACTTGAATTTTGCTTGAAAATTATTTTAATTAGTTTCGAAATATAGTTAAACAGAATTCCTACTCTTTCCGAAGGACATTGCTTTCATTATATTGATATTTGAATCTTATTGTTTAGTGTCTCATTAAAAATATATTTATTCCTTCACTATCTCTTTTGAGTTTAACCATAATACATTTTTATTTCCATTTAATAACATCAATGTACATGAAATGTATTTCATCAGCCTTAAAATAGCAACTAGATAAAAAAAAAAACCAACCTCTATCTCTTCAATTTTAATGAATTGCTATGATATCAGTTTTAGGATTGATTTTCTTTTTTACTTTGCGTTATGTCATTGCATACTGAACTTCCAATACTATTATTCACAAAATGTTGCATTAATGTGAAATTTGCTATTTAATAAGCTATACTCTTGATAAAACTTAACAACATTCATTAGTTTCATAAGGAAAATTATCAAACAAACACTGTTACAGTAGACAACTCGCTAATCCAGCACGTTCGGGGCTTCGACAGTGCCGGATTACTGAGCGCCGTCTAGAAATAGCCGTTATTGCCAGGATAGCAGAAATACCGCTAAAATAGAGAGTCAAAAGGGCTATTAATAGGTATCGGGCCATTTTTCCGTGTTCTATTGTGATTTCTCTGATTTCGGTAGTGATGGAAAATGTTAAAAACAAAACAACAAAATATATTTTTATGTAGTATTATATTTTAATACAGTACATACAGATTATGTATTAAGTATTGATACATACATTATTGTTGTTAATACTTATAATACGTACAACATTGGAAAGTATATGTATACGGTTCTTTACTGCATTGATAAGAAATAAGACCTAATGTCTTTTTGTTTTTTTTTTAATCGTGTTTTTTCTTTAAAAACTCATAACGGACAATACATAAGTTAACGAGTTTATTGCCCGCGAACTCTGCCGAACGCGCCCGGAAGGCTTATTCAGTGTAAAAAAAAAAAAAAAAACCCTTAGACCTGTGCCGGATTAGCGGGGTTTTACTCTATTAACAAAATGAAAGGGGAAAAAAATGCCAACACTTGAATTTTCAGCATTCTATATTGCTCTAACTCTACAAGCAAAGATCTTTGTGTAATGAGATCTTAAATGATACGTGTACTGTTCATAGTTGCACTCTAAGAAATCAAGCCGGTACACCTGATTACATGAATTTTACAAAAAGACTCTGGAAAAAGACTGCTCATTTTATGTAGTCGAAATTATAGTCATGTAAATTATTCTTTTTTATTAAATTTTGTAAAAATTCATTTAACCAGATGTACCTGCTTGATTTCTTGGAGTCATCTTTCTGTAATGATTTGGAAGAATACTTGACAAAGTATTGTAAAATTTCTAATATGGGATATTGTAAGTTTGAGAATTTTCAATTTAGTTTTTGCATCCAATTATGTATAAAACAAAAAGATGAACTCTCTAAGAAATGTAATTCGCTTATTTATCGCTGCCTTTTGTTATAATGTAGGTGACTTAGATATTAGTCCCAATAGTATTGTAAGTTCCCACAATAACTCAGAAGTAATTTTTTTACTGCAGTTTGGAGTGGGTCCGGTAGCACTTAGCTGTGGATTGGAGGAGGTGGGTTCAATCTGAATTTTTCCACACACCACTCTCCTCCAAACAGGACCTAGGGTCTACCCAGCTCTTTGATAAATGGGTACCGGTTCTTTCCGAGGGGGGGGGGTGACCTCAACATCAGTCCCATTGGTCACAGACCCCAAGGGCCACATAGGCCTTGTAGTTGGACACTTTAACTTCAACTGCAGTTTGGAACATCTGAAGTAATCAAACATGTAATCTCTTACTAATGTTGTTACCTCAAAATTAAGCCTGGCTTTTTTTGTATTATCTGTTTTATAAGTCTCTGATAAAAAATTTTCTTATGGTATTTATGCTGTTTAGTGAAAATCAGCAATTTCCTATGTCATTTTTCTGTAAACTATTTTAATAAGATTTTACAGTTGAAATTTGTCAAAATTAAATTCCATTTGCAAAGTCCCATTGAATTAATTTCTTTGTGTGTTCTTAATATCACACAGAATTCTATTATTAGTAATTGTCTATACCTAATACCTATATTATAGTTACCTCACAGATGAGGTTGTTGCACAATCACTTTTATGTATATTGAATAGACAAAACATGAGAGGCTACTGAAACACACCATCGGCTGCATGATGCCGTGAAAGAATGTGATCAGCCAGCAGCTGGTAGAATGGGGCCCACGCCCTCTCATCAGACCGGTACAGCTGATAATGGAATTCATTTTACCAAATGATTCAGCATTAGCTCCCTTAGCATAGAGTATGCAGCATGTGCCTTACTGTTCACTCGCTGACTTTGCTTGGTGCAATGACATTGAAACTGAATGTGATCTGCTCCGCCATTGCTATTGTGTTGGTTTGTGCTAGCCTTGACTGCCACTGCTTGCTCACTGGATGATGGTATACTCACGGTAGGCCGTTGATATGCTAGGATAGTTACCACTTGGCTACTAATGCGTCCATGATCAAAGCTGCAACATTTACCCATATTCATCAATTATTGTGAATCTCAGGTGTTTGCCTATTTATCGGGTGCATTTGGTTTGTTCCACTAAGTGCTGAGAGAGTGCCAGTGTCAACTTCCCATCACCCTTGTTTCACAGTGTTTTGTCTATTCAGTGTATTCTCCTTGAGTAAAAACTTCTCTTGGTTGGAACTGAAACAATCTCTGCACATTCAATTGTACACACTGTTGGTAACTTCTGTTGTCAGGGATTTCTTCTGTCTCTGGTTTCTTCGTTTGCATTTTTGTTTACCCTTAAAAGGATAATTGTTTTATATATTTGAGTAAATTGAAATAATAAATTAATTGATTTAAATACTATTCATACTTACTGTAACATGCGTTTATTTGACCATTTGCCCTTTCATTATCTCTATAGTTCAAATCAAATTCGAAACTTTTTGTGCATAATACTATCATGCAGTGGGCTAAAAGTTTGATTTTTATCTCTTTCCCCATCAGATGATGGGGAGCTCTGAAAAGTGCCATTTTTTTTCAAATTTCAAAATATTGAGAATTTTTAGAAACAAAGGATTGAAACTTAGTATGCGAGTACAAGTAGTTCCTACCTGTTTGTAAAAAAATTGTGACTCTTTCCCTTCTTGAAACAGGAATATTGTTGAAACAGGTAAAACTTTAGGCTAAAATTTCACCTTTATGATTAAGTTTTGGTGAAAATGCCAAGTCAGTAAAATGGTAGCCCTTTATTTTCTGAACAAATTGCTTTTCCCCAAGTTGGTAAGAGCCAATAGAGGCTGAGATATTTATGTTTCTGTAAACCCTTAAAATTGCAAATACTGCATCGTCCTGTACAACAAATCTGACCACTACGCAAAAAAAACAATAAAATTAAATAGTCTTTGAACTAAAAAATTTTGGGCTAAAAAAAAATCGAGCACCCGCTGTTGCGTAACTTGGTATGGAATGACCCCATACCTTCTTCCAAAAATGAGAATGGCACTAGTATTTAGAATACTACCAATGATAACCTTGTTAAGAAAGTTGCCCTGTATATCTGAATTCCTTTTGTCTAAATGTTATTTCTAGATTTTATCAATAGATTAGATGAAAAGCCTGTTTAGGGATAGAAGAATTTCAGGATTATGTTACCAATTATACCTGAAAATAACAAATCGGGTGAATTTTTTTTTAAAAGTCATATTTATGTTTAAAGGTTGCGGTTGAAGAGACAGTTTAACAAAATTAATTGGATCAAAATAAAAAGAAGTCTGTTGAATTTCAGGCTAACATACTTGATCCACCATTTTGCAATCTAAAAAAAAAAATCATGTTGTAATTCGTAATGTGTAATCCTTAGAAATCTAAATGATTAATTTTCATCAAAGTAAGAACTGAAATGAAAAATTTGCCAGATTTAAGTAGTGGAACTTCTGGTTACGTGGTTATAACACATCAATTCAATGGCCCCTGGAGTTTCCAACCTGTTAAAAGTCATGTTAATTACAATTCATCAATTTAACGTGCAATTTGATGAAAATACCATTAAATGCAAACCTCTGGAGCCATCAGATAGATAACGATATAACATTTCTCAAATTTTAGGGAATCAGTGAGTAATGAAAATGCCTGAAAAGAGCTTTTATTAATATAGATAGTTGGTTTAATCACTTTTGGAATGCACAATGAAGTAAAAAAAAAAAAATGATATTTATTTAATTATATAAAAATAATAATTTACCTTTAAAAATCAAATTTTCTAACTTCATATCATTGTCCCAAGAGAAGCTTTCCCATTGATTTGTCTTTCATATTTATATGAAGAAAATACATTCCTTATTAATGTCACATTATTAATAGTGAGATTAATGGCTAATCAGATCTCAACTTTGATGGGTAGTCGTGAATCGCAGCTTTTCTGGCTATTTTTATTAAGTTCTATTGCAATCTTTTCTGGCTATTTTTATTAAGTTCTATTGTAATCTTTTCTGGCTATTTTTATTAAGTTCTGTTACAATTTCATATTAAAAAACAATAATGCATAGGGGGGATTGGTAGGCCGTTATTCTGAGAAGAGGGATATAGATTAACTTGTGCAATATCCAGATCTAAACACCATGTAGAGGAAGAAAGTGTGAAATGACTTTCCGGTCTACTGCTGCGTCACATCCTTAAGGAGCATCAGTCAATTGGAAAAACATTTTTACATTAATGGCTTCACTGCCTTTATCTTACTAAATTAAGAATTTTCAAAACCCCTTTTAACTCCTGTTCCTCATTGGCCACTTCTTCATCTTTGAATGTATATATACCATTAACTTAGTTGCAGCAATTCACTATTATGGGTTAATGTCAAACTGTTTAATCATCAAAAGCCAAGGTGATTACCTTCCTTTTTTTATATAATACTTAATATAATGTTATCTATTGCAAATTAATTTATATCCCTCAAGATATTTTTGAGATATTTATTAAAATTGTTCATCAGCTGTACTTGGTAAAAATGGCAACTGAATAATAATTTAATGTTCCTGCTAAATGTAGATAAATCATCTCTGTTTAAGGTTTTTCGTAATCTTAAAGTACTATTTTTCTGGTTTTTTTTTGCAAAACATCACCAACACCATGAAACAAAGTTATTTATATAATTGCAACTTTACGAGTAGAATCTTTTATATTATCTATATAGTGAAGTAATCTTCTTTACTGAGCTATGTTTTACTTTTAATTTGTAAAAGAATAGAGATAATGTAAAAAAAAAAATAAAATAAAATGTAATTCTTGGGGCTTCTAAAAGGCAAGAGATATGTGCTACTGTTTGATGCAAAACTTTTCGCATTAATTTTTCATAATTACTATGAATTGTTCAATAATTTCAATGCAAACTACATAGGAGAATAATTGAAGTACCTTTCATTATCATAGTATTTTTCAGAATAACTTTGTTAAAAAGTTCTTATAGCCAATGACAATTGGATTTAATGTACCATTGCTTTGAAAATCTTTTTCAAATTGATGGTATGTTCATTGTCAATAATAATAGTATTTACTTTTAGCTCTTCTTAAGTCTGTTAAAACAAACTAGGACATGTTTGTAAGATATTTAGTTTTTCTTTGTGTTTTATTTGTGGCTTTTTAATTCAGAATTTTGCTAAAATATTAATCTGTCCTAACATGAAAATATTGTGGGCCCAGCAGCCAATTGGTAAGGTGCTTTGACTGTGGACTGGAGTAGCTTGGTCAATCCCTAGCCGAGTTTCTGGGATTTTTCCACTCAGAATTCTACTCCAGATGAGTAACTAGGGTGTACCCAGCCCTTTGACTAATAGAAATCGGGTTCTTTCCTTTAGTAAAAGCATGGCGGGAATGAAGCTGAACACCTGTCAACTTATTCCCACTGGTCAGGAAATGCCGAGTACCTTATCTTACTCACAAGCAACATAGGCCAGTAATGGTAAACTTTTAACTTAAAAATGAAAATATTGCTGATACAAGAAATTTCAAATTGTGATTGTAGAATAGATAAAAAGCAGACAAGAATTCTAATTACAAATGAAATATATTTCTAAATATTTGAATTGAATTGGATACAAAAATTAGATACATATTCCACAAACCTTAAAATGGAATTAAATGATAATGAAAGATTGCAATCTCAATATTGATTGAAAATCATGTTCCGTTTCTATCTGATTTTATGCATATTTGCAGAGCTAGTTATGAATGCTTTTTTTTTGGTTTAATGGGAGGAAGTATTTGAGTGAATGCTTCATTAGTTTCTATAAATTTTAATTTTTGATTTACCAGCCAGGATCTAAAATTTAAATGTAAATTAATTGTTATAGAAATATTATTTAGTATCGTACAATTAGTTAAAATATTACATCTAACTAATATTATAAATATAAATGGTTTTCATCAGAATGTTCTTACTATATTATGTAATATGACCGTATCGTGTTAATTTAGTAACTTGCATTACTGCTAAGTCTTCTTTCTACTCTAATGCTAAAATAAGATTGATACTATCTATTTTGTAAACATTGTAAATATTATGTAAACAGCAAAAAGATGTTTGGAATTTAATAGATATCTTACTAGATATAGTCTTCAGTCTTATTGTTGTGTAGTTTTCTCAGGTCTTTATTCGCTTAAAGAGAATTAGTCATTTATTCTCCATTCCTTTCACAACTGTAAAAAGTCTAACCTAGTTATATTCGTAATAATTCATAATTAAAACGTGTTGTTGTTAATGATGCAGCATGTTTTAAACTGTAGTTAAGAGATTAGTTTTTCTTTTTATTCCCATCTAGCTTTGTATGATCAACTCACCAAATTTTTAGTTATCATTTAAATTGAAATCCTTTTAATTGTAGAAACCAGGAACTTAGAGCACATTCAGATCAATAAATAATAAATGCTTTTTTTTGTTACATGCTGTATGTATGCAGTAAGAAATCTTAACAGATTTAAAACATTTTAAGTTAATTTGTGAGGTTCTTAAAAATGCTCATAAGTATCGTTTATTATTATTATTATTATTATTTCTTAAACGCCCCTGTCATGTTACAGTACTTTTAACCTTTTTTTAAAAAAAACCTCTTTGAGAAAAAATTTACTTACCTTGCCAAAAATAAGATTGTAAAGTAAACAGCCTTTTCTTTCAACTCAAATGCTATAGTTTATCCCGTCAAATGCTATAGTTCTGTATATATATATATATATATATTATTTTCAGTAATATGTTTTTAACAATTCCCATCCATGAATATTGGAAGTAATCAATTGACTTTTGTGTTCTGGAACTTGCTTACATAAAACTAATTTCTTTATTTTCAGTACTTGTGATTTCGGATGAAAAATTCACTGAATAATGTTGCTTTCAGTTGTTCAAATCTTAAATCGTAATTTAATTGTTTATCTTAATTTAATTTCATGATGTTTACATTTTATTTACATATGGTGAACTACATTTCATGATCATGTTATTTTGCTCTTTACAGTATTCCATTCAAGTATTTAATGTTAATATTTATTAAAATATTTAAATACAAAATAAGTAAATCAAAAGTTTTTCCTAAATTGAAAACTTTAAAAAAAATCATATTTGCAAATAATCATGAAGGATTTCCTCCTTTAGAAAGTTAAATTTTGATAAATTTAAAGCTTCAAATCCGATTATGTTAAATATATTATGAATAATCGATTAATTTTAGTAGGTATTTTTGTTTTTATTAAGGTTCTCCAAATTTTTTTAAAGAAATATTAAAGTTGTTTCCAGTATTTATTTATACGTTTTGACTAATCTGAAAGTGCCTTGATTGAATTTCCCCTTATAACCAAATAAATTAGATTATTTACTGAAAATGTTTTTCTGAAACCTTCAGGCCTTTACATTTATCTTTTCATAAGGTTGGGTTTTCCTTGTCAGTCATTCGTTTCCATTTATCCTTTGTAAAAAGTATTCAAAGAAATTTTAATAAAAATTTTAAGAATTTAAATTATAATAACGCTTTTCAAAGTTTTTTGCAAAAATTAAGATTTAAATTAATTGAATTTTCTAAAGCCTATTTTCTTTCCTGTTTACCTTCTTTTTTATTTAAGCAGTCTTTAACAGTTACTTTTATTGTGCTTATTAGGTTATGTGGCTGTGCAGGATAAACAGCTTGGCAAACGTCTAGGTGAGTCCCCCAGCAGGCACTGGCAGGCCAAGATCAGCAGCGGTTTTGATAAGTTGGTGGCATTTGCTTCCAATGAAATTGATAGAAGTAAGGAAATGCGTAGAAAAAGTGTTGAGAGCAACGAAGTCCATACTAAAATAGAGAATGGAAAAGTGGATAACTGTGCTGTTCACAAACAGTGGGTTGTTGATTCAGTTATCCATAAAGATTGCAGTATGAATCAGTATGGCGATAGTACCTTATCTATTAAATTTAAAGTTGTGCACACCAGTACAAGTGTTTCTGTAAGTGAAACGCATCATAAATCCAGATTAAATCCTTTAATTTCATCATTATCAACTGCTGCAGATCAAGAAATGGACACACCTATGTGTAGGAAAGGCCCAAGAACTCCACCAGACACCCCACCTCGCACACCCTCGCCTGACAGACCACCAACTCCACAGACACCTACACCGTCAAGACGTGGACCTTGCACTCCTCCTTATTCTCCACATAGTAGAAGCAGCAGTCTGGAGAGCTCTAGTAGCCTACGTAGCTCAAGTAGAAGTAGGAGTCGAAGTCCTCTCTATCGGTCTGATCATGCATTTGTCAAATCGCAAACTCAGTCGCATTCAAGTAGCACATATAGTACTACTGAAACTTTACAGCATCAACGCGATAATTACAAATCTAAGTTTGATTGCCATTTCAAAAAGAAGTTTTTCTACAAGGATCATAATTGGATGAGTAGTGGTGGAAATGGAAAATATGGAAAATACAGACCAAAAGGCAAGAATTGGGACTGGAATCGAAATTCAGTTGGGAACAACATGAATTCACCACATTTGCAGCGAAATTTTAATAACACAACTCAAATGTCACAAGTAAATGGGAACACAGGGGGAATGCCAGCAAATATGGACATGACTGGTAGTAATTCTGTTATTACAGCACCAGCAGTACCTCTCTCTGGCAATACTGCAGCTTTATCAGTACCTAATTCTGTTAATTTGAAAGGGCCAGTCATGCCAGCAATGCCAGCTGGGAGTATCACTCCTGCTCCAACAATGCACACTTTAAAGGCAGCTGTACCCCCTATAGCACCTCCACCATTACCACCACCATCTATTCCCCCTCCCCCACTACCATTACCCCCTGTCTCTCTTCCAGGGAGCTGCATCCCAAGGCTTAATGCACCCATGCCTGTCCACTCATCTAATTCCAACTTGATGCCACTACTACCCAATTTATCCATTCCCCCACCTAATTTCAGTGTTCCCCCTCCCAACACAGCTGTTCCACCACCTCCGGTATCTGTATCTCTCCAGACTGTAACTACTTCTACTATCAAACTTCCAGATGTGACTGTACCACCACCAAATTTAAGGCCTCCAAGTAGCATTGGCATTCCTCTTCCGATGTCTAATTTAAATGTTCTGCCATTAAATCTCCCTCCTCCTCTTGATCCTTTGCAGAATCCTCTACTACAGGGATCAAATTCTGCCATCAGTAGTGTTCCTCCATGCCAGCCTTTGAATCCCCCCATTCCAACACCTGGAACAGGTGTTCCAGGTTCTTCTTTAATTTCCCCTCTTCATCCATTAAATAGTGTTCATTCAGTTTCTAATAACATGCCATTGCCTCCTGTTCTTACACCAAATCTTAACGAGTTTGACTCAAACCACATGTATGTAGGAAAGGACATGAGTGGCCCCAGGATAGAATACCCTTTGGGCTCCAGAAGTATTCATCTTATGCCATCCAGTACTTCTCGATCTGCAGGAGAGTTTCTAGTGGAAGCTGTCTGATGTCAATTGAAAATAAAAACTAAAGTTTATATAAAGGCGATAAATTATTACATAACTTTATAGCTTGCTCCGCCAAAGGTAAATTGTGTTGATTACAGTTAGCATTGTTGCAGATTTTAAATTGGTAATAAGGCTTTTTTTTTTCCCATAAGGTGCAATCTTTTTTTTTTTAGCAGTAACCTTGTAAGAAATTTCTTTCCGCAGTGGAATTAATTAAATACAAATAAATTATTTTATCTCAAAGTACAAAACAGTAATTCACTACCTCACTTTTTATTAGAATGTACTTTAACATTGTTACAGGACCAATCTGAACTAGATTTGACTATTTCAAGTAACAATAATGCTATCTGTATGAGCATCTCAAACTGCAAAAAATATCTGCTTATAAAATGATAGATTAAAATTGCTATTCAACTTCTGGTAAAGTTTCTGCAGGTCAGACGAGAAGATATAATGTCGGATGGAAATGCCCTCCACTATTTTTAACTTATTTACAATATTTATAGCAGTGATAAAAGGAGTTCTTAGTTTTTAAGTTATTCTATTAATTTATTGATTATCATTTAACTTTTTTTGTTTAATTACTGATTTTCAATGGCATTTGCTCACTCCAAAGCTTGTTCATCTATGCAAATCAAGGCTTTTAGTTTTTAAATTATTGATTAAAATATTTCTGTGCATTTTTTTTGTTTTTTTAAGTGATTAAGTCAGAGTGATTAAGTCTTGTAAGAAATGTTCCATGGTCTCTAATCAATTATATTAATCCATTCCATTCACAAACAATTCTGCCAGAGATTTCAGAGAGATTTCTTACATTGAAAATCTGTTTTTTGTTTAACGCAATTTATGTAACAGATTTAACTCAGGAAAGTTTAGTGTAATTCAGATTTTTGGACATAAAAAAGTAGAGAGGAAAAGTTCATCCTGTTTTTCTTTTATTCAATATACTTTCAAAGTTAATTAAACGTTAACATCTTTGAATTAAAAAATAATAATAACAATAGAATTTTGCATTGTACTTAACTTGCTTTAAATTTGTGATATATCTATGAAACAAGTTGCGTATGCAGCATCTTCAAATTTTCCTTATCTATTGTTCTTCTTCGTACTTTTCTTAATCTATCATATTAAATTTACAATTATTCTGAATTTTTAACTTTCCTTCAGTTTTATTTTCAGATACATTTCTTTATAAGCTTGGATTCTTGTTTATCTTACATTGTGGTTTGTGGATGAATTTCAAAATACCTAATTAAAATGTTAGTGTGAATGTTAAACATTTTACTTAGTGTTGTAATACAATTCTTTAGGTATTAAACAAAATACAGATGAGAAGAAGACACACACACAAACACACACACATTCATACTCAAATTTCCATTCAAAGCTAACGAAAGGGGTGATTTATTCACACTGCACTAATATTTTTTTTTTAACCTTTACAATTAGTTAAGGTGAAATAAGTGTGCTTTCTTATTGAAAAAGAAATTATTAAATTTTTAAAAAAGAAGAAGAAAGGTACAAATGAATAACCATTGTTAATCACACTTGCTATATAGACTGCCATTACAATAGTTGATTTAAGAAGGGTGTAGTTTCTAGCCAAATTGAATTCGTTAATAGAGCTAATCTTGGTTTTCTTAACTTATTTTTTTCTCATGTTTTTTTGTCTGAAAGTCTGAAAATGCTCATGATAATTTTTTTTTTTTTTTACTAGTTATCAAATATTTATTTGTTTTTGTTTTAAATCATAATTTTTGTGGAGTCATGCACAACATATCCATGCAACTGTAAATTTTGCACCATAAAAAAAAAACGGTTTGATTATAATTAATTTACAGTTTTATCTAAGTCAGGAAATAAAAGCTGAAGAAGTCAGAGACTTTTAATAATGATTATTTAGTGGTTGTGTAATTAAAACAGCTCACATTAGGCTTGTTTAAACGAGCCATTTTTACTGTTCCATTAATTTAAAATTCATACTTGCAACTTTTCCTCTCTTTTACAGTAACCCACATAAGAAAGTTGAAAATAAAATGCCTAGGTGTCTAATCTTCAGGTCAGATCTTTTTTGTTTATTGTTGTATCTTAACTTTTTATCATTTTTTTGTTATCTTTGACAAATAAGTTTTGTAAGATATTCTTTCATTATTTTATGTTTTCCTAACACTGTTGTATCGAAAATAAATGCAAAAATGCCACCCAATGATAACTTCATATTTCATCATAAAAACCTGGCATTCTTCACGATTTAATAATTCCTGGCCTGGTAACTTGTAACAAATGTAATTTTACAAACCACATATGAATATTTAACATCATTATAAATGATTTTACAATCAGAAAGGGCATTCTTATTTTAATGTCTAAAATAGCATTGTATACCAAAAGCTGTTGTTGTTCATCTAAACTAAATGGTATTTATTTAATGCCAAGTTTAGAATCTGAAATTTAAAAGAAATTGTTTCCAGATAGTTGATAATTAAACTCTTTCTTTATAGTTTTTGTAAATTTTACATCACTAACAATGACAGTAACATTTTTAAAATCATTAACAGTGGTTTATTCAGTGAATAAAGGCATTTATTTTACTGTCCTTTTTAAAACAGTAAATGCTATATCATCCTATCGAAGCCCTCTACCCTGTCATCACTTTGTGTCTCGGAATACTAACTCTTCCCAATTGTACATAGTTTATTGTAGAATCAGTATCATATGAAATGGTACGGTACGTAAATAAGATAGAATTGAAATTGAATAGAAGGTTAAGAGAATTAACAAAGTTTTCATCATCAGCAGGAGGTTAGCCAGAACAGAAATGTAGAAGTATTATGTTTCTGTAAAATTGAAAATTACAGGAAATTAGCAAGTTCATTGTTTGACATTCATTTTATTAAATAAGTCAAAATTCACATCTTCATTTAAAACTAAACTATCATCTACTGTAAGTATTTGAAGTAATTGACATATATCATATTTTTATTTTAGGAAATAATGATGCAATTTTCTTTCTTTCTTGATTGCTTTTTTTTCCCCTCTTATGTTTTTCCTTATTTTATTTTTATCTGTGGCCATATCTATTATAGAAGCAAGAATTAATTTTTAAGAATTGTTAAATTTTGAATTTTTTTTCTCTTTATTTGCTGTGTTGATATCTTTCTCTTCATTCTCCTAATTGTCACTCAATTAAAATTACCCTTTGATTACTATGATAAAGACCTCAACTCTTAATAAATTTAGGAAAATTAAAACACTTTCTTGCAAGGTGTCAATTACATTATTCTTTTCTTCAAATTGTAAAAGGAGTCTTCATTAATCGTCTGTTGTTGTTCTTTCTTCAACCTCCCCTTCCTATTAAAGTCGATGCAGGTTTCTATGTTTTTAGTCTTTCTTATACCTTGCCTTTAATAAATTGGTAGTAATCAATTACCTTTGATTTTCATTCAATGAAATAATTTTCAACATTGCTGAACTTCTCATCTTCAAATCTACACTGTCCATTATTAAGATTTCTTAATCTTTGGTTGAATATGAAATCATATTTACAAAAATTATTAAAATGATTTTCAGCATCCAAAAAGTTCCACAATGGACCCAATTATGCGGTCTAACGGCAATTAGCCGACCCTCTACCTATCCTTATCCTAGCATCCAAAAGAATTGCAGGACAATTAATATAGAAATTTTCTGCAGTTGATGTAGAAATCTACATCATTCTACTCCAAATTGGTCTTTTGAATTGGTCTTCATCCCAGTACAAATGACTGTCTTAATAGATATTTTCTTAACATTTTCAAGTAGTCTCTCAAACTTATTTATTTATTTGCTGCATTACGTACCATTTCAAGTAATAATATAATTCTTACAATGACTTAAAGTTCACTTAAAGAATATAATCCAGACACAAATACAGCTACAACTGGTAATATTAAGATTTCTGCTCCTGAAAAAGGTTGGAGACAAAAGATGGTACTTCTGTATTTCTCTGAAGTTAATTGCAATTTGTTTGTTTCAAAAGGCAAAAATCATTTGTTTTATCATTTCTACAAGCTAACAGAAATATGAATACTTTCTTTTTTCAGTATTCAGGAAGCAAATTGATGATTCAGTTTTACTCCTCAACAGTACAAATTATCATATGTACTAGGTTGTCTTCAAATTATACTGTCACTTGTATTTGATGGAGTACTTATAAAAGAAACGATTATGTCTAATTCTATGATTAGATTGAAAGAGTGGATAGTTTTTGGTATACATTGCTTTTGCAGTTTTTTATATATATGTTTTCACAATTTGCTTATTACTGTACAGTCTTACATTCTCTAATATGCATATTATCTAAATATATATATTCAACTGCCAAATAGTGTGATAATTACTAGTTTGTTAATACTAATCACAATTTGGGACACTGGTCATATAGATAACCTAAAGAGTTGTAAAACATTAAGAATTACTGAAATCTTTTACATACTCACTGCCATTTACTGTGATAAACCAATCAATTGAAGTAGCTTCCTTTAATTCACTGCCATCAGTATATGGTCCAAACTCCAGTGTCTTATACTTCTGTATGTACGTATTATGTAAATGTTCAATTATATATAAGTACATGTATTTATTATTTCTTTTCCATGTACAATATGTATATGAATTTATACTGATCAGTTCATGTATCTATAAGCAGGTAAATGGAATTTAAATGTAAAAAAATAAAATAATAAAAAATAAAAAAAAAAGTAAAAAATAAATAAAAAAATCATCTACAGGCAGATAGGACTAGTCCTCCTAGAGCTTGGCAGTCGTTATTTCTTAATTATAAATCAGAAAAGGTAGATCTCTGTTTTATCAAGGGAAAATGAGAATTAAGTAAATAAATAACTCCATAATCATTGTTGCCAATTTTACAATTTCTAGAGTGTGAAAGATAACTCTTACTATTACTCATTGCATCACTGCCTCATTCAGTATTCCTGCAATTTTTTTTTCTTTCTTTTTTTTTTTTTTGTTTTTAATTTTTTTTATTGATAATGAGAAACATAAAGTGACGTAAACTAACAGTTGCCAACTTTCCCGTTACTGACGTTACCGATAACTGAATGTTACTCAATGCACCACTGCCTCATTCAGTATTCCTGCAATTTTCTATTCTGTTCCAAACTATACCCTATGTCATTATGCAACAACGCCTCTTTTAACTTGTTTTGTAATAAGTTTAATTAGAATGTTATGAATGTGAGGGTAATTATAAACTATAGAATTTCAAAGCAAGTTTTAGTTTGTCGAGTAGAAAGTTATTGTAATAATACTGAATGCTTGCAGGAAATACTGAAACTTGAAAAAAGTTTATCATATAATTAAGGCTAATAGTAAAAGAGAACTTATTTGCAACTGCAGAATTCAATGGTAAGCGTAAAATTTTTATATCAGTATTGAATCATGGCTCTTTTATTAGGATGTAGTATTTGTCTCATTAGAAACAGTACATTTTTTTTTTAATTAGCTGTGTCAGCTGCTTCCTTTTATTTCTTATTTAATGTTTGCCCTCCCCTCTTTGAATTTAACCTTACCTGTATGCTTACCATTTAATGTATTATTGCTTTGACAATTACGTTTGTTATTTTGTTAATTCTTATTGTCATGTAATTGCTTGGAAAATGGCATAGTTCACTAGTTGGTAATTTATGAACCATTGTTATTCAGAGTATTTACAATTGTTATTATTCATAATAATGTATTTAACCATAGTTTTCAACCTGTTTGGAGTTTGTGCCGAGATGGTTTAATCCATTAGACTGTAATAGCTGGGAAGTTGCTGAAAGAACCTGATAAAATTAGCCCGATGAGTTTATATTTTAATAATGAAAATCACATATTAATTTCAAGATTGTTAACATTCAGTGATCCATTTAGAATATTTTTTGTACTAATATGAAAGTTTAATGAAGATAAAAGAGTTGAATATTGAAACAAAATTTAAGAAAGAAAAAAAAAACAAAAAACACAACACATTATTGAATTCAACACAGTATTGAATCGTTTCTACTCTTATAACATTAAAATTAATAACTGTTTTGTTGTTATTAAATTAAGATTAGTAAAATACCAAAATTTCATCAAAATCTTTTATATTTAATAACGTAACATCCCCAATTGCGATCCGAAAATTGAAATTGAGGAGGAAGCAAAATTCAAATATAGGGACTTCCTTGAATAGACTCTTAGTTTTTAATTTATCTAAATTCACTTTCTGAAAACCTGCTACAAAAAAATTGTTCAAGAAACTAAGGTAGTCATTGGGTCTCCTAACTTTATTACCAGATATCTTAAATCGTCATGCTACTGAATCCAGGATACATCAATACATTTTATTTAGTAATTTTAAAATTTGAAAGATGGCACTTTTCCAGGAGCTTAAATATCTTTTAATTAAAACTTTGAGTTATTTTAAATGAAAAATAATGAGTTCAAGCAAGTACCGATTATTTTTAAAAGTAAAATTCTGAAGACTTAAAAATAGTTGTGTCAATCTTGAAGGCGATTAATTTTGCTGCTGCCCATGAAATAGCTTGTTCACGCCACTAGTTTTTGTACAGCTTACTTGTTTTTGCAGCACTTACTTAATTCAGAAGTACTTGTTCACCTAGAAATGGCTGTGGAATTCGTTCAAAAATGGGAAATTAATAAAAATACGAAGAAAAAAATTGTGATGAATAGTATTTTCTTTTGATTTATTAAAAATAAATATTTTTATAATTATTTCTAGTATTATGATTTTGCTAAGTATGCTTGATCATTTCCATCACGCATTACAACTGAACACTTAGTTCAGCTCTTAGAATGAAATGAGTTTTAAATCATTGCTTTTAATTTGTTGGTTGTAGTTATACGACTTAATGGCAAGGCAACAAAAACAAATATTTGCATTTTTTTTTTTTGTTATTTTGCTTGGCTTGAAGAAAAATTATAATTCTGATATTTTTTGTATGTATTTTAGAAATTCTGACTTAAGATGTGAATGATGGGACAAATTGTATACATCATTTAGTTGAAATTTATCTAAAAATGCATCATTTAATGTACAATAATTAATGTAGTTCTTCCTATAACTTGATGTACTACTTCACCTTGATATATCATGAAATCCTAGCTTCATACTTTTCATTGTCAAAGAGCTTAAATGTATACGAATGAGACAGAAGTGAATGCAAATTCTTAATTATTCATAGAAAGAAACGCATCAAATTATTGAAAGACAATCTTAGATTAAGTACATTTTTATATGTATTTAATATTTCATCAGTAATTTTCTATCACTTCAACAACTGCATTTTTTTTTTATTTCAATGACCAATTAAGAAATTTGCTCTGGTATAAGGGCCGCAGTGATTCTGAAAGCTATTTTACATGTATTTGAATTGATGGCTTCCCTGCCTGCCATAGAAATCGGCAGAGATAGTTGAATTCTTCTCTCATAAGGTTAGCAGGAATTTACCTTCTTATAGCAGTTCAGTGTGTCAGTTCTTTAGCTAATTGTTTGTTTGTTTGAAACAGTTAGTAAAATTATAAACTTCAAACTATGTTAAAAGGCAGAGGAAATGTATAGGAAAGTAATTAAATATCCCAGCACTAGATAATGCTACTAAACTTAAAAACAGGTTTCATCATTTCAGTGTTTTCAGGCGAGAACATTAGTTTCTTTCACGCTAACCTATTTTTTAATCATTATTTTGGAGGATTATAGGCTTAAAATTCCTGATCTCTTGTATACACAGACTAACATTATTTTGTTGATAGAATGCAGTCATTTGGGAATAAGATCCTGAGGTAAAGTGCCACTGATAAAATAGTTGAAAATTAAAGAAAATATTTAATCAAAATTTCACTATACAGCTAGAAATAACGTTACATACACATCTTACATTTTTTACTCCAAAAAAAATCTTAATTTTAATTGCAAATTAAGACCAAACTCAAAACATTTAGAACTGATGATTTTTCAAAACGGAATTAAGATATGACATTAATTTCATATTTTTACTAAAATATTCTAAGTGTGATATATATATATAAGTACCAAATTACCTAAAGCATTTTCATTGTAAATTCTTTATCTGCTTTTAAACTATTACAAATTGAATTAAAAGTTAACTAAGTCATTCCATACGAAGTTACTGTTTAAAATGCCAGAAACATACTTCCCAGTCATTAATTGTTAATTTGTTGATATAATTTTGTGATAATTTTTTTTCTTCTTTTTGTAATCTTTATCACAGATTTGAGCATATGCAACTTTTTTAATATTTTTTTTTCTTTTTTTAATTCCCCAGTGAATAGTGGATATAGTTATTTTACAAGGAATTTTGAAAGTTTGTAAATATTAAAACAAATTTAGTAGAATGTATAAAGATTAAACAAAAAGGGAAAAAGGGCAAGTAAATGTTCTGAAATTAGTTTTTCTTGTTGATTTCATATTTTTCATATTATAATCTCCTATTGTAATTTATTTGATCCCCGAGTTTTTGAGATCTTTTTCTCTTACAGTTATGTGACTTATTTAATATTTATTTTATTTTTAAATTGATTGCATGTAACCACATTACATCATCCCGTCGTAATACTTTATTTCTTTCTATTTCTTTTTTTTTTTTTATTCTAATCATTTACTTTGTTTTTCATAATTTCTTTTCTTTAAAGTCTCTCTTTAGTAAATAAAAGTTTTAATTACTGAAAGCATTGGCATTCATTAAAAGAAACATTTATTTTATTTTATTTTTTGTTACATTTTGATTCCATCAATGAATAAAAAGAATAGCATTATTCAATATTAATGTTAGCATTGATTGATTTTAAGAAATTATTTTAGTTAAAAAAGTAACAAAAAAAATTATTATTCATTATTAATAGTCGTAATATTTTAATATTATGAAGAAGATGTTAATTCCTTAAGATTTCTATTCAAAAGGTTTTTGATTTATGTGAATATAATCAGTTTGTAAAGTTTATTGAATTTTTTCTACATTTTTCTTTTGAAAGAGTCTTTGTAATGCAGTTATGCTGATTAGATATTAAAAAACAAAACCATTTTTAAATTTGTTTAATCACTGGAGTTTTATTATTAAAATCGTTTCCTATTTCTAACAAACACAAACAAAATCTATGGCTGTTAAGTAAAACTCAAGCAATTCGCAAATTTTTTTCTACCCATGAGAAGAACAGCTACCAAAGGGCATTTATAATTTTGGTCTAGTGTTTGGAAAGTCCAAATAAGTATGCTGCTTTTATTCACAATAGCTCAGAGGCATATTGTGAATATAGAAAGATATCAAGTATAAGGTTCCTATGTGATATAATTTACCCATAGATAAATGAATCTCGGATCGGCATCCTACCTTTGTCTTGCATATTGATGTTTACAATCTCTTTGAACATGGTAACCCAAAACAATTAATCCAGAGAAGATGAAATTGTAGATTTAAGCTACTAGTAAAGTTCTTATCGACATTTGGAACTTGAATCAATAATAATAGCCTAGACAAAAGAAAGGGTTAACGTGCTGACAAATTTCACTGAAAATGTCTGTTAAGCCCAGCACAGAATAAACAAAATTAAACAAAAATTTGTTTATTGCCTTTTCGCCTTTGGGAGGTCACAGCCAGGTTGGCTGTTGACTTTACCATAGGCTGCGCCTTTCTGATTCATTTTATCGAGGGTGGCAGGTTAGGGCTGATGTTCCCGTAGAAGGGTGAAACAGCTGTTCCCTAATCCACCCCGTAAAATGAATCGGAAAAGGCAATTTTTTTTTTGTTTATTCTGTGCTGGGCTTATCAGACATTTTCAATAACAGTCTAGAGTTTACAAAAAATATTCTATATGTAAATTCTTTGCTTTTTTGTTATATATGTTATATTCTTGATTGTTTTTGGCTTATTGGAAAAATTATTTCTTTTATTTATTGGGCCATTTCAGAAAATCCACCAAGTGATGGAGAAACTAAAAAAAACTATAAAAGATTTTCAGACGATTGAAATTTTTTTTTTTTCCTCAAAACTTGTGCTTTGCGTAGCTGTATCAAAAAAAAAAAAAAACTGAAATCAATTCAGCTTAAAAATTATATTATTATATTGTAGGTGCTTTACAATATGCAAAATTCTTGTCAGTTTGATAAATGTGACATAACTGATTTGGTTTTTACAGGATAAATGAAACAAGAACATATCTGTGAATGTAAAAAGATGATATTTTCTTTAATTCAATTCACCAATTTTTTAAATTTATTATATCATGACATTTTTAGAAGGCTTGATTATATGAAACCATGGCAGATCAAATACTCAAAATAACTGACCTATCTGAGTTTTCCAAATATTCAAAAAAAAAACTTTTTTGCTTAATCCCAAATGAAGTTGGAAGAAAGAAGATCAAGAATAAAGTCATGTAAATCCACATTCTGAGAATTTAGAGAAGCTGAAACTAGACAAACCCATACAGGAATGATAGATGTATTCATTTCAACATATCTAAATCATTATTTTAAGTACAGTGGATTTTGCAAGCAATGTTTAAATTCCTGCCACTTACTACAAATATGGAACATTATGAAATTTAGAACCATAGGCTTAAATTAAAAAAATGTTAAATCATGAGGAGGGAGGCATAGCAGAAAAAGAACAGAAAATATATGAAACAACTATTTCAATAAAGAGTATATAATTATGGTAAATGTCCTCCATTTAATATGGAGTTTATCTTTTAATCATGTTTGTTCGGTACAAATTTTGCAATTGATTTTAAACTAGCTTCCCAATGAGCTAGAGACTTGAAACTTTAAACATAGCTCAGAACTGGATGACAATGCAATATTATCTCGCTTTCTTAACCTTAACATTGTCTGTTCGTTAAGGAACCCTACTTCTTTGGATGAAAGGTTGGTGCAGCAGAGCGCTTTGTTGCTGATGCGCAGTAATAATATATCAATCTGTTTAAATTTTTTACCACAGTTTTATTTAAATAATATTAATAGTGAATAATGCATTAATGACAATTTCTTCGATGGTCAAGGAGACAGCCACCCAATGCAAGCGACGCCTACAGAAGGAGAAGCAAAAACGACAAGAGAAGAGAAACTGAAATTTACCACATCTTTGTTATAATCTCATCAAAATGTTTAAAATTGATTGAAAAATTTCATACACAACAAGCTGAAAATAGTTATTTAAAAAAAAAAAAAATTTTAATATACAGCAACCCCTCGTTATATCGCGCTTCCCGGGAGACAAGCAAAAAACCACGATATTACGAGCGACCTGATAAATATTATACATTTGATGTTTTTATGCTCTCAACAACGTTTTTAAACTGAAACACATAGTATGTATTTGAAAGATAAAACTAAATCATATTAAATAATATAACTACTCTAGAAAAAGAAACAAAAATTTAGACAGGACTTATTATTATTAATTACTATAAACATTACACGTTATTGCACAGGTAATACAAACTATACATATTCCACTCATTTTCTAGTAAAAAAATCCATCTAAAGTCAGCTGCTTTGATTTTTCTCGTAAAACCTGTTTTCCAGCAAATATTAAAGAACGAAAGATTATTAATTGCATCTCACCAATATTAGAGGAATTGCATCTTTCGAATGCATTATATGCTTTCTCCATCATTTCTACTGCTTCCTTCATGGTCACAGAAGGATTAGGTGCCTCTTCTTCGTCATCGTCACTATCATCCTCCTTTGGGTTGACTCCCTGCACTTGAACTGTAATTTGTTCATCAGAGAGATATTCCGTAGTCTCTTCGTCGTCATCGCATCTAATCCAATCTCTCACTTCAACTTCAGAAACATCTAAACCGAGTGACTTGGAATGAACTAATAGAAGCTCCGTTGAACCGTCATCTTGAACTTTTTTTTCCCCTCCCTTTTTTCTTTGTCGGAGATCTTGACCATGTGTCTCATGTCGATTTTAAGAAAAGTACACATGGAAAAAAAACGGGGGAAAAATTGGGAGACATGCTACAATGCGCGATGTATCCGAATGCGCGATATAGCGAGGGGTTACTGTACCACGTTTTTAAGATGGACTAAAAAGTATAAAATAATTTTCCCTAGCCCCATACAGGTAGTCCTGAAACTTTGTGATTGTAAATTTTTAATAGCTATAAAAATACTTGTAAGAATTAAAATGAAAAACATGGGGTGTAAGATAATATACATTCCATCCATACTATCTCAAATATCTATTGTTTGCGCCCCAAGTTTCAGGACTATCTGTATGGAGCTAGAAAAATTATTTTATACTTTTTAGTCAGTCTTAAAAATGTGGTATATTAAAAAAAAATATTTTTTTTAAATAATTATTTCATAAGTAAAAAGCTGAAGTTGATTTTCTCTATTCTCTTTCAAAATCAGTGTATAGCTAATATTAAAAACTGGATCAGAAACTTTTGAAGTAAGCCTTAGAAATCGATAGCAGTGCCGTATCACTATCAGTAGCATCTTTACAATTCTGTTTGGGAGGTATCCTTCAATCCCAGTAGTCCCTCCCCCACTTTAACTATGCCACTGTCATTACTCATACAGACAGAGCTTGAGGAATTAATTAATGGTAATTTGTACAAAACTTTAGATTCCGTCATCCAAAATTAACCAGCAGGGGAAACTGTTGCTTCTACATGTTAGGATAACACAATTCATACAAATAAAATCAGAAAATACTTCTCCACAAATAAGTCCACTGTATACCAATATCATTTATTACTAGGTAACATTGTCACAATGCCTTGCAAAATGAATAAAATGATGAAATTGTTCAAATTAGTGATTTACATAAAAAGTTAAAGTGTCCCTCTACAGGCCTGGACAGGCCTTTGGGACACGGGAGGTCAGGCTCCCAGCGTTTCGTGACCAATGGGACGAAGTTGAGGTCGGGTGGTCAGCCCGACGCCCGCCCACCTTTAACTCCCGGGAAAGAAACCCGATACCCATTCCACAGAGGCCTGGGTAGACCCTAGGACCCGTTTGAAGGTGAATGGAGCATAGAAAAATCCCCGCTCTCCGCCGAGGCCGGGGATCGAACCCGCCACCTCCAACCCGCAGCCAAGTGCCCTGACCACTCGACTACCGGGCCCACTAGTGATTTACATGCCAGACTCTTTACTTACGGGTCTAATTTGTGTCACTTAATTGGAAGCTGGCCTTGTTTAAAATTTGACTTCTCTTGATAAATAGTTAAATTATTATTGCAGCAATTAACAGCACCATTAAAATGCTATGATTTTAGCTATCATTATAGATATGTACAAATTATTTTGGTACAAAATGCATTTAAGAGTTATTTTCTTGCGTTTTTTAATCTTGTGATTCATAATATCACAGTATTGGAATATCTGTAATAAACTCCAATAGATCCGTTTGAACCAAGTGACTTGTAATTTTTTTCTGAAAGTGAGAAATTTAGGCTTAAGCTTTATCAAAGACTGTAACTTTATTTTATAACAATGAAAATAAGCAAATACAGACTAAACATTTAATTAGAAACAACTGTTTAAATTATATTGGATGCTGAAAATCCTACATCCAAATTTCACTAAACAAAAAGGATCATTATGCAGAAATCGAGTTGTAAGGACCTGTCTTTGAAATACAGCATCAGGAAAGAATGAAAAAGCAATTATAAATAAGGACTATAATTTATTTTCATGTCTGAAAATTATTCTGGAGTCCAGGAGTAACCATGGAGGAAATTACTAAATAAATAAACTAGATGAATCATAAAAAAATAAAAACGAAGATATTTATCTGTTAGCAACAATCTGTGTAAGTAAATACCCTGATTGCCAAGAACATTAGCTCATACCAGAAGCAGCAGTCAGAATTACACTTGGCATAGGCAACTAGAATTATGCAAATAACTGATTACAACATCAGAGCAAATGGGCCTTTTATTCAGACAAAACACCACAGGCCGATGGTCTCTTTGCATCATACAGCCCTAGTGTGAGTACATGGGACTATATGGCTTGGTAGGGAGTCGAGACATTGAATGCTTTCCTGTGGAAGATCATCCCATAGTTTTTCTGTTCCTTCCCACTGATGGCTGAAACTCCATCCCAGCTAGTCCCAAACATTTTCAATGAGCGACAAATCTAAGAGACGGGCCAAGCAAGGATGTCAACAGCAGGGAGGCAGTCCAGGGACACCCATGCTCTGTGGGCAGGCATTATCTTGTTGGAAAACGGATTACTGTAGCTGCTCCATGAAGGGAACCACATGAGATGGCAGAATCTTGTGAACGTACTGCTACGCCATTAGTATTCCCTTGATCACTACCAGCGGAAACCGAGAATTGAATTGAAATGGTTCCCCACACCATGATGCCACTAGTCCTAGTGGTGTGTCGCTCAACAATGCAATCCTGATTTGCACTGCCCAATGCGTCATACTCAATTACGTGTTCAGACAAACTTGGATTCATGACTAAACACAGTTTGTTGTCATTAAAATAGCCACCCGCTCACTATACTATAAAGAAAACTGCTAATGGTGGAGTGTTAATGAAAGACAGCATAAGGGGTGTCGAGAATACAAGTAGCCTCGCAATCATGTGGTTAGACACTGGTTTCTAGTGATACAACTACATGCCTCTGTATGGTGGACAAGGACACCTTTGGATCAGTTTGCATCTGTAGGACATAATCCTCTCTTCTGGTAGCTGCCTAGGGTCTCCCAGTGCCTTCCCCTATGCTTGTGTGTGTCCCCAACATCGTTGTACAGTTCAGTCAGAAAAGTTCAGGTGGTGGCCAATTCACCGGAGTGATCAGTCTGCCTCCCACATTCCAATGATATAACTCCTCTCAAACTCTTGCCAGTTGTTCAAAACTCTGTGAAATGCATCATTGAGGCATACTGAGGACTCAGAGCCCTGCACTGAACAACCACACTAATTATAAAGCACACAGCGGTCATTTGACATAACCATACTTATATTAACAACCCTGGTGGTAGTTCTCAGTAGGCAGTCGCAGCCCAACTGCAATCTGTGGCACAACTACCTGAGATGGTGCCGTGTAGTTTTTAGAACATTTGTTCTGGATACACTACTTTTTTTGGCAATGAGTGCACATCAAGCTTGTTCTAGTCAAGTCTGTCAGGGAACAGTATATATTTTTTCCACAGTATACACAAAACAAAATTCAGTAGAGGATAAAAAAATATCTAGGTAATATGAAATTAAAGTCACAGAATACAATATATAAGCATGAGTTGAGAAATTTATAACAGCCATGAATTGAAATAATCTCTGCATAGAAAGATAGATATTGATGTTAGAAAAATGGATGATATTCAGATATTAATGCCTTTGAAATCATTGAAGCATTGTCAGTTTTAAGCTGCTAAATTTTAGAAAAATCTGATTTGGTGTTTTTTCTATAAGGCTCAATTTATGGAATCGAAGCCTGACTTTTTAAGATATCAGTCGGAAACTATTTTGATCCTGCCTTAGTTAATGATTGCCATGAAAGAAGTTACAGCTCTTGTCATTTCTGTTTTGCCTCATTGTTTTCTTGATTACCTGATATTAATTGTACTGATTGTGCTTGAATAAATTATAAATTAACATTACTTAATAGAACTACAAAATGGTGTTTTTATTTCAAAAATTCAGTGTTAGTTGTATAATACAGCTTTATTAAATGTTGTAAATTGAATAAAAAAATGGAAAATGCTATCATACTGGAAAAAAATCCTGCACCAAATTTTTCAGCATTTTCAGAAAAAGATCCAATTAACTAATTACAATATGATTTTACGAAAAGGTTAAAAGCATCATGCCTTTACTCTGATGTGAAGCCAGGCCGTACAGGAGGTAAGGTTTCAAAGATTGCCAGCCAATGGGACTAAAATTTAGGTCAGAGGAGACACCCACCTGCCTTAACCACTGGGATATTTCTAACTTGAGAAAAATAAAATTATATGTTATTGTTAACAATGAATTTATAGTGTTCTGTTATTTCAACTCTATGGTTCCTTATTTTTGCTTTGTTTAAATTGTGGCCCTTGAAGTGAAACTAGTTTGAATCTACTACAAGGTCAAAACTAATGATCTTATAATCCTCGTAGGTAGGTATTTCCTATCCCGGGCTGTCTATGGCCCATGGGAGCTTGAACGATACAGGCTCTGACATTTTAGTGTGCATTGGAATTTGTAACTGAGATCGATGGTCAACCCAATGCTTGCCCATCTTTTACCCCAGGAATGAAACCCAGTCCACATTTTACAGAAGATTGGATGAAAAGTAAGGCTCGTCTGGAGGAAATTTAACTTGAAATCTCGATCTCTGCCAAAGATTGAATCCGGTTCCTGCAGCATTTAATTTATTGCCTATATTATACAGTAGGGCTATTAATTTATATATGCAAACATCCCCATGCATGCGGTCGCAGGTGCTGAAGTATATTATATTCCATATGCGCTGCACAGCTATAAACAGTAAGATTGTCCACTGAGGAAAAGATTTTTTTTTTTTGTTTAGTATTATTTCAACTCGTACAAAACAGGAAGGCAAAATGATCCAGGTTCATGGTTTGTTTGAGATCAACTTATAGAATGCTTTGGTTGGATGAGCATCCAGTAATTCTGTTATGATGTCCGAAAACACTGGACACCAATGATAATCATAAGTGTTTCAATCAAATTATGCAACCACCACAGCAAAGTCAGTGGAGAACTGCTTTAACATGATCAACAGTCAGCTTTAAAAAATATTGAAACATTGAATGTGTAATACCTACAAGATCCAAGTTGTTCAACAATTCCGGATTATGCTGTGATGCATCAGTACTGTGCCTTGCAATATGACAACATCTGTTTCAGTGAGGAAGTCCACTTTCATCTGACAGATCATGTAAACAGACGTCGGAAAAGCTTCCAGCGCACTGCGATGCAGGAAGTATCGTTACACAGTAAAAGTGACAATGGTGCCCTGTATCAGGACATGGGTTATTGATTCTTACTCAGTTGTGCAGAATGGACGTCAGTTACAGTTAATTAAGGTTCTGACACCTTCTATTGCTGACCTAAGGAGGTGTTGCAGAGTTTGGAACTTTTCTTTTTGTGACCAGTTCTTTCAACAGGATGGGGCAACATGCTACACATCATATGCATCAAGAGCATTTTTATAGGAAATATTCAGATGTAATGTTATTGCATGTTTCATTGATTTTTTTGTACCCTTCCCATTCTCCTGATCTAATGTCATCGGATGTATATATATGTGGATCATGCTGAAGGAGTGGATGTTCCAAGAAAACCTTCCATCCACAGTGCAGCGGCTGAAACAGAAAATCATTAAGATAAGACAGAAAACATGCAGATCCATTATTCCCTAACATGGCTAGAAACAAGGAGGAACTCTATAAACTATGCATCAAATTGAAATGCAATTGAGAACATTTGGAACATGTTTTTTTATATAGCGTATTCTTTTTTTATTTAAAATCATAAACAATCATCGTAGTTGATGAACCAAATCAAAAGTTCAGTACAATAAATTAATAACCATACTATAGAACCACCAAGCCCACAAAACCTTCATATTGTAGGCAGTTGCATTCCGGGCAGAAAACTAGAACCCCACTTCCTAAGCTACAAGCATAAACTTCCAGTCTTTTAACCATCTCTGACGAGATGTGATACCTTAAAGCAGACTGTCCCGAGATGCTTAGAAGATTGGCAACCATAAGGTTTAGGAAATAGAGGAATACATTTTTCTCAACTTGTATACACAAGCTGCAGAAATGGAATTACACTATAGAATCGTATAGTGAATTTCATACATTTTATTCTAATAAGGCTGCAAAGTACAAATGAGTGCCATTCATAAAATTCGGGCTTGATTTCAGTTTCTTTTAGGTACCCACATTCCATTGTAAAAAGTCTGAAGGGAAATCCAGTCAGATTGTGTATTGAAACAAGATTCATTAAAATTTAAAAATAAATAAAATAAGTTTACCTTTTATTTTTTTATTTGGGGTGGGGGGTGGGGGATTTGTAATTTGATGATTATACGGTACGACATTATACAGGATATTCCGTATAAGACAGGTGACAACTCCTGATTCCATATACTGGTTATGCAATGTTTATATAACAAATAAATAAATGTATCCACTCTTTTCTTATAATAGTAAAAAATGAATTCACTACAACAAGATAGTATTTCGACGAGAAATAGCAGAAATTTCAAATTTGAGTTAACCTAGTAAAACCATTATATATTTAAGATTTTTTTCAGTAACATAAGCTATGCAAGAAACTACAGATAATGCATTATGACTATTACTTTGTAAACAGTTTTTGTAGAGAGAATTGCACTAGTTTTTTATTTATTCTCATTTCAGTCATTGACTGACTTAATAATTTAAGATTTATTTATTTGTTTTGTTGGATAGTAGCAGAATGGAATTTACAAAGATGTTAAAATGCTATGTAGTGCATAAGAAAAAAAAAAAATATTAGAATTGTTTGATAACATTTTATCTTCTTATTAAGGCCTGGAACAGTGGCTTTTAAAGTTGTCATTATCAGTCCTGCTACTTAAAAACTACCACTGCAGCTGTTTTTAACAAGTAATGTAATTTAATATATTCAGACATACAATACAAACCAGTATGTGTATTCCTACATGAATTCTGAACACTATGGTGAAATTGTTTTGTCGATCCGACCTTCTGTTCGGAGGTGGTCACACACGGATGGGTGGACAGGACAAACGCAGCAGCTACTTGCATTAACAAATTCCTTGATTTCAAATTAAAAAAATAATTCAATAAAAATAACAATCAGCTTTTTTGAGCTTGTACATCAATTTTATTTTCTTAATTATTCCTCACAAAAGAGACATCATTAGAAATCAGATTCATTTCTAAAAAATATTTTGTACATTTTTTTTATTACATTAATACAGGAGGAAGCTTCAGGCTTTTGCGTGACAACTTTTTATCATGTCTTGGAGAATGTTTATCAAGTAAAGCAGAAGCCTCTCCAGTTTGATTGTAAGTTTGTATCTGTTTATGCAGTCTGTTTATTTCTTGCCTCTGAACTTCAATAATGTTTTCTCTTTCTGTTAATTTCTCATCTCTTTCAGCAACAGCCTCATTAACTTGGCTAATAATGGTCTCTATCTTTGCTTGAATTTCACCTTTGTTGATTTTGTCCTTTCCAACCTGAAGCATTTTCTCTAAATCATCCAATTGTGAACGAGCATATTTTAGTTCTTGGCGAAGATCATTAATTTCTTTAATAAGCATCACATTTTGCTGTAAAAAAGATAGAAGTTTTAAGTTTTTGTTTTTTTCATTTTATATATACAAGATATTGAATGTTACACAATTATATGTTTTTGTTTTTTAAATATATAACAAATATTTTTTTATGAAATTACAGTGAAGGGAATTAAGAGAAATCGCCTAACATACTAAAGCTTCTAGATGGATTGTAATTTATTGCTATTTTTTTTTTTAGCTTGGAGCTTTGGTCTGTTTTTCTATCAGGTGAGAATGTTTTCAAGATGATAAAGAATACAGTTTCATCACAAAGTCATTTCACTGATTTTATTCGAAGTGCTTTAAACTACTTTTGTTAATATTCATGAAACCATGCAAAACATCCTCAGTTTTATCTTTTAATTGCTATTCTGCAAGGCTTACATTTTCAATTTATCACAGGATTTCATTCTTGGGCTGCCAGGTGAACCATGAAAAACCCAAAGGCAATCTACTGCCAACCATGAGGCTTCTCTTTAGAGATCTGAAGTGTTTTAAGTTTCTAGATCTTTCTCTAAGACTTATCCACATCTCTTTGGATGAGAAAATTTTGCTTGGAAGCCGAGCAAAAATATTATCAAAAGAAATGGAAAACTATACAGAATATGCAAAAATTATCCTTAAACAACAATATAAGCAAATCTTAAATTTAAATTAGAAATATATGGCATTTCAGGAGAAGCTCGACACCTTTTTCCAGTTTTCAACACCTTATCTGAACTAAAACTTTATTTATTAAGAGATTAAAAACAAAACAAAAAAAGCATATTTTAGTAAAAGAAGGGCTAAAAGTATGCTTGTTAGAAATTAAACTACTATTAAAAACTGTAAACTGATATGGTTACATATTTATATTTCTTTTTTAGATTTCTTAGATGCAGATGTGGAACCCCTCCTCCTTTCACACACACACAAAATAATGAACACAGTTTTGCATGTTTGTAAGATGAAGGAAGATAAAATTCCCAAAACAATAATGCCTGGCAAAATACTACAGATGTAAAGCCCATCCCTTTTTTTTTTTTTTTTTTCAGCTTTTGTTCCACAGTGTTCAACATTGTTTCCTCAGCCAGTATCCAGGCAACTGTATTGAACCGTATTGAACTGTGTGGAAATGCATGCGTAAAGTGCTGAAGTTTTACCCTTACAGGATTAGCAAAGTCCAACAACTGGTTCAAGGGGATGTGGAAACGCGCCTGCATTCCTCTCACCTGTTCCTAACTCGGATGGAAGTGGACGATACATGGCCTTGGAACATTCTATGGAGTGATGAGGTGCATTTTTATTTCAGAGGCACTGTCAATACACACAACTGTTGGATTTTGGCTACTGAGAACCCTCATGCTATTGATCAGATGCCGCTGCATCCAGTGAAGGTCACAGTGTAGTATGGCTTTACCGCTTCCTTCATAATTGGTCCATATTTTTTTGAAGAAATGCAACCAACAGGACCAGTGACATGTTCTGTCACTGCAGTGCAATATCAACAGATGCTGCGAAATTTCGTTATTCCAGAACTTCAAAAGCATGGATGTCTTGACACTGCTGTATTCATGTAGGATGAAGTGGCCCCTCACATAGGATCGACAGTACAGCAAGTCCTATGTCAGCATTTCATCAATCACATAATTAGTCGAGCATTCCCGACGATGTGGCCTGCACGTTTGCCTTATCTCATGCCATGTGACTTTTGGTTGTGGGGTTACTTGAAAGCATTGGTTTACCAAAGACACGATAGTTTGACAACATTGAAGGACTGAATACTGCTTCATGTGAGACAAATCTCTGGAGATTTACTGCGGTCTGCAGTAGAATCTACGATCCATAGAATGCAGATTTTGAATGTGCAAGGGCAACATATTGAACTGTATGTGTAACTGACTAACAATAAAACCTATTGTTAACTGTACACTTTTGTTTTATTTCCTATATCTGATTAGCTCAGCATACAGCACTAGTTTTTCCCCTGGTGGTGACATTCGGAACTAAAAAAATTTTTCTGCGAAATCATAAACCCATGATCTGAATAGTATAGATTTTTGGCCCAACAGTTTTTTGCCTATCGCACTCCAAACATGTCTTGTTTAATTATGGCACCCAGTATTTGTCAGTCATTGAAATTTTGTACAAGTCTACAACAAACTTATTTACAATAAAAGAATGCAGAATCTCTTAAAAAAACACAGAATTAAAATTTCTCTTCATTTGACAGGATTATAGCAATGATATTTTATAACTATTAAGAAAACTGTAAAAAGTTACTATTAAAAAGGGCCAAGACAATTAATAATCAAGTAAAATTGAAGAGGATGAAATATGCAAGCACAATAATAAATGGAAACAAATTTACTTATAGAGGGTTTTTGGTGAAGTTTTTTTTTTTCCTGTAACGATATGTATAGTTGAATAATTTACGTGTGTTGAAATGGATTAACCAAGACAGAAAAGGCCACACACACAAACTACTAATGCATTTAAATTAATGATGATCAAAATTACAGACGTTTCGATTTGCTACATTATACAAATCTTTCTCATCATTAATTTAAATGCATTAGTAGTTTGTGTGTCTGGCCTTTTCTGTCTTGATATGTATAGTTTTTATAAGATTTCTTTTTGTGATACTTATATACTTATTGTACAATATAAATGAACTTATTTGAAATTATTAATTTTAAGCTAATAAGTATAGGAATATAAAAATACATACTTGCATAATTCTAATATAATCACTTTGATGCAGTTTTGTATCTTTATTAAGTTTTTTCCTCAAGGATGTAAGAGTATGTTCCAGATGCTCCCTTTGTCTTGCATATTCTGATAATATATCTAAATCATCTTCCACTAGACTAGCTCCCTAAAAGATATATTTATAATTATTTGTATTTAAAATAAACAGACGCTTACTTAGAATTAAAAAACCTTAAACCCATAATTATGAGTTTTGATTACCATAGAAAAAGTAGCAGATCAGTTTTATTTATTTATAATATTTCAAGTAAAAATATATTATTTGTTGCATTTTGTAATTAAACTTTGGCAAGTCGCAGTGAATATCAGCCGCTGACACTTACTTTGTCTATAGAAAGTGTGTAACCCTTGCACTTTTAAGGGAGACCATTTTTCCCAGTGGGTTGCCATGTTGAATTGTCATATCACAGCTACTATTAAGGCACACAATTTAAATCACTTAACACTGACTACATCAGCAACTTTTGAGTTTTCAAAAAAATCCGTGTCTTGATTAATACTACTCATAAAACTGTTGTCTGATTAACACACATTTTCTAAGCTTTTCAGAGATTTCTCACTACTGTGATGGCTGATCTTTTAATCTTAACTGTTTTCAACTTCTTTTCAGTGAAAATAACTATTTTGCTTATGCTAAGGTTCAACAATCTCTGTTTATTAAAATTTAACTTGTTCTTCTGGGGCAGTCAGATATATTGGTCATTATAGTTTTTTTGCACTGAATTGGTCATTTCATAGCTAATTGTCTTAATTTCTGTTGTGATGGCTATTGATTTACAAAGAACTAGATAATTTCTTGGAGTTTTACAAAAGGTTGTTTTATTCATTCCATATATTCACTTTTTCCAATATTTTCTTTTTTTGCAGAGAAATCGTGTACCTCATCTCTAAAGCTTTCCCATGTTCCAATCATGAAATGTATCTTAATATTATGTACTACATTTATAAGAAATTATGAAGTTCTCTGTTTTATTTATATAAAGAACTTCACAATGTCCTCTATGTCATTATACAGTGTTTCAATATTAGATATTCAATCCAGTTCGCAAAGACCCCCCATTCATCAGCAGTCTCTTTGATTGTCAAACTTCCTTTCTCTCATTTGGAACAATAGTTAAAACTTTGTTCTAGTCTGCAAAGATCTATCTCAGAATGCTATTAGTTTAGGCCTACAAAACTTTGTTAATCTACTTTTCCTACAGATATGTTAACAGATTTTTTTTTTTTTTTTTTGCTGCCATCTGAACTTGATAAGTGGTACAGATATTATCTCGTTCACAGATGATGGGTTTGATAATTTAAGCATATTATGTAATTCTAGTTTAGTTTAGTTTTAGTTTATCCAATGCCAGATCTTGGCATCTCTGCCATTCGCCGACGAACCTCCCAGTAAAGACCTGTTTGATTTCTTTCCTCAAAATCAGCCAAGCCTTTACATTTCTCCAGATGTGGGCCATCCATTCTTCCTAAATCACATAAGGGACAAATATTAGAATCAGCTAAACCTATTCGATGAAGGTGAGCTTGCAAATAATCGTGGCTATTCTGTAATTCTAAAATATGTCCTTTCATGATATTCCTTTCTTTTGAAATGCTGGAGTTAGGATGACATGTTTAGTGCATCCCATACAATTATTTTATGTAACTGGTCTTAAGTTTTCACATTGTTATTTACAATTCTGACTGACTGTTTATTTTTTAAAATCTTCTGAAAGTCAGGAAGCACGAAAAGTTAATTAAGTGAAGAATAATACTCGGGGCCGCCCAGAGGGGGAGGAAGCAAAAGGGGCAGATTGCCCCGGGGCCCCACAAAAATAGCTCAAAGAGGGGCCACATCAGGCCTGGATTTCCGCCTAGGCCCAGAAGGGCCCGGCATTTTTTTTTTTTTGGCTGTTGAATCGGAGATTCCGTTTTTTTGTTTTTTTTTTGGTTGTAGATTTTTGGGATGGGGGGGAGGGGCGCAAATATCAAGTGCCTAGGGGCCCTGGGTGTTTAAGTCCGGATCTGGGCCACATCTAAAGCTACATCAATAGGTGGGGGGGCACAAATCCAAATGTTGCCCCAGGGCCACCAAAAGTCTCTGGGCAGCTCTGATAATACTGCTTAATGAAGCTGACATCTAGTTGTCAGGAAGCAAATAGTCTTGGATGCAGCCAGGATTACATTCTGAGATGGGAAAGGTCAATCTTACATGAAACTTTTAAGATTCAATTAAAAAGAAAGATAAACCTGCTGCTGAAAATTATGGAACCATCTCAAGGGAGTTCTTTGCATCTTCCAACATCCAACTCTCCCTCCGAAAAAAAAGTGTCGTCCAACATCTGATCTTCAGACAAGAAACTCAACCTTTTTAGCTCCTCTTCATAACTGTGTCTATGCATATTATGTACGCTACATCAGCTGATCTTACTTTTGGAATGCGCTTAAACTGCCTAAAGGTTGTATATATAACTGTTACATCGTGCACAGCTAAGCTTCATTTTATGAGATTCACTTTCATTTCCCAAAATTACCAATGCAGTGATGTTTGCACTCCTACAATTAAATGTTCAAGGAAAGAAAAAGGACATAAGATAAAATAATACTGTATTGTTATTTTAAGAAGGCAACAGACTTCTGAAGATGCTATTGATCCTCAGCCAGAACCTCTGCTTAAATTCCCATGGAATTTTAATGCCTCTGCCAATCAAATTCAATCCAAAATATTTCTTATTTAACATTTTTTAATATTCAGTAAATTTGATTCTTATTTAACTTATTGATTTATGTTTCCTTACAAAGTCTTAAATAACAAACAAATAAATCTTATAGTTAAATAGGCCATGAAAGTACATTAGGAGGTTGGTAGGCATAAGTCAGCATCATCATAGGACAATGATTTAATAAAACGTAAGTTTCTTCCTTTTATGCTGATCCACATTGTTACCTTTCCTTCTGAAATGTGCGTTAGTATAAAAGAAGACATACCTGTTCATCTGGTTTGGCAAAAACAAGAAAAATATGGAGTTCAAAGACTAAAGGTTCATGCTATAAATCAGAATCATTAAGCTGATAATTATAAGTTTTATATTTATGATTGGAGAAATAATTCTTATAAAAAAAAATATTTATATATATATTATTGTTTTTTAAAAAAAGTAATGCTTGAATTTTTGGGGGCACAGAAACATAATAAAAATAATGACGGCACCTAAATTTATATGGCCTTGAATTTCATGATATGAAATTTTAAAAAAAATTAAAAAACTGTTGAGAATTAGTTTATTCATTTACCATTTCTTTATGAACATGCTTTTTATAAATGCTGAGTAACGACTCTTTGAGTTGTTTAGGATTCTGAATAAATTCCATGCTTTTATAGATATCTGCTTTCAATCTGTCAAATGCAATCTCCATATCTTTTGCCTGTAAAATAAACAAAAAATCAATAATTGATTGAATGGTAGTAATAGTCAGTTTTAATAACAGTTGTGTAAAATGATAGTTTTAGTAATTAAAGCAAATTGTCTTTTTCTTGCACTAATTCTTGTTGTTGTCAGTGAAATCTTTTAATATTTTTTTTATTCAACAAATAAACTGTTTTATATTGTGAGACCCTGGCAAGCTGCTCAGACACTTTATCTGATGATAGTTAAACTCTCTCAACTGAAACTTATCATGAGTTTTTATCAGCTCATGATACAAGTTAATGAACTAAGGGTGTACAAATATTTCACCCATTTCTTTGATTAATTCAGGAATTATAATGAATCTCTTTTCATTATAAACACATGGCTTCATTCTTTTTTAAATGCCTTTATTAAATTCCTTGTGTGCTTAGCTGATTGCAGGACTAGGATATTTTGTATTTTTGTTTATTTTTGGTTAGGATTTCTCTCGGGAGAGAGACCTGGGATCTTAACCCACCTTCTGAGTCTGTCGTCAGAGGAGTTTGGCTTGCTGATGAGTCCTAAAAAGGACGAAACGGTCCGTCCCTGTCTTTTCCCGGTGACAGCTCAGGGTGCAAATGCCTTTCTTTTAGCATTATGCCTTCGTTTTTTACCATTTCTTTGATTAATTCAGGCATGTTAAATCTGTTTTCATTACAAATATGTCATGTAAATGGATTTGTTGTACATTCTTAAAATTTTCCAGTTACTGTTAATGAAAGTTCCTGATGATCATTAACATGGAAGTAATAAGTTCCATATTCATATATGAACGGCAATCACTTTCATTCTACAAGAATTGCAAAGAAATATACTACAAATTCTTATCAGAAGAGCATCTGTAGAAAATGACATTCATAAATTAAATACTGGATGTTAATGAGTCAAAATAAAATCGAACCAATTCCTACCCATAGTTCAGATCTGATTGAAAGAGAATTAATAACATGCAGGTTCTAATGAATAATCTTATTGTTCAGAAAGCTCAGAATGTCAACATTCAGTTTGGAAGGTGAAAGATGATGATTGCAACATTACATATGAATTTGTTTTTTTCTACTGAAATTGTTGCATACGATTGCAGGAACATTCTGCAAAGAATAATTGAAAGAAATCAGACAGAGCTGTGAAATATAGATATACCTTGATGTTGGCAATTTCTGGAAGCATTCACTTTAATATTAATCTCAACTGCATACTAGAGGGATGATAGCACCAGGGGCTGAAATACGGATTAATACCACAGGAAAAACAAGGATTGATGATTTTTACATTTACAGATCCATTTATATTATGGCTGTAGATAGGTAGAGAAATTTTAGCATTTGTAAAACAAAAATTGTAGCCAGAGAGCAGTGATTATAATAAAATTGACTTAATGGATGAAGTCATTTGATTTATCTTCCCCAAACTGATGTTATGCTCTATACTGATAGTCTGTCCATTTTTAAAATAGATGAACATTTTTGAAACGATATGGGTTGAAGAGAGTGATTCTTGATGCCAAATATATAAAAAAAGTTTAAGAGCTGAAGATGGTAACAAAAATTAAAAAGTAGTTTATTCAACAAGAGTTTGAAGGTGGAATTATTGGATGCTTATAGGAATCTTACATTATATAGTGTTCTATATTTGGTTGTAAAATTTTTCAAAAGTTAGAAAAACTGATTCCACAGGACAGTACATCCTGCCATGCAATGAAAACTGTGAAGCATAAATTTCAGTAGACAAACACTACTCTTACATAATTTATAAATCCTAACTTTTTAGGATCACACAAATAGGATTTTATAGAATCTAAAAATGTTTGAATTAGTCAAAGGAAGTTAAATCTTAAACATTTTATTTCTAAAAAATATGATCATTTAAAATGAATTTCTAAGTAATGGACAAGTTGAAGGTTTTGTTTTTTTTCCTTTATTTCCATCCATCTCTATGGGCACTCTTCTAATATCAATAAATTACAATTTTTTTTTTTGTAGCTAATGAATAATGATGTATAGATACTAATGAAACTTTTTTTTTCCCCGAAGGATAAAGAATATTTCATAACATAAACAAATTATTTACATAACAACATAAATAACATTTTATTTTAAAACATTAACATTTACTATCACTGTCTTTTCTTTTTTCTTTCATCATATTTTGTTACAATTACAAATACAGTATATTGAAAAAAAAATTGAAATATGTAATTTCAATCTATAGGCATTTCTGTATCACAACAGCTGCCGTGAAATGTAAACAGTTTCAACAAGTAACAATGAAAATAAGAGTAACAGCTGCTGTGATACTAATGGCAATGCCAATGTATTGAATATTTTCTTATATTGTAGAAGATTTAGTCAGTGGGCTGTAATAAATATTGATAGACATACCTTTATTTTTTGTTCATGCATTTCCTTGTCAGTTACCAGCATTTTTTGTCGAAGTTCTTTAATTTCCAGTTCTAATTTTTGATTCTCAAGTCTAAAGGAATTTAATTCCACTTCCATCTGAAAAAAAAAAACCACATTGTTTCCCAATTAAACTACTTGGGATAACTTATACTTATTGAATGCTAATTTATTTTATCATCACATGAAAACAGAAAAGAAATTAAACAATATTTCTAAAATACTGCTGGTTTCAGGATTAAATACACTACACTGACAGACTTTATTTTCAATTTTTAACTTTCCCACTTCTCGCATCCAAAATACCGAAACAAGTCAGAGACCAGCAGACAGTTTGTAGAATAAAGGTTTGATTTGCAGATAGAATACCTGCACATAGTAGATTTGGAAAACTTTTGCCTGATCAATATTTTAGTGAGAGCATTAAAAACCTTTCCTAGAGGCAGTAATAGCAGGTAAATTCTACCTATATATAAATGTTTTCCATGTACTTGAATTGTACTCTTATTCCGAAAGAGTATAATTCAAGTAATGTATATGGAAAATAATGAAGTTAAGCTGTATGTAATCCAAATCAAAAGAAATACAATGTATTCTCTAACAGAGAAGAGAGCAGACAAGTAAGTTGTATTATTATGAAATTTCCAGCAGCCATTTGAGACGTCAAATCTGTAAAACAGATATCAAACACTTTTCCATTGAGATGAAGAATTGTAGTTATTCTACAATAACAAATAATATCTCTAAAATTCATCTAGTTTTTGTATTCAGTTGAAAAAACTGTTTCTAAGCTAAATAAATTAAATAAAAGAAGATTCATTGGAATGTATAGCTTTCAAACTTCCTAAATTAACCATAAACATTCCTACATTAACAGTTATCAATCAAGAAATATGTTGGCACTTAATTATGAAGTGACCATCTATAAAATAATCTTCAATAGCTTGTTCTTTAGACCTTGGATCATTACGATGTTCACTCAATGATGTATTGATCACCCATGATTTCTCCAACTAAGATTCCAGGATAATATATTTCTTCATGTGATATAATACTACAAATGCTTCGCTTCTCATGCATTTAACTGCTTTTTTTTTGCTTTTTCTTACAAATTCCATCCTTTATTTAGTATCAGTTTTGCACCTAGGAAATTTTGATTTTAAAACCTCTCCTTAAGAATTACCTCTTAATTTTTCATATATTTTTCATATATCTTCAAAAATGCCTTATCAGATCCCTATCTTGTCTTGTCTTTAACCATTTAGCCGTATCCGGCTCTTGGCGATTCTATGGGTCATCTCTCTCCACTCTTTCCGATCTTGTGCCTTCCTTCTTAACTGCTCTAAACTTAGGCCTGTGATTGCTTTAATCGTGTCTATCCATGTGATCCTCGGTCGGCCATGTCTTCTTTTCCCACTCATCATTCCCAGCATTATTGCATTCTCAAGTGAATCAGATCGTGACACATGTCCAAAATATTTTAGCTGCATTCTATTTATCTTCCCGCCAAGTGAAATTTCAGGTTTTATGCGTTTCAAAACCTCTCTGTTTGTAACTTTTTCTGTCCATGGAATTCGTAATAGTCGTCTCCAACACCACAGTTCGAACCCATCTATTCTCCTCCAATCAGCTTTCTTCATTGTCCAACTTTCGCATCCATACAATGCAATAGGAAACACTATGGCATTGACTAGTCTGCGTTTAGTCGAAAGACCGATGTCCTTACTTTTCCACACTGTATTCATGCTCAACATTGCTCTGTGGCCCAATGCGATTCGACGCTTAATTTCAGGACAACAGCCTTGACTCTGGTCAATCTTGGATTCAAGGAAACAAAAATCTTTCACGCATTCAAATTGTTCTCCATCGATGGTTATTTTATTATCCTTTGTTTCAGCAGTCGTCATGATCTTTGTCTTTTTGATATTAAGAAGAAGACCCATCTTTTCACTTTCTCTCTTGATCTTTCCTACAAGTTGTCTCAATCCTTCCTCAGTTTCTGATAACAAAGTTGTGTCATCTGCGTATCTAAGGTTGTTGATAACTCTACCACCAATCCTCACACCTATCTCTGATTCGTCCAAGTCTGCTTTCCTCATTACCATTTCAGAGTACAGATTAAAGAGGAACGGGGATAAAATGCAACCCTGTCGCACACCTCTATCAATATCAAACCACTCAGTGTCTCCATATTGTGTTCTAACAGTAGCTTTTTGATCAGTATATAGAGATCTTATCATCTCTATTAGATGCACAGGAATGTTTAGTTCTTGCAATGCCTTCCATAATTGGTTATGTTCAACGCAGTTGAACGCCTTTTGATAGTCAATAAAACAAATGTAAATGTTTTTCTGATACTTATAACATTTTTCCATAATCCACCGAAGGTTTGAAATATGGTCGCGAGTACCACGACCACGCCGAAAGATCCCTATCACCAAATTGAATTCCCCTCATCTCTCCTGAAAGGCTGCTTCAGTGTTTCAAAATAGTTTTCTTTTTTTAATCCTGCTGTTGTAAAAATAACACGATATTTCTCTAGCTATCTCTGCTGAATGTTTTCAGCATAACTAACTTTCTTTATAGGAGCCAAAATCCTCTTTCACTGTTTAACATCCAGAGGATGCATGCCTTCAGTCATAATGAGAAAGTGATGGACTGTTTATAATGATGCACATACCATTGTAGTCGTCAACACGATAAAACATTCACTATTCCATCTTCCTATCTTTGCATTCTATTTCAGTTGTCAATTTCTGGTATCTAATCACGTAATTTCCAAATTAATTAGGAACTTCTCATCAAGCATAATTATTTATTTTTCTTTGTGCATGATCTAAAACGATCACTACATTAGTTCTTTGGTATTTCAGAATGCAATCTTAAACATTCATATATTGCAGTGCATTGGATTTCTCTGCAGCATCACTTTGTATTAATTATAAAAACTCTATAAGAAGTCTCATATTTAGAAATTGATATTCGAGGCTTGCAACTTCTACTCTATACTGACAATTCTGTAACTGAAGTGGACATCAAGCAACATGTTAGTTTTCACATTTAGTTTCTTTGTCTTGTTATGATCACAGTCATGTTCTACCAACTCACATTTATCACTTGCCTTTTTGTATGATGAAAAAAAAATAACAAATATAAACTTTTTTAAGATTCACTGAAGATATACTGAAGAATAGCTCAATTTGTAAGCTACAAACACATCGTTTAAAACAGAGCACAACAATACAGAAGATTCTGTAGAATAGTCTTTGTTTTTAAGTCTTATCAAGTTCACAGAATGGATGGTTTGATACAGCTTTTTTTTTTTAAAGCAAGAAATTCTTTTTTACATATTAAAAATAGCATGTTTACTGATGTAGAATTACCAGTTGAAATTACTGTTTTAATAATATCAAGTGAAAACGACATCTCTCAGTAAATGTTAACTGGGGATACTCTGTTAAGTTTAATAATAAACAAATAAAAAGTGGCAATGTAATCTTTACAGAAGCACAACAAATAACAACACTGACAACTAAGATGAAATCTAAAAGATTCTTATGCTACTGTTTCATAAGAAGATTAATAGTAGACAATTAGATTTTATGAAGGAGTAATAATAATAGAATAAATTATAAAGGGATATTCTTACTGCTGCAATCTGTTCATGCATTTCTCTTATTTGATTATCTTTTGGATCCAACTGCTTTTTCAGTTCTTTAATTTTATAATCCAATACAAACTTGAATTTTTCTAATTCCTGATTTTTCTTCTTCAAGTCATAAATACGGTTTTCCTGTTAAAAGAGAATTGTTTTAATGTTTACGTGTCAAGGAAAAAAAAATATAATTTAGATTTACAAGCGTGAATTCTTAATATTTTGTCATTGAAATAATCAGCTATAGGAATAAACATCCTACGTTAATCTAGGAAAAACTTGCATTATTGATGTGTAAGATTAGGAGGCTATATTTTAAAGACCGAATATATCTATAATCACTTGATTTCATAAAAAACTATAAATATTACCTTATCTTGAATCGTCTCATCTCTTTCTTCAATTTCCTTTCGAAGAGCATTAATGTCTTTCTCCAGACATTTAATAGTGTTTTGAAGTTTCTGTTGTTCTTGTTGTGCTCTTTGCATTTCTAATTTATGTTCATCAATTTCTTTTTGCATTGTTGAAAACTATAATAGAAATAATTAAATATATATATTTGTGTGTGTGGAAAAATACTACAAAACTATTTTATTTCCTTAGATTATAACATGGAAATCGTCTCATTTATTTGTGTTGAATTTTGTACAAACTCACCTTTTTTTTCAGCAAGGCTGCTTCTGCTTTTAATCTTGTGTTAACTTCTCCCTCTTCTTTCAATTTCTTTTCATAGCGCAATTTAATATCCATAATTTCACGATCAGCATCTTCCTCAATTTGCTTTTTGACTTCTTCAGATTCTCTAAAGTGCATGTGGGTTTGCTCCTGAGCCTGATTAGTAAATAAAGTAGAATAAAAATACCATTTGGGAAAGACTAATGCATAACAAAAGATGTGATAAAATTTCAAGATAGGCAATTTTTAATAAAAAAACCTTTAAAATGCCTGACTTATTTAATATTTATTAATTAATTGCATTCACTATCAATATAGCTGAAATTCAGTTAGTTTGTTTGTTTTTTTAAAAGATCCAGAATTCACCACTCATCCAATTAGATTGAATCACTTAGGGGCTGTTTCAAGTATTATGTAAGCATATTTTTAGTTCTTTTAGACCCCCTCCTCTCCTCCTGTAAGCAAAAATAAGCAGATGTCTGACCCCCTCCCCTCTTGTGCTTACATAACATTTACCAAATCATTAATGGTAAATACCACTAAAATATTGAAATACTGGGGGGAAAAACATGTTTGTCTGTCTTACGTAAGCATTGCTCTGATCCCCCCTCCCCCATGTCAGCAAAAATAAGCAAAGCTTGAATCCCCTCCTCCCACCCATGAATGCTTATGTAATACTTGAACAGACCCTTATAGCATCTTTCAATTGCTCTTTTTTGCTATTTTGAAATTTTGGAAAAAAAGATTAAAAACTGAAAAAGGACTAAGTGAGGAGAATGGAACTAGCACATCTTCATTTTTATTAAAACAAAAAAAATAGTAAAACAATTACGTGGAATTTAGCAGCATTGCAGTGAGGATCAATTTATTCCTAACCCTTATAGCTTTTTTTTATAATGTTCTTAGGAACCCCAAACTTCCTTCCTAAAGAACTATTGCATTGTAAAGAAGGAATTTTTACAAATAACAATTAACTACATTATTAAGTTATTCTTGAAGACAATTAGGCTGAAGTAGTGTTTAACATTAAATTTAATGGCATCACACATTTCTTTTTTGACAGTCTCTATTTGCAATATTTGCATTCCTTTTAATTAAATTTGATTTTCTTAAATTAAATTTCTTTTTAATTTGATTTCTGGTTCCTTTTCCCAATTTAACACAAAAATTCATAGAAATAACTTCTATTAATAACTTCTAAAGAATATCCTATTCTTTAAAAGTTTTAGTAAGAACTTTAAGGTGCTTAATTATATTTAATAAAAAATTAACTAGTACAACTTTAAAAAGCACAAAGGTTTATATATAAAGTTAAGAGATTACAAAAAATATGTATTTACATATTTTTTGTAATCTCTTAGCTTTTTATGTAAACCTTTCTGCTTTTAAAAGTTGTACTAGTTAATTTTTTATTTTTAAAAGTTTTAAGGCACAAATTTAATTATTAGCTATAAATATAAATTTCTCAGTAGTTAATATTTTTTGAATATGATAGATGAACATCCATTAAAACAAAGGTATATAAGCTAAACAGATTTTAAAACAATATGGAGTTACTGTTGCAGTTTGAAAATATTGAAAGACTTCTTAATTTCTTGTTTAATAATGATTTACTTATAAAATGAGAGGTTTAATAAAAATTATTTATAATTTTTGAAAAGATTTCAATTAAAAGTAATAACATTTTTACAAAAACAGAAAGGACTTTCCCCCTCTTCCCTCTCCTCTTTTAATTCATTTTTTCAAATAATACTGTTTATTATTTTAAATACTACTTACCTGTTCAAGCATTGTTGTATTTTCATGTAGTTTATTTTCATAGTAACCAGTCAGATCTTCTAAGGCTTGCTCTTTACTTGTTTCTAAATCTGTCAATTTCTTTTCATAATCTTCTTGCATTCGTGAGCTCCAGTTTTGTAGGTCGTGATATTTTTCATACTCTAAAATTAATTTCTGGTTGCTAAGTGATTCTTGATCTTCTAATTCTTTAGAAAACTTGTCATTAATTCCACGTAACTCATCTTCATACAGTTGAGTCTGTCTCTCTTTTGTTTCCTCCAAATCCTTAAAAAAAAAAATATTGAAATAAATAATAAATGTTAATAGCTTTAACTTGGACTTGGTCATTCCAATAACAATCATAATATTTTTCACATATGAATTCGCAGCAATTGAATAATCATCATATAAGACTCAAAGAAAATCATTATATTCATATATGATAAAAGAATCTGTTGTTAAAATATACCATCAAGGGAAGGAAATACGACAATGAAGTATATATATTTATATTATTTTTTTTTATTACTTTATCATTATTTAATTCATAGCAAGGTAAGGGAAGATAGAACTTCATCATTTTAGTGTTCTATAACCCTTAAATAATCATTATAAATTTGAATTAATTTTCAAAATAAAAATAAAAGCATTATTATTAGTATAGTCTTTAAATGGCATTCAAGAAGACATAATTGTAAATAATTAACTGGAAACATTAATGCTTTATTGTGGGCCTGGTAGCCGAGTGGGTAAAGGCAGCACTTGGCTGGAGGTTGGATTTGATCCCTGGCCGCAGCAGAGAGCAGGAATTTTTTCCATGCTCCATTCTCCTCCAAAAGGGTCCTACGGTCTACCCAGCCCTTTGTTGAGTGAGTATTGGGTTTCTTTCCGGAGGGTTAAAGGTGGACAGGCGTCGGACTGACCGCCCAACCTCAATTTAGGCCCATTGGTCTCGTCGGGAGCTCACCCTCCTACGATCCTAAGGGCCACACAGGCCTGTAGTGGGACACTTTATGCTTTACTAGTTCCTTTTTTGTTTTACAAGAAACAAAGTTTGAAATATACATATTCTCTTAGAATCTAGTATCTATAATATCCAAATCGCTGTCCGGCTTTATATGTTTAGTAACATAAGTCAATTTTATTCTTATATTCTATACTGACTAAATTTCTAAATTGCAAATGATTAATTGAAATCTTTGCTTTGTGAAACTCGAAGGGATAGCTTTGAGTTTTGCCTATCTGATATGTATATATAGATATAGATGATAGATGTTGTAATACTTACATGGATTTTTTTTTTTAATAAAGAGTTTCATTATTTTCATAAGAGTTTAAAAGTATGAAAAGAGTTATTTTACATTGATTTTTCCCCTAAAGGAAGAAGCATAAGAATCTTAAACACACCTTTTATCACTTGTAAAGACATATTTAGAATCTTTATTTGAAAATATAATAACAAAGAAGGACTTACGGTTAATTTACTTTTGACTATTTCCATATCTTGAGAATATTTTTCTGAGATTTCTCTCATTCTTTCTGCGTACTTTAAATCCTTCAGACGCATCTGATACTCATTTTCAGTGATGAGCTCGTTGACACGTTGTCTCAACTCGGCTATGATTGAATTCTATATGAAAATTTAAAAAGAAAAAAAAAATGAATTGCAGATCAGCGAAAACTATATTTATACACAAATTATATTTTATGAAAAATCAAAAGCTAATATTAAAATCTAATAAATATTAACCTTTTCTTCTAACTCAGTCCGAGTGATTAGTGTTTCTGCTGCAAAAGTTAGTTCTTTTTCTCTTTTAAGAGAGCGTCCCTCTCTGTCTACTATTTTCCAAATGCAGAGAGATGCATCAGCAGAAGTTGTTATTAAATATTGGTCATCTAAAGTTATCTTTATCTACATTATAAAGAAAGCAATGTGGAATATTTGTAAGTATTTATCAATGTGAAATAATACAAGAAACTCAAAATAAAAAACAGTGAACCCATTAAATTTAAAATTTATTTTTTTAATCTAGTTAAAATACATTTAATATATTTTTATTATATTATTATGTAGTTCAAAATATTGGTTTCATCTTTTTTACTTTTTATTAAAATTTTAATTTCAATGTTTAAGATATAAATAATTACCCTTGTAATTAGACTACTCTGTATGCCAAACTCAAGAAAATCTCCTCCTAAAACAGTCAGGGGAAACTTAATGGACCAAATACATCCTTTGTCTCCAGAGGCAAAGAAATAGCGGCCGCTGTGACTGAGAGCCAGATAAGTCATCACTTCTTTGGTGCTTACTTGACGAAGAATCTGTTTATGAAATAGTTCAAAAAAATAAATTTATCAACTTTGAAAAGTGATGTTTTCAAAGTAGTTATCAAAAATGATCAGTTAAATTTTATAATAATAAAAGAAAAACCATTAGTCAAATTAGGAAGTTGAACAATTTTTAACAGATATTCTTGTTTTATTAACACATAAAATTTAAACTCTTTTGTCCCTCATTATCTTTTATGTTACTATTTAAGATTCTAAACAAAAATGATATAAAACAGTTCACTAGTGCACTACCACTTATATTTAATTACAAATGTATTTCATATTTTCAAAACTTATTAATAGATAAGTAATTTTCTAATATTTTAATCTTCAAATTTTACAAAAGCATTTCAATACGTAATTTGCACTTCTATCTCTACTATTAATAAGCTAGCAAAATTTACTTTTTGTTCCTTAAATTGTAGTTTTGTATCTTTTTTTTCTGTTTGAATTTATATGTTATAATTATTTTTAAAGCTTGTTTACAAAGTAAAAATCCTAATTTGGTCTACAATAGCCTATTATTAATTCTAATGATTACTTCATTCTAATTTCTAGTATTACACCACCACCAATTATTGTAGCTTATGTGATAGCAATTTTTGTAGCTTACAGTTTAACTTGCTATTTTTGTAAATATTTTTAATCAGTATGAGAATTTTTTTAAATCAAATTCTCTTTTGCAAAATACTCTATAATTGCCCTCAAATTTAAAAATTATCAACTGTTTAAAAATCCAAGATGATAATACTTTCCCCTTTATAATTATTAATGAATTTACTGATGATGAACAAATTATCCAAACCTTTTTAAGTTTTCTGAACCCTTTATGTAATTTTTTGTTGCCTTTTATTATTCTTATCTGTTAAGGATTTTCAAATATATTTATTTGAATAACTGACAACTATTATAGGCCTAATTATTATTATTTATTATATTGAGGAATCAGAAATCGTATGGAGAATTTGAAAAGAAATTTATCTGACAGCAGCATTGTTGGAAGAGCTCACCTTGAACTCTACGTTAATTGAAAAGTAATACCTAAAAGTTCACAGCTCCTCTTAAAATAAGAAGGTAGGTAAACTTGATCATTTTATTCTGTTATCTGAAATAAATGTACCAATGACTATTTGTAAAAATGAGACTATTTAGCTAAAACATTCTGACAAACAGGATCTATATTTTAGATGGCCATAGCTCATGAAACGGCTAAATGATCGTACATTTCTTCACTGATGAAAGCATTTAAAAGTGATGATGGAATGAAGTTATCTGTGATTAGGAATTTAGTTTTTGAAGCTCAGTTCATTTAAAGAGGTACAAAAAAAGCAATGGCTTATCAATTGCTTTGCATATATCATAAAAGTAATTTGGAGTCGAACTTGGTAATGCAATTACACAACTTCATTAGAACTATCCTCTACTGTGAAGAAATTTCATTTTATTATGAATGAATAAATAAAAATGAATGGAGGAAAAAAAATTCAAGATTTGCAGAGCAAATATGTCCAACTGATATCCAAGAAACATACAATGCATCTATATAACAAAATATCAATAATAGAATGAAGCACTATTTTCAGTAGATCAGCAAAAATATGTTAAGCCTACATATGTAGATACATGATTTATTAACAATTAAAACTGACCTGAGAATCAACAATTTCTTTAATGTGTTTGTCAGCAGTTATGGTAACGACTACTTTATTGTCAGGTGTTAACGCAGCACAAAGATAATTACATCCTTTTAGGACAGAGTCACCTATTCTCTTTCCTGAAGAGGTCTCCCAGTTGTATACTGCTCCATCTGCTCCACAAGATACAAGTACTGTATCATCCAAGCTCCACGTCAAGCAATTGACCTTAAAAAGTTATTAAAAATAAAATATAATTAAATTTTACATTCTCTTTTATGTATAAAAATCTAATTTTCCAATAAATGTAATAAAGCTAATTTTATCTTATATTCTTACTTTTCTGAAAAAGCTATTGACTAATTGAAATTATTGCAATGTCAATTCAAAGGTTTAGCTATGAGTTCTGCCATTTTGGACTAGATATACATGTCCATTTCCATTTTCCTATAATGACAACACATTTTATTGTTGTTCAATAATGAGAAAGGAGTAATAATTTATTACTAAAACCTTTACTACACTGATCAACTCTAATGCAATATTTAGCAGAGAGAACTTCCAAGTTAAAACTAAAAATAACATAACCAAGTCTACATAAATACTCAATAATTGTATACAATATTCATAACAATGAAATAAAGTCCTAGACTGTTAAATCTTTTCTGAAAAAATGTTCTTGAGATGCTGCAGCACTCCCATCTGCATGACCTGAATATTACCACTGTCCTTTTATTACACTGAATTCTTGGAGTAAAAATAAGTAGTAGTCGTCTATTTGTGGCAAGTTGAATGGGGAGAGAATGTGTTCAATAGTTGTGATCACTATTTCTAATTTGGGAACCTCTTTAGTCAACTCCATCATGCAGTGTAATCTAATCAAGCAAACTAATCAGGTGCACATGCAAATGTTAGACACTATCTCCATAGACCTTTTTCAGGTTTTATATAATTTCCTTGTATTTTTTTACAGCTTAATTTGATACTGTGCAGTTGTTTATCTTCAAATTTCTGATCTCAGTACTGCAATATTATCTCACTGCAATAGCTGTAAACTGATATCTACAAGAAATTATACTAATGTGCATATGCCCACAAAAAAAAAAAAGCATACACTGAACTGTGCAAATGGCGTACTAATTCCTACTGTAGAATTCACAGTGCATATAGGAGCATATTGATGTCACTATTTAATAACCATACTGAATATCTAAGTGTTTAACAATGTCAAAATATACACAATAAAGTTTTGCTTATATTATGTATTAAAAATGTGTATGTGTGTATATATTACCTTACTATGATGTCCCTTTAAACTGTGCATCAAATCAAATGTAATTGCACTAAAGAGTTGAATTATGTTACCATGTGTAGCAGCAAACATACTTCCTCCATTACTAAAGGAACATTCACGACATGTTCGAAGAGATATTTCCTTAAAAGTACGGATGTCATCAATAAGCAAATTCATTAGACGAATGCAGTCATTAAATCCAACAATAATGAACATGCCTATTATAAAAGGAAAAGGAAATACAGAAAAATGCAAATTCCTTTTGCAAAGAATGTTATTGACTAATATTAATCTTAATTTTTAGACATCTTATACAATAACAGATATTTATCAATATCATATTATCAATTCATGGAAATTTAATGAATTTGTTTTGTTTTAACTAATCGTTAATTAACTTTTTAAAATAATTATTTAGTTCCTCGGATCATTCCTCACAGGTGAATTCTCTCAAACCTAGTAAATTAATACTAATACTAAAATCTCCTCTTATTGTTATGTCATTTTATATTTCTGCTTTATTTAAATTAAAGAATGATTATAATTTATGAAGTCTACTAATTTTGACTATGTTCCCACCTACAAACCAAATGGAAACTCAATGCATGTTTAGTTCTATCTTTGTAACAGGCTTAACTTGCATTGACAGTAAATAATAATGACACAGCACATACTGAATAAGGAATTATAAAGATAATGACAGTTTTGGAATTCTCAATGATTCCATCCTCAGGAAGAAGACAATAAACATGTAGGATCACAAAAAAAAAAAAAAAATGCATGTTAAATAATGATATCACTTCAGTCAGTTTTAAATTATTAAATATACAGTCAAGGCATTTCAATACCAAAATACATTAAAGAAATTAAACATGGAATATATTAAAGAAATTAAATATGACAGTATAGATTTCCTGTTGTAATCATATGTATGTTTATTAATAACAGTTCTTTAAATGTATTATAATTCATTCTGTTTTCATTCACTACAATGCCAATAAAGGGGTGGAGGTACTAAAAATTTAATTTAAAATAATTGACATTTTCTTTTTCGGTTTTTAATTAATTCAAGTGTTAAACAAGTGAGGTTTGTGATAATCTGTAAATTTATTTACCTGTTGGGTGTATACAAACACTAAGAACTTCCTCGGTAAATTCTCTATGAAGTTCATGGGAGCAGGTATCGTAATTCCAGACACGAACTGAATGATCAACACTACAAGTTATTATCAGTGGCTTCCTAACACACACATCTAAACCAGTGATGGTTTCATAATGAAATGGCTGGGCTAAAAATTCAAAAGTAGACTGGAATGTCTATTGAAAAGAAAAAAAAAAAATATTTACAATTATTAAGTTTATATGTTTTTTATATGCAATTTTATTAAGTAGAGATTATATTAATTCATCACAACACCCTTAAAACATAAATAAAATATTTAAAATATGTTTAGTAACACAAATTTTCAGAAAGAGTATTCAATCTTTCCCTTTTTCAAGCTACAAAATAAAAATAGCAATTAAAATAACAAAACAGGATAACATTGAGCATTTAACTTATTTAACAAAATATGCAACCTAACGCAATAATAAAACCATATCATTACTTATACAATAAGTTAAATGCTCAATGTTATCCTGTTTTGTTATTTTAATTGCTATTTTATTTTGTAGGTTGAAAAAGGAAAGACGGATACTCTTTCTGAAAATTTGCATTATTAAACATACTTTAAATATTTTATTTATGTTTTAAGGGTGGCTGTGATGTTATTTATGAATTAATATGACTATTAAGAGAAAAGAGATAAGGAGGAAATATGGATTAAACATTTACACAATAGAGATTATATTGTTTACAATAAACATTTTGAACTTGTGTTATTTCAATTATTAAAGAGCTTAGAGATAAAAATAACCAACAACAAAAAAGGGCATTATTAGTTGAATCTTCTTAATTCTGCCCTTTATCTTTAACTGAATCTAAATTTTGCATTGCTGTACCCCTTTGGCAGCTCTTGACTTTTCCTCAACATTAATAATATAAAATAACCTAATTCATAAATGATTTCTGTAATACTATACTTAAACAGTAATATACTGATAATTAAAAAAGTAATAAGGTGCTGCATCATAATACACAATTGTAGCAGTATTTGTAAGAGGATAATGATGTAACCATGCACACTATCATACATTGAAATTGTCTAATCAAAAATCAAATATACTTGCTTTAGCTAAAGCCACTTATCTGCTGTGATTTACTAATTAGAAAATGAAGGATAGTCAAATGATATCATGAGGCCCAAATAAAAATTCGTTTTTGGAGTCCAAAAATACTGAAAAAATAAAATACCTTCTACAATTGATACCAGTATATTTATAATCTTACTCATGTTTCTCTTAATTTATATATCACATATTAACATTCAAATTTGAACTGTCTCAGGAGGCCTCTCAGTGCTGGGACGCTGTTACATTGTACCAGATACATTTCCTTATTTACTTACAAACTATTAATACACAAACTGTGCACTAATAAAAATGTATAAATTTAAGTCATAGCTTAATCACACTAGATAATGATTTAAACTTAAACAGAGTATCTCAGTAATAATAAAAGCACTGCAAATAGTTATTATTTACAGTTTTTAAGTTCTACTCCAACATATCCAACAAACAAATTCTATCAAACATATCCATGAAATCAACATCTAATGCAACATTACTATTGAAATAAATTGAAATGATAACCTGAATGAAAAGTATCAAATTTCAGACAAGATTACTATAAAAAAAAATGTCATAATTTATAAATTCAGAAATTTAGGGAAAATTCAAGAAATCCAAATGAGATTTGTATGTAAACATTTGAAGGGTAAACAGACTTAATTTTCAGACAGAAAAAAAAAAAAGAGAAATCTTTGACAGCGGTTTCAGAAACGGAAATGTTAAGTTTTTTTTTGTTTTTTTAAATTCACGAAATCACTTCCAAACTATTTTTAATTCCTGATAAATTGCCTGTCATTGCTTATCAATGAAGACTTGTGGGATTAATAAGATTTAATTCACTTAGAAGAAAACTGTCAACTTTAACATGATTTCTGAATTACTGATATTTAAATATTGTTCTATTAATAAGGAATGTATTGTCATACGACAGAGCTATGATATGAAAATGGTGTTTCAGTTCCATACATATCTATTATCTTCTCGGTTCTTTATTGCATTCAGCAATTCAATTTTTGTTTGATCATCATTCCTCTTATCTTAAGTCCTGATACAGTGAATATCCCCTAGGAAAGACGGAGAAAGCTTAAATGTGCATAAGATTTATCAGTAAAAATAATTGAGCCTAATGATATAAAAAGCTTTCGCACCTTTTGTCCGTCTTTACTATTTGTGCCTTGGTTTTTTTTTTTTTTATATTTTATTTCCTTTGAGCCAGGCGGTTGGACAGGACAAGGAATTGTTACCGAGTGAGAGCACAGTTATTTTTTATTATTGTTTGGTGATTGTGGAGTGCCACTTCTGAGAGCAGAAATGGTTCACATAACATTTTGCGCCTTCCTGAGCTATCATCAAGGGTAATTCTGGCTGGAGTCATAATAATGATGAAATAGTTGTCCCAGATGCCCATCGATGATGGCTCAGGTTACAAAAGCCTTTTATGTGTATTGGACGGAATCATTTTTATTGACTCTCCCCTAAGGTCATGTCATTGGATCATAATCATTTTTTTTTAAAAGAATGACTAGCTATTAGAGATATTATTTTTTATTGTTTTCCAGATTTATGAATACTTTCATTAAAACTCATATATTGTATCTCCAGACTGGCTTATCTGATTTCAATGCAAATATATGTAATTTTAATCATTATTTACTTTCAGTCACATGTTGTAATCCAAGAATATTGTTACATCTGCATTCAGTATTCCTTAGTTTTTGATTTAGAGCAATATTTACCATTATTATTTATCAAAACTAAGCTTAAATTTATTAATCAAAATGTTGAAATGTAATCAATATTAGGATTTGTTTCAATTTTCACACTACCTTACTAATTTCAAAAGATGATGTAAATATACAATAAAGCTGCAACCTGTCAGTGCATATTATAAGCATTTCTTCATTTGGGCTTATTGCAATATGAGTAACTACTTGTTCTTCTGCCTTGGCTGGATATGCACTCTGAGGATCTTGAGGTATCTACAAAGAAAAGTTAGGCATTATCACTTATTTTTGATTTGTTTTTAAACAACACTTTAATAAAAGAAGTGTGATTGTTATTCTGTCGGATTCACTGGCTAGTTGGATCAGTTTGAATTAGCAAGAAAGCATCAGAAACCTTTTCACAGAATGAAGGACAACTCAATATTTTTAAATATTTTTTTTTTTAAGATTCACTCTGATTGTAGTAAGTATGAGGTTTACTGCCATGTTTACTACAATCAGAGTGAAAATATAATAAAATAAGTGAAAATCAAATAAAAAAAATGAGGTTCTTAAAGTATGTGAATACCACCATCTCAGGCTTAATCAACTAACTGAAATTAGAACAGTTAAGTTTATGAGGACTGATAGGTTTCACTGATATAAGGAATCTGTAGAAAAATATTAATGCAAAGTTGAAAAGCCTTCCTGATTGGTCAGTTAAACTGCCCTGTGATTGGCCGAACCTGGAGGCCAATTGGCTATGTGGCTAGCTCTTTCTCCAAATGACGGACCGAAGAGAAAGCTTCGAGCAGCCAGTGACGGAACAAAGACGAAGCTCGAGGAGATTTTGAGAATCCTCCGAATATGTATATAACCTGTAAACACATTGTAAATAAAGTGTGTGTGCCTTAAGTTGAAACTCTGATGCTAGTCCTTGTCATTCTTTTGACCACGCATCAATATCATTTGACTGTCATCATTTTTGGGGTTTCATTGGGAAACCCAAGGTTTGAATCTTTTACATAATAATAATCTTCAGCAGCATGGGCTTTTATGATGATCTGAATATATAAAAAAGTTCAGAAGCTCATTTCTAAAAACTTTGTTTGAGTCTTATTAGAGACACTCCAGATGAATCAAATGTATGGAAATCAGCAGGATTAAGAGTTGCTCTTGCAGACATTAAAGGCATGACTTCATAGATAGGTGAAAGACAAGCTGTTCATTTGATGGGATGAATAGCTTAGAATGCATCATATGGAAGTTGTATCATAGTGCACGATAAGACACAAAGCAAGCTATTAACAGTTAACTGACAAGTAAAGGGCACGATAGTGTCACTGGAGTTGCTGGTTCAGATCATGTGCATTTGAAAGATCTTCCATAACTAAGTAAATCAGCAAAATTGTAGTGACAAGACAGCCAGGAATATAGGAGCTATAAGGGTTCAATAAGGGTTCAAAGTTAACATGGTGGCCTATGGGCACTTATAAAGTCACTGCAAGAGGCTTGTAAGTAGCCTGCAACCTTAGATAAGGGAGACAGATACAATAAGCAGATATTGATTGGAAAATTAACCAGAAATTGTTGTTGATCAGCTTCAATCAGATACAATCGATGTGAAGTTCAGAGAACAGGGTGTGCGAAAGGCAGATACTCTGTTCACTGACAAGGTAAAGGGTATGACTGCATCACCGGAGTTGCCGGGCAAGTGGCACCTTTCCTGAAAGCTTGTCCCAGGGGGGAGTTCACTGGCAAAGTTTGCTGGGCAGACAGCTAGCAGGAGAGGAGGAGGAGACGGTCAAGTCTGGGAACAGGTCAGCCTGCCGGACACATGCAGAGCACCTCTTTCTGCTGCCTCTCACTTCTCTTTTTTCTCTTTGCCTCTCCACATCTCTCTTCTTCTCTCTCACTCACTTTCTTACACTCACACCGAAAGGTGCTTGTTCTTGTTATATGTTTTTGTATTGTGTTTAATGTTTTTCCTTAAATGTGCTCACAGTGAACAGTGATTAATTACAGTGATTATCTGGATTAATATGATGAATTTTCATTTTGCCTTGCAATAATATAAACTATTATTTTTTATATCTTGCAGCAAAGAAATGTTGGACTTTTACCTTGCTATGCTGCAATATAATGATCACCCTTTGTAAATGCCAGCCAAATGGATCTTCAATGTCTTGAATTCAGTCAGTCATTTACGACCATTTTAAACACACTTTCAAGGAGTTTTGAAAAAAAATTTAATACAAAGAAGTGTTGACAGATGTAAAAGATGACATATAAGAAACATAACTCATTTTTTCTGTTTCACCAATGTTTTGAGGAGTCACAGTTGAATTTGTATGCTTTTACAATTACCATTCTTGCTGTAATATTGATGCAAAGTTGAAAACCTTCCAGATTGGTCAGTTAATCTGCCCTGTTTATTGGCTAAACTGGGAAGCCAATCAACTGTGCTACTAGCTCTCTATCTCAGTGACCGACCGAAGAGGAAGCTCCGACAGCCAGTGACCAACCAAAAAGGAAGCTCCGAACAGATCTTCAGAATCCAACAAACATGTATATAAACTGTAAATAAATTGTAAATAAAGTGTGTGTATCTTAAGCTGTAACACCGACGCCAGTCTCTGCGATTCTTTGACCACACATCAATATTTGCATCATACAAGTTTAAATACAGCTCAAACTTTTAACAGCCTAATGACTTAAAAGAGGAATCCCTCAAGAATACAAAAAGAGCTTCATGTATCTAGGGAAACAATAACTGAAGAATTACCTTAAAATATAACAAAAGAGATAAAGTAAAGCAATTTCAATAAATATTTTACTCTGTCAGAAGGAAAGATACCAGGAAAAAGAAATTCTAATTTTATGCATTCTATATATATATAAAATAATAAATAATGAAATAGATAAGATACATTTTTTAAAATAAATAGTTGTCTCAATTGAATAAATAGCTTCTTTGATTCTTTATATAAGAAGTAAAATTGAATCTTATACTTACATCAATTCTTGTCAAATAATAAGATAAATAACATCACAGACTAAAAACCTTCTTTACGTCTTTACTACAATATTTCCATGTAAATCTGATGAAGAAAACAGGAAATGTTTTCGAAATATTGTATTAAAGATGTAAAAAAGGTTTTTAGTCTGTTGTTTATCTTAAAATTGAATCTGTTTTAAGTGAAAACAATTTATGATGAAATTATTTCCTAGTAGTCATGAAAGGCTATATAGTTAACATTTTAGTCGATGTACAGTGTGGCAATAAGAAACCAAAGATTCTAAATTGTGAGGAATTTGACTGATTTTACAGCAATCAAGCTAACTATTAATAATAATATAAATTTTATATTTATAGTGTTATTTTACCTTTAGAAAGCGTGTTTGTTTATAATATTCTTTCTCATCAGAAGACTTCTCAAATACGTAAGCTCCTCCTTGTCCACATGAAACAATTAGACCTTTAGAAAAGTTTAGAATGTGCTCCACAGGATCGTGCATAGGAATCATTTGAAATTCACAATATTCAGATAGCTTTTCCACTTTCCTGTTTGAATAAATAAAATTTTAATTGTAATTGATTCTGTCTAGAGATGTTTTGTGATGGACAAAACTTTGTAAAGTTCAAAACTTTCATCTTAAAAAGTCCGTCTATGTGTCCTACTGGAAATACACTTAAGAGCAGAAAAATCGAACAGTTGCATTTTTTTACTTTTTGTTTTATTTTCCTCGTGATTTGTAAGTTTTTTGAATCAAAATAATGTCAATTTAAAGATCGTTTCATCACCTATCCAATGATACCATTTAAGTGTGTATTGCGTGTCAGCAGAGTGCTTTTTGGAGGAATCTCCCTATCTTACTAGAAAACCTCGTTTTCGTACAGCCTGGGAAATGGTGATTAAAACAAAATTCAATACAAACATTTATAAAAACAATTTATAAAACAATCTTTATTAATAACGGATTTTCCCTCCTCTAGCCTTAATTACAGCCCTCATTCGATTTTTCATCGATTTTATCAATTTGGGGTGTTGTTCTATTGTTGTTACTGTCTTGGTTTTGTAGGGACAATACACACTTAAGTGGTATCATTGGATAGGCAATGAAACGATCTTTAGATTGATTGTATTTTGATTAAAAAAAAATTGCGAATCGTGAGGAAAATAAAAACAAAAAAAGTAAAAAAATGCAACTGTGCGATTTTTCTGCTCTCAAGTGTATACCACATAAAAGAATCAAAAACCTTTTCCCAAGTGAGGAATGGTGTTATTCTTTTACCTTAATAAATGCTAGGGGAGAGACTGTAGTACAGTTTACTCATTAGAATTAATATTCTTGATATTTCTTTAGTTCCCCCTACTAGATACTAGAAAGAGGATAGGACAGAAAGACAAGAAAATGAATACAACATAGAAAAGACTTGATAGAAGCAGGATTTTATTGTGGAGGAGCTAAGAGAAGATGAAAGGCAAACAAAAAGGCAAAGGAAGATTTCAAAAAGCATCTGTTGTGATCTGAATGTGTACAATTGCAGGCTTGAAGATCCACAGAAAAGCACAGAACGACAAGATAACCATAGAAAACTGAAATCAGTTTCTGCAGATAAACTGAATATTGCTAGCAATGAACAAAATGAAGAAAGGTGTATTTAGAAATGATAAACTGATTGAATATCGATATAACAGTGTTACAACTAGATGTTTTTGATGCCTGGGACAAATGATTAAAATAACACCCAGAGATCTGGTTTGAAAAAATAATGTCATGCAATTGTTTGCTCTTCAAGTATAAACGTAAAAGAATCATAAGATCAACTTAAAAAACTGACTATTGCGATTTCAAATTGTAATCTGTAAAGTCTTTTGAGCTTTATATTTATTATGGTTTGTAAGTATCAGCCCTTGCTAAACACTTTTGCAAGCATTAGGAATATTGAAGACAATAACAACTGAGTGAATGGTATGAGCAGGGCCGGATTAACCCACTTTCGGGCCCTAGACATTTTCTTCCCACCGGGCCCCCTCCCTCTCCCACAAGAAAAAGGAAACTATTTCATTTACAAATCTTTTCAAAACAGACAGTTTGACCGGACCCTTCAAAAAACTGGGCCCTAGACATTTGTCTATGCGATAATCCGGCCCTGGGTATGAGTTCAAAATATTTGGTAAGGTTAAATGGGTTAATAGAGAAAATCACGCACTGACAGGACGATTTCTAATTTCAGAAAGCATCTCACTATAGTGACAACATTATTGTGCTAAACTTCTTGTATAAATGAACTTTCAGCACAATAAGAACAATGTCAACCAAGCTTCTGGTGATGAACTTGAATATTCATCGAAGTCTATTCAGCAAAATCTGCTCAGTGGAAAGCATGTCAATGTAAAGTCAAATGCACAGTGCTAATGCTTTAGCTAATTCTTTAAAAGACACCTGGAAACTCAATAATGTGCTACTAGTTATACTTTTTGTCTGTGAAAGACTTGTCCACTTCGTATATTAATAAAATCATTTTCATTGCTAAGTTCACTATTCAGATTGTGTAGTTTCCCTCAAGATTGACTTGCAGTTTTCTCCTTCAATATGTTCAGGTTGGAAATAAAAACAAAAATGATTGGCTCCTGAAATTTGTTGAGGTTTTGTCTACCGTTATTTATATTAGAATAATGTGCATAGGCTTTTCAAAATGACTGTGCGAAGTACTGAGAATTTGTAAATATTTTCTTATTTCATAGTTACAAAATTTAAAATGGGAATAGAACATATTGAAGGAGTTGGTGTACTAAACAATAATGTGCCCTTTCATGGATCTACTTGGAAGTTCTAGAAAAAGATCAGAAAAAAGAACGATAACAAACAAATTGATTAAAAAAGGGATTTTAATCCTTAAGGAAGTGTAATGATTTAATTACACTGATTAACTAAACATTATATTTATAACTATTTAACCAAAATGGAAAAGTAAGAATAAAATGCATCTACTGGATGGTTTTACAATAAAAGATATCTAACTATTTTAAAGTATTACGCATATTTCATCTTTAGAGAATGGACAAACATGTAGGTAAAACATATGGACATTGAAGAAAACTTAGTAGTAGTGGAGAGCATTCTGCATATGGATGATAAGATTAAGGTATATTATATGGAAAGTTTCGTAAACGACTTATGGTTTTATGTTGCAGAACAGCTTCATATTTAACTTAAAAGTTTAAAAGTAATCTCCTTTTTAGCAACTCCACACACAAAATGTGAAGGTGGGAGCTCTTAAGAAAGTTCTGTCCTTTTGTCTGTCACCATCTCTACACCCCAAACTAGAAGTCATACAGACATGATTGATAACTCATTGGAAAGCTTATGATTTTTAGAGGTGACAAAAATACGAGTTCCAGTCACTTCGTGTCTCACAAGAGGTAGCCACAAATGAAATACGTCACCACCCAAAATACAAATCGAACAGACATGAGTGATACCTTATTGGAGTAATTGTGACTTCTAGAGGTGGAGAAAAATACAAGTTACAGTCTGTGGTCACTTCCTCCTTCAGGAAGTGGCCGAAAACTAAATCTGTATGAAGTTGCTATAGTTTTATGTACCATATGAAACCAGTTTTATCCTTGTTTTATCTAAATAAATACATTGTAGTCTTCTTCCATTTTTCTGTAATTTAAAGTAAAAAAAAAAAAAAAATTCTTATGTTATTTTTTAATTAAATCTCAAATAATCTTGGCACTTTATCAGGGATTTAATAACTAATCCTTTTATCTTTAATTTTGTTTTGATGTTCTTGTATGTAAAGGGTCACTGTTTCATGTATTTGTCTTTTGTTTATTTATTTCTAATTTCTCTGAGCTATAGATACTGGGCAAATCTAACTGAGGATTTGGAAATGCAAAAGTGGCGTTTCTCGGATTCTCAGTAGAAATTTCCAGAAACAGCTCAGTGAATTTTAATAGTCTTTACATTGCTTGTTTCTTCTGTTTGTTAGTAAATTTTGAATGTAATTGTTTCAGTACTTAACAAAGTTTTGACCTCTAAATAAGCTCTTAACATTTAAATGAACAGATAAACACATATACTTAAATCTAATTACTCATCCACACCTTAACTCTCTTAAAAATCAAATTTAAGTACAAGAGGCCTTACTTAAAATAGTTTATTCTATATAGAAAAATACAACACAATGTAAATAAGTGCTAAGTGAGTGTCATATTTCCATGTGAGATACATAATACTTGAGTTGCAACTGCTGCTATATATGTAGAATGTTTAAGTTATGTGATTGATGTTGTACATGTGAATGAAGTAAGTAAAAAAGAAAAAGAGAGACAACTTGCATGAATGTCCATCAGAACCTTTAATATTTCAAAATAAATTCTAAAATATTCTACATGTATATTTATAAAGTAAGTATATGTATTAGCTATAAAAATTAAACTTACATTATCAATTAAAATGATGAATTTCATAATTGACTGTAGGAAAGATAGAAATAAGTCAGGAAATGAAAAATAAAATGATACCATTATTTTATAAACATTTGTAGTGTAAAAACGTAAAAAGTGTGGAATGCACACTGTATATTTTTTATTTGCATAGAAATAAACACAGAATAAACACAATTATGTTGTAGTTAAAAAGAATAGGGATATTTTAAGATAGTGGTACTTCCTTAAGTATCTGCTGCATTTGCTTAAAAATAAGCTTAATTTCATTATTATGATTTACAATGTCCTCATATGCTTCAATTGTGACAATTTACATGATTTGTTGTTTAGCGTTTACAAGAAGAGAACTGAATCAATGTCCTTTTCTAAAATGGAAAAGTCCTAAAATGAAGCAGGATTCTTAGATGTAATAGTTTGACTGAACTGGTTGTAGCATGATGATAAATTCAGTGGAGGGAGAGAACAGTTCATGCATCTTCAGGAAATATCACTGGAGTTTATAAAAAAACCTATAGTAGTTAGTAGTACTGATCCAAAAGTTTTCATGAAATTTTGTTAAAATAAGTTCAGTGCTGGGAATTGAATGATTGCACTATTGGGGTAAACATTTCCAGTAATAAGAACGACACAATAAGGACGCAATAAGGTTTAATTTACAATACAAGTGACATTAGGTCTATTATATAGGTGATAAAGTGATTAAACAAAGAAACATCTGCTGGATACTTCTGCTGGTTAAATTGTAGAAGAACTTAGGGCTTTCGTATGAAATGATTTAATGAAACTAAAGATTTTTAAGAACAATACTGATTTCAGGAGAAAGTTTATCAGACTTCATCAAGAACAGAGTGGAAAAATGAATGTGCAAGATGTGATCCACTTGAAAGATTACACTAATCAGATCAATGATAGATTACCAGACAGTCAGACAGACAACATTCACCAAGTTATTAGTTGCCTCTAAAGAGGTAAATATTGGAAGAATGTTTTAAAATTTTCAAATAATATGAATTAAACATTTATTGTTCTTTACATTTGATAAACTATAAACTGCATTTCATACAATAAAGACAATGGATGTGCATCACTTACCTTTGAGAATCTGTTTTAATCATTTTTGAGACAGGTATTGTTGCCTTGGGATCCCCATTTTCAAAAATTATGAAGTTCCCTGAATCTGTTCCAATAACCATTCTTTCTTCTGAAATCCACACTGCACAAGTATAATTGTTGTTTTCATATTTATGCTGACCTGCCGGACGAAGGGTCCCATCCACCATTTTGAACACACGGAAGATGGCATTTCCAACAGCCATTACTACTGTTACATCAAAAGGATGAAACATTATCTGAAAAGAAATTTACACAATTTCAAAATCAGTTTTACAATACAGATATTTTCATTCAGTGAATTTTCTTTGGGCTTCCTGTTTAGGTCTTTCAAGCCAATGTTTATTTTCAAATTTGATTACAGTAGAAACTAGTTTGTACATAATTCAAATGGAACAGTTTAAACTATCCGTAACTCAAAATTATGTGTAGTTTAGGTTTTAACCTAAACCATTTGTTCTGCTGAAAACTAAGTGTATGGGTCATTATAAAGAAAACATATAATTTACTGTCACTGCTAATTTGTATGTAGTCACTATAATTTTAATGCGGAATTCTGATGAAGGAGGTGAGAAAGTAACCTCTTTAATTGATTCCTATGTTAAAAAATGTAAAAAATTCTCATGTTTAAAAATTGTCTACAAACTGTGATAAGTCCCGTCTGTGGACTGTCACCATCTTTTTCTTTTAAAGTTAACAATCAAGTCAGAATTTTTGTAATATGTTTAGATAAGTATTTATAGCAATTTACTTAGTAGATATTTATTTTTTTATTTTAAAACATTATTAATTTTTGTCAATTTCTTCTGGTCACCAACCTGAATGTCCTCTCCATGGACAAAAACTTGAATTTCCATAAAAATACACCTGATGGCACCATCATGCAATCTGATGCCAATCTATATTCCTTAGCAGCCATTTTTTGCAGAAAAGCAACAAGTGAATGTTTGGTGTTCAGTGTTTGTTGTTGTGTCTGATGGTTTAAGTGATAATTGGTGTGTGTCAAGATTACTGCATCACATTTGTGTCTACTAACAAAAGCGTAATGTAATTCTTGTAAAACTTGTAAAGATATAGAACTGAGCATATTAATTTTATGAATATAACCTCAAAACCCTGTCTTTGCAATGAAAAAAGTGTCTGCATACATCATGTCTGTGGACATCATGTTTGTAGACATAGCTTGTCCATAGATGTAACATGAAACAGACTTGACTGCTGAATTCTATCATACAATATAATATGTTAAGCCCATTACTCCAAGTAAACTCTAGGCATTTTAGTGTAGTTTCACATTTTGTGCAAATATTCACTAGACAATTACTACTATTTTAATTTATTTTATTACTTATTTTTCCTGAAGAAAAAAAAAATCAAGTTTTTTTTCTTGTATTTTACACTGACCCACAGCAAGATACCTCCTTCTGGAATTATGAAAGACCTCAATGTAGTTTCACCATTGCCTAATATTACACTTTACCTAAATCAGGTTGGAGAGTGAAGGTTTATCTATAATATCACCATAATCATCTTCCTTCCTTTAGATTTTTTATTGCACATTTCAATAATATTTTAATTATGATCTTATTCTTGAAAGACGGTAATCATCAAAATAAGTAAAGGAATCATATTTGATTCTATAAGGTGTCTTTTTTTTATATCCACATTTTATTTATCAAGACCTAATTTCATATTTGTTATTTGTGCTATTGGGCTTTGTAGCCAGATATCATATTAAGTTAATTCTTCTTGTAGTGTGTAGTTTCAGGTCATTCATATAAATGAGGTGGATAATTGATTAAATGGACAAATTGAATTTTTGCATTTTGTAGCCATATCCAGTCATTTTTAGTTTCACCGATATGAATTTTGAGCCAAATGGAACCAAAAGGTGATGAGTGAATCCCTTTGGAAATTGCATAATTTTATTTCTGTATTCTGTCGGATACATAACTGTTGGTCTTTTTTAATATCTGAAGTGAAGTTCTTCCTTTTTTTGCATCATTTTTTCATATAAATAATAATAACTGAATGAACTTTGTTGATCAATACAAATTTGATGAATGTATGCATCAGCAAACCACATGCTTTGAATCAAATGCTTTATCTGGTAATCAGTATATGTAGATATGCAGACATGCATCTTAAAAGATATGTTACTTGGTGTCCATCACACCATAAAATCTACTGGGATAATTTACCTGGACAAAACCACTGGAAACATTTCATTGGAGAGCCTTTGAGAAAGAGAACTTTGGAAATTCCTATACTTAATGCAAAACAAGTCACATCTGTGACAGAACTTTTAACTGGACACTATCATTTAAGAAAATATCTTTGTGATTTTAAGATTGTTTCCAATTCTATCATTAAGATTGTTTCCAATTCTATCTGTAGGAACTATGAGCTTTTTCAAAGAATCAGAACAGTATATGCTCTGAGTGTGAGTGTGGGGGGGAGGGTCACAGTTCGGTTATTCTTGGTGTAGTCTTTCCTAATTCAATTGACTTTTTTACAAGCTCTTCCTGCGTAAGATACTAAAGGCTTTTGAAATTTTAGGATATACATAGGGATAATGGGCATGGGATGCACAATAGGCCATTCAGGTTGCACTGCAAGGGAACTTTTGGGACATTCTCTTTGTATGTTCAAATTAGAACTTCTATTCATTAGTTCTAATTTTGCAGCCTAAGTTTAAAATTTGTGTAGAAATACTTTTCATATTTACAGAACTGATTTGGTTGCATTTCATTTTAAGAAATGCAAATAACATTGCGACTAATACTTGCACAGTTTTTAAAAAACTGAGCAAATATTGGCCACAATGTTATTTGATTTAGTTCTGCACGTAAAATAGGACGATGGATTTTAAGAAGTGCACTTCCTTATTTCTCCTGAGACTGGGCCACAACCATTATTTTCTGCTTTAAAAGCATCTAGATACCTGTTTTGTTGTGTTCACTCTGTATTAATAGTAGTTTGTATTCAGTTTCTTAAATAATGCAGTTTCTAACTCTTTCATTTTATACTTTATTTTATAAAGGGGCCACTGCCGGTGTGGTCGTGCGGCCTCAGGCGTCGGTTTGCCGTGAGGCCAGTGTGCCCAGTACCCGGGTTCAAATCCCGGTCGAGAGCATGGATGTTTTAATTCCCTTTCCTGTGTTGTCAGCTTCTTCTTCACTTTCTCTTCAGTCTGACGTCATTTCGTAATGGCATCATTTCGTAATGGAGAAGGCAACGAAAACCCACTCCAGTATCTGTTCCCTTGTATAGTTATGGATTCTCCTAGGGGTCACCCTTCGGGGGTCACTAGGGTTCCGTCGACTTGCACCAATCTACGGATTGACCTACCATGGTATGGTATAGTATGGTATATAAAGGGCTTTTCATTGTACTTTATCACAGATGAAAGGGTATTAATCTGTATTGTTCCAGTTTAGCCGCTAATTCTTTCATCAGTAAAATTTTTGGATATTAAGTTTTGAAATTCTAATCGATTCTTAACTTCCAGGGAAACTTAACTCGCTGTTGTTGTTTGTTGTTCTTGCTGGTTTCAGCAATAGTGTTTTTGGTCTGCGTGTTCAGTAATCTGCTACCACCAAATCCTACTGTCACTCTCAGCAAAGGCTTCAGGGATGATGCTCTTAACATTTTTGAGGACGTGATATTTTTTTGAGGCACCTCTTACAGAAAAACATTTATTATATCATTACTTTAATTCCAAGTGTGAGAATTTTTTTCTTGAGATAGCTCTTTGGATTATTTAAGGAATAATAAAGAATAATGTAATTGTGAATACGCTGCGACATACTGTGATTCATCAACCTAGAACTTATTAAATTTTATTGTTTATATTTAGAAATATGCTATATAAGTAATTTATTAATAATTTTAACATTGAATTTTAACTGAAAAGTTCACTGCCTTGCAAATGAAAGGACATTTGTAGAAAAAAAGGCATAGAAAGCAATATTGGTTGTCAAATTTATAGGAGAATGTCTACAATTCAGTTGAACTACATTGAACATTAGTCAGAGACCAGTCTTAATTAAGTTGATTTAATCAGTTCATCATAAAAATATTTACCTGATTGACGGGTGCGAGGATTTGAAGATTTGAAGAGCAAATGGATGTTAACAGACGATTCTTCTCCCATTGCCAAAACGTAAGTGTCCAGTCTGGAGCACTTCCCTGTGCTACTAAGAACTTATCATCACAGGAAAATGCTACGCTTATATATTCCTTAGATGCCACTTCATTTGTAACAAGCGTTTTCAATTTTTTTAAATTTTTGGTATCATAGATGGTTACAATTGGACGATCAGCTTTTTCTGCTATAGCCATGACTGCATGATTGTTTGAAACACCAATACATGTGAGGCACTGTCCTTTAATATTCTTGGGAATGAAGTTCTGACTCTTCATATCAATATTATAAACAACACAATTGCTTCCATTTGGATAAGCAATGCTATGTTCATCCAGGAAATGTAAAGGGGCTTTAACACCACCTTTGAAACCAAATAAATATTTGGGCTGAAGACAAGCTTGCGTCATCTTTTTGTCACTGTAACAAATAAAGAAAAAGATAAATGAAATATTTTATTAAATATGGATTTTAATATTTTTTGCATAGCTTTTGTTTGATAATAATTAATATCAGTTATTATAACAGCTATCAATTTGCAGAAGAAAAAAAAAACCAGAAATAAATTAAGTACAGTATTAGGCAAAACAAACAGTAGTGGAACATTCCTCGTCCTCACACGATAATAGAGCGTGTCCGAATGTCACAGTCTATTTGAATATGAACTGTATAATAACTGGTATTAGGTTTTGAATTAGTTGAGGCAATAATGGTTCTGAGCACAGAAAACAAGGTATTTTTAGTCGAATATTACAACAGTTCCTACAGTCTAGGACCCACCTTATCATAAGTGAAACAGCGGTTTCAGCTTACATTTCGGAAACACACCTGACGTGACAGTGTGATCATCAAAAAATCCCAATGGACAAGTAGTGTGCTGACACAGTGTAAAGGATGCATGGGATGGCCATGAACCATAACAACAAACATAAATCATCGCCATCTCAAGGTAGAAATTTGCAGGAATGGTATGAACTGCGTCCCTGCCGTAATGGTGAACATTTAGAACACACTGTACACACCTCAGATGGATAAAGTTAGAGTATTCCTGTATTATGTAGCTGATATTTAATTATATATTTACTAGTCCCACTCCTGGTTTCTGTCTTTCAATACTGTTTACTGTATAGATCCTTTTTTTTTTTTGAGGGATTTCCCCACTCCGGAATGAGATTTTCTCGATATTTCGGCCCGGTGCCTTGGGCCTTCTTCGGGAGATGTATATATATATATATATATATATATTACATCAAGGTGGGTGCAAATCTAACAACTTCTGTTGTTAGTTTCTCGGACAAGTTGTTTTCGTGTTGTTCATTCCGAGCCATTGTGAGCACGAAGAAGGCCTGCCGAAATTTCGAGAAAATCTCATCCCGGAGTGGGGAAAATCCTTCAAAAAAAAAAAAGAATCTATACATTTCCCACTCCTCCTTCAGAACTTTACTGTTTGTTTTGCCCAATACTGTATTTAAGTAACGTGGCAACTTATTTTGAAACTAATAAATATTTTATAAAAACAAACTACATTGCAGGAATTTACATTTACATTTGAAACATGTTTCAGATAAATCAGTTCTAGTAGCAATCAATGCCATTTGTATCTTAAATTTGGGTCAATTTTTATTCATATTTTGAATCCCAAGCATACTAGCAGATGGTAGGATCTTCTAGCAGCTACTCTATACATCTCCCTATGCTTTTTTATGGATTGGCAATGTTTGCAATTTTTTTTTTTTTTGAAATTTAGGCTAAATTATTACATTTAATTTAGAGATGATGAAGATTTTTTATCACAATAACCATGAAGTCAGTGGCAGTGTTTGTCAAATTGCTCATTATGCGAGCTTGAAGAAAAATGGAGTTGTGAAAGTTATTAGGCAGTTCTGGAGAACAGTGCAGTGCAACAAGAATGTTCAGATTGACAAGACAAAAAAGGATGTAGCTCTTCAGTAGTGAACTGGCTGTGGTAGAAGACAACATTTGATGCTAGACAAAAGTCACTGCTGAGTTTATGTAGATGAATTTTCCTAAGTTGATTTTTTTTTTTTCCAACAAGTTGTGACAACAAGTTTTTCCAACAAGTCATTTTAAATTTTAATGTAAAATGTCTGCAGTGCTCTGGATAGAATAGATCTTTCTGTTTTTGGTATAAAATTGTAGATGGCATGCTTTGAAAGAAGTAAGATAGCTATCAGCAACTCAAAAAATCGTGACTACATTAATCTCGTTTTAAAATTATATATGCAAGCTGAATACAGAAAATTGCACTAAAGGATGTAAATTTCCTATATATCTGCTAAAAAAAAAATAAGAAAAACTGCTAGACAAAATTCATATTTCAATTGACAGGTTGATTTTTCGAGATTTTATTCCATTAACTTCATATTTATTTTGGACAGGATGATTCCTGACAAACCAGGATTTTATTAGGGGATGGACCTAGGATTCCTATATAAGGGGCATTTTTTTAGAGCCATCTATAACATAGAGAGCAGAGAAATGCAGTTTTCTTTTTTTTTTATGACATCGCCAACCCGCTGTAAAATTTCTAAGGAAATATCTAGTCTCCTGATTGTAATAAGCAGAATTCTTCAGATATTTCATTAATTAGAATTACTTTGTAGATATATATTTTTTTTAAACTAGCATCTCGATTTGTGCTGAGATTGAAAATTACCAAATTATTTTAGTAGATTTAAATTATTAAGATAAAATTTTAAAAAAAATTAAAATTGATCATTTTATTATTTCCGATTTTTTTTTTTTCACTTCTTTCTTAAATTTTACCATTTTATAGACAATCGACCCATGAAACGGGATACACAATTTTGGCTGTCAATACGGGACTGATGGCAACTCTAGGTGGGAGCCGAATTCCAAAAATTTCGGAAAGGTCAAATCCTCTCAATCGGCCATCCAACACCCCTTCCCCCCCCCAAAAAAAAAAGAAAGAAAATAGGGGCGGGGCTATTCTTTTTTTAGATTTCGGGGGGAGGGGTTGAGGCTTCCCCGATCCTCGCTCTATATATGAAACCCTATATTTAGGCCCATTATTGAAAAAAAAAATGCTAATCCAATTCTTCTCAGCATTTCCCAATTTAACTATCAAAAATTGTTTTGGAATTTTATAGATTTGTAGTTTATTAGAGTATATGATAATAATAAATATTTGCTATTCTTATTTATAATTTCTGATATTTTTGTGTGTTATTACGGAATTTTAACTCTTCTGTAATATTTACAAATGACTACAATATCTTAGGCGCTAACAATTTTTAGGTAAAAAAAGAAAAAAAATCAGTAAATTTTGCGGTCATCAAGAGAGTAATAAACAAATAAACTTACCTAACAATAAAAACAAATAATCAAATTTAACAGTAAATTAATAAAGAATTCGACCACAATTTTTTTGTAATTATTTGTAGTGAAATTAAAAGTTTTTAACGTGTTCTTTCATTTTTTTTCTTTAAAAGAACAGCTGTTGCATGTTTTGGCATCAACTTTGGTAAACCTGATCTTGCTGCCATGGCAACCAACTCCCGCAAATCACGCCAAGATGAGAGATGGTCGAGATTGTTATTAATAAGATGTGTACTACGTCATCACAATTGATTCTTTTCATTTTTTTTCCCTTTGCTTTATTCAGATCCCATCCAGCTTTGGGACAGTAGCAACAATTAAACAGCGTGATGCATGAACTGGAATATAAGACATTATATATATTTTTTAATTACAATGTTTAATTGTTTTATATATACATTTTTTAAATGAATTTTAATCCTTGTAAATTTTTTTTTGGTTAAACTAAGGAACGCCTCCATCGATTTTGGCCAATAGGAGAGCTATCTCCGTGACGTAACATATTTTAGCGCAAGGTTGATTTTTGAGCTTCAGGAGTCTCATGTGGCGTTAGGCACAGCTGACAACAATGAGTTGTTGTTGAATTAACGCTTTATTGTTTGTGATTAAGTTGGCATATCGTGAATTATTTCAATAAAATGTATTTTGGGACCTGTTTTTACTAAACGGACTTTATACTTTTGGAGAACAATGTGTAATGTATATTTAATGGTTTTCAGATCTTAAGTTAATTCCTTGTAACAAATCTCTCGAACACTTAATAATGTGTTTTCAGAATACAAAGTGTCCGTATGTAACAGACACTTCATGTATATTTCGTAAAAATCAAGAGAATTTAATACACTGTCAGGATAGGGGTATTGTAAAGTGTCCGTACGGAATTCATACAGTATCTAGTCAAATGAAACTTTGTTTCTCTGATGCTCAGAGTACTTGAAATTGGCTATGTAACCATTTTCACTAATCCTAAAATTTTATAATTTATGGTCTCAGCTATCAATTAAAAAAAAAATTGGTAAAAGTCTAGTTAACGGCACCCCGGTTGACCGGAAGTCGATCGGATGAAATCTGTTTGGAAGGCTAATGAATGGGAAAAAATTTTTGAAAGGGCCAAAATTGTTTCCAAATTTACCAATACATACATCCTGCAGCTAAGCAGACCTAACTTAACGGAACCTACAGCTAATTGGAATAAACGCTTCGGTCCTACGGACCTCATCAGCATGAAAGTTGTTTCGAAGGCCGTACGAGGGGTGCCGGATAGTAGACTTTAGCCAAAAAATTCTATAAATGCATTTCCAAATAGCAATCATACAAGAACTACCATTCACCATTATTTCTTTTTCTTTTTTATTTAATTATTCATTTTATCAGAAAATAACATTTATGAATATAGGATCCTGTCGCTCAAGTGGTGAGACACTTGACTGCTGTTGGAGAAATCAGTTCTATCACCGGTGAAAGTTGATTACAATTGTTATTTTTTCACAACTTGGGCCCCAAACAATTATCAAATGGGAACTGGGTTTCTTCCTGGGACAGTAGGCTAACCATCCAACCTTAACTTAGTCCAGTTCTTCCCTAAACATGGGGAGCCTTACTTGGGATCTATGGACCATACAGGTCTGTTGTGGGATCCTTTATATTTACGAATATAATTATAGAGACATTGCCCAAAGGGATTGTTGCTTATTCATTCACCTTTGCAAAGAGACTACTGCATTTAGTTTCTCTTCACAAAGATCTAAGACACCATTTCAGAATGTCTTTAAAGAAAAAAACATAAAAACAACTCAGTAGGAAATGTCTCTTTTAGTTTGCAACATATAAAGTTGCCTATGAATTTTAAATGTTTCGCTGACGACCAAAGAATAGATTGCATGACAGTAATATATTTGCACAAAATCAAACTTGCTTTATTATTCATCTTTGGTCACTTTTGTTATTTTATTAAGTAAAAGCGTAAACGATGTAGATGATAATGCAAAGAAACAATTATGTGAATCTAATTAGAAATTTCTTATACTATTTCTTACAGTTTTATCTCAACCAGCTTCAGATTTTCAGGACCCTACAGTTTACCATTGTTACTGCAAAACCCCAGAAAATGAAGCTTACATGATTCAGTGTAACAACTGCAAAAAATATTTTCATTCAGGTATATTAATTTGTTTTGATTTTTTTTTATCATTTATGAAAAGTTTTAGAAGAGTATAATTAGACTCCTACTAATGTAATGAGTAGGCCTAATGTAATGAGTATAATGTATACTACTACTGAGATGGTTTATTAGTGGAAAAATCATAGAGACATTAGGAAGAAAAAAAAAAATAGAGTTTATTAGAATGAAGTTAGAACTTTCAAAACTGGCTGACCACTGCGTGATAAACAGACTTTTAATAAATAAATCTATTTTTAGTTGTAAACTTTCTTCAGACAAACATTTTTTTAAAGAAAAAAATGAATACAAATAGGAAAGGTGATTAAATATCTCAAGAGAGTTGACTAACATTAATTGTAAATAAACTTTATATAACTATTCCTTCTTCTGTATATACAATATTTCGATCAGT
>JAFIDM010000179.1:23287933-23301672 GCA_023159025.1 Thereuonema tuberculata | reverse complement strand
CAATTAACATTGCCAAATGAGAAAATATGAACAATTGCAAACTGTTTACTATTTTCCTTTTTAAATGAATGCTAATCCATTAGTCTTACTTAAAATAATGACAAAATTAATTACAGTATTAATTTTGTCATTATTTTAAGTAACGGATTAGAAAATTAATTTTATTAACTAAAGTATATTAATACTATTATATAGTATATTATTATTATATTTACTAAATAACAATATATGTATGATAACATAACTAATTATTTAAAAAAAAAACTAGTCGGCTACCCGTCGCTTCGCTCCGGAAGCCTCGCGTATGTAACGGAAAACAATTTGTTATTTATTAAAAAAACACACACACAAATTACATCAAGTAAAATAAAACTAAAATTTTTTTTAAGTTTTTTTTTTATTTTATTTTAATTTTTGATGCCTATATTCTCTCAATCCACGACTGCTTTTAGAATCAGCTTGTGAATCATATATCTGTGATATATTGTTATTTATTATAGAAATTAGAATATAATCCTTGTGGTCTATTGCCTAAGATGTCTAACTTCGAGCAGAAGGTTGCATGTTGGATTCCAGTAGATAACTTATAGAAATTATTTCTATTTTTGTAAATTACAATAATTGCACCAGAGAGACAGAGAAATAAAAGATTTTACTAATATAGATACACTTTTCAGTGGCTTTTGAGGTACAAATAGTGAGCTTTCAGTATTCTACTTAATAGAAATAGTGCTTCTTTCTTCCATTTCCATTAATTAATTTTCTTCTTATTTCCATTGATACTATACAGTGGTTTTTGAGTTATAAATAGTGATTGTTTTTGAGTAACAAATAGTGATTTTTCAGTATTCTACCTAAAAGAAATAGTGATTCTTTTTTTTTTTCTGTTCTTTTTTATCCAATTCCAATTGATACGTTTCAGTGGTTTTTGAGTTACAAATAGTGAAAATTATCCACTAATCTAGGCCATCAGATTGTTCGATATAGATATTTGAAGAAGAGATGTTCATATGGACGTTAGTTGATATAGATGATAAATGAAGATCATAGCTTCTATACGAAATTCTTCGCAACAAATTGATTGTGACTATTCTTTACAGTGAAGATAACCAAATTCTGTTGAATTGTGACTCAAAGACATAAAGTTGTACGTGAGTGAAGATAACGTTTTCCAAATATATGGCAACTTTATCTAGAGTTTCTCCTTGAGCTTTATTAATAAATATCGCATAAGAAGGTCTGATCGGAAATTGGTTTCTTGTGAAAGTGAATGGAAGTAGATTATCGCATGGTTCCATAGACATCGTATGGATGAAAACAAAATCTCCTTTGTGAGTTCTGTTATAATTTCGGTTTCTATGAGATCATTATCGAATGAACGGCATTTAAGTTGAGCTCCATTGCAGTATGCAAACTTGGGATTGATGTTTCGCAACAATATTATTAGAGATCCAATCTTCAATGACAAACGATGTTGAGGAATACCGCTGAGATTCAATGCGTTCAGATACTCGGGCAGATAGAGACGTTCGTGTGGTGGATTATCAGAAGTGTCAATTTTATTCGTACTTGTATTGTATGCTCTGTAGTCTCTCCTTGTATTCTTAGACTTATCATTCGATTGATGTTATCGACACTCTCGTTCATCTTGATTGATGAGCCGCATATTTATCATGAGTTTTTTGAATTTGATGTGATTCTAGCTCAAAGTTACAAATAGTGATTTTTCAGTAATCTACCTCATAGAAATAGTGCTTCTTTCTTCCTTGACTCTCTTTTTTTTCCAATTGATACTTTGAGAGGTTCTTGAGTTACAAATAATGATGGTTTTTGAGTTACAAATAGTGATTTTTCAGTATTCTGCTTAATAGAAATACTGCTTCTTTCTTTCTTGACTATCCTTTTTTATTCCAAGTGATACATTCAGTAGTTTTTGAGTTACAAATAATGATTTTTCAGTATTCTACTTAATGGAAATACTGCTTCTTTATTTCCTGACACTTTTTTTCATTCCAACTGATACTTTTCTTCAGTGGTTTTTAAGTTACAAATAGTGATTTCTCAGTATTCTACCTAATGAAGTGCTGCTTCTTTCTTTTTTGACTTTCTTTTTAATTACAATTGTTACTTTTCAGTCAAAGTCAGTTCAGTTTTGAGAGATAAGTCAAAAAAGCAATACGAAGAGAGTTGTAGTTTCCATGGCGTTATGAATAGATGTCTGACTTCGGATCAGAAGGTTGCAGGTTCGATTCCTGTCGCGGATGTTTCATTGAAAAAAATTCTTTCTATTTTTCATTCTCACAGAAAACTGCGCCGGACAGACACACAGACAGACAGACAGAGAAATAAAAGATTTTAGAAATATAGATTATGTAATTATTCTGTAATAACTCAAAATAGATATATTGTACAGAACCTACAGACAGATCACTTTAATAGTGGATCTAGTAGGACTGGAATTGCAAAATTATTAAAATTAAAATAAAAAAAAATAAAAAAATCAGTTAACAGAGTTTGACATTTTTTTTTTTTTTCATTGAAAACATGTTTCTCAATATGAATATTTAAATCGTTTAACTTTGCAAGGCCTTCAGAGTCCCCTTTGCTCCCAACGCCTTTTCTTGCACTAATGACCCACTAATGGGAATGTTTTTTGCTCGTGCAGCGCAAAACCAATCGAAGACAATAGAGTCGATCGCACTTGTCTCCGCTTCCGAACTTTGATTTGTTTGAAGTTTTCGTTGGAGTTCGTGATCCATAATTTCTGGACGCTACGTATTACTGTAGCCTGATTCTATTGCTTTTGAAAAACAACACAAGATCATTCATTTTCTGTAGAATGTTGTCCGTTATTGGGAGTGTCCGCTAATCGGAGGTCAATACATGGAAACGTCTATATTAAGGGACTGGGGATTGCAAAATTGTCCGCTATTGGGAGGTGTCCGCTTTTCGGGAGTGTCCGTTAGTGGAGGTTTCACTGTATATTAACATTGTATAAATGGTATCTTTTGTTAACTTAAAAGATCATAACCAGAGACAGTGCGGTAGAAGCTGTTGAATCAAGGGAATTGGGAGTGAATTTTTGAGGAAGTGTTCTGATCTAACACTTCTGAGCACTGGGAAGGGTTATTTATAATATGATTTCCTTGTAATAAGTTAGTTTAACTAGTTTTAAAGTGATTTAGTTAATAATAACAAACATACAAAACAAAGGAATGGACATAAGAATTTAATAAATTTATATTAATGAAAAATGAACTCTTTTAAACCATTTTTTAAAACATTACAAACTTTAATAACTACACTCTTACATCTCCTTGGCAATATTTTGTTAAGCCTTAATGACTCTACCTTTTTCAAGGAGGGAGGTGTTCCCTTTTCCCATAAATAGGCTTGAAAAAGTTAGAGCCGTTAAGCCTTTACGATATATTGCCAAGGAGATGTAAGTGTGTAGTTATTAAAGTTTGTAATGTTTTATATTAATGAAGCTTAGAAAAATATTGTCTTTAGAATCCTTGATTATTAACTAGATGGATTGTAGATTGCTTTATTTGTATTAGTTGTATTATTTGTTTTATTTTGAATATATAGTTTTGAGAGCACATAATAATAAAGTTTTATATGTACAAAATCCATATGCTTTATAGCATTGATATTACAATTTTAAACTTTTTCTATTGCATTTTCAATTGACCTTTTAATTTTGTTTGTATTTGTATTATTAGAATTTTTATTAATGTGTGGACTGATAAGTTTAAGGATTCTTGTAATGAATAAAATGTAAATTTGATTATAATTTCTTAGATCTTCTTGTGAAAATGCTTAGTTGTTACTGATGTAGAATCTAGCTCTAAGAATGCCAGCATTTAAAATAATAATTAGAAAGCCTAACTTGTCCTTCCTGAAGCATTGCTAGAAGCAACAGACGTGTCTATTATTTCCCTTAATCCTTCTCAGAGTCATCCCCAAGTAAATCGTGAATGTTATCTTTCATTTGAGTTAAGAAAAAAAAGGTTTCGATATATAGAGGAATGAGGGAATGGATGGTAGACTGAAAATCAAAAATACTAATTTTACATAATTTGTTTGAATATTCCATCTATAATAATCTAGCAGCTAAAGAAAGAAAGCAGAAAGATGTTATCATGTTATATTGTAATTATTGTTGGGTATTATGGAATTTGTGATTGTTTATTCAAATTTTGTTGGGTTTTAAGGAGAGAAACAGTTTTTGTTTTTTCCTTTTATATTTATGTTCTCGATTAGAGAACAGAAATATTGAAGATATCTAGAAGTGTTGTCGTTTTTGTGTTCTTTATTAGGAAGATCACCGTTATTAATCTTTGTGTGAGAGGAACTTGTTATAAAAATCCAGTGTAGGAATTTTAAAATATTCTTTGAAGTAGAAGACTTATTACCTGACAAGGATGGTCAGGTAGACTGTAACAAGGCTCAGAGAAAGACAGTAACTGTTAAAGTTATCTTGGAATTATGTGGAATTTCTTTGAACTTTTTCATTTGTGATCACTTTTTCATTTGTGATCGTTTAAGCATTAATAGCTGAATGGTTTTTTTTAGAAAAATAAATGTAATTTTAATTATCTCAAACTTTCATTTTTTTTTTTAATGTTCTCACAGGAAACAAAAGAATTAAGGAAGTCTCTCAATTCAAAAGTTTCACAGACAAACACATCAGATAGAAAAACTTATCATCCCTACAAAAGTAAATCTGACAGTAAGAATGAAAATAAAGCAAATAAAAAGCACACGGCTACTACTTCTAGCATTCTTGGAATGCAGGAAGACATAAATATCAAGGAAGAATTACAAGATTTTACTGAAATGGCACCTGATCCAGTGGAATGGTGTAACAAAGAAGAAAGCACTGATAGTTGGTTTACTGAGAGAGATTTAAAACCAGAAGGTAGGTTTATATTATTATTATTATTATTATTATGCAAATGTTTCAATTCTTGGGTTTCCACAGCAAAGGCATCATGGTGGGTCACATGACGCCAAGTGTTATTATTATTATTATTATTATTATTATTATTGCATTAAAAACAAGTTAAACAAGTAAAAATAATGATTTAGTGAAGCCAGAATGTTCATAACTTTTGAAAACATGTTGTATACTGCTTTTTGTTTTTACTTCTTGTTTTGAGTGATCCAGTACCTCAGCTACCTATTGACAAACTGCTGCTAATTTTCCACTCAGTATTTAATCAGTTGACCACATAGAAACAAATAAAAGATCTCTCTTTAAATTCTTAAATGGGCACTTTGCCTGATATTAGTTGAAATACAGTACATTTAAGAAATTTTTCATTATTTTTTAACATTTCATATGGGTATATAATTCACGGTATATCGCATAGATATTTTTTGAAGATAAAAACTAGGTGTAGTATTTCACCCATTCTTTGTATACATGTGAGTCTTGACTATAATCCACAAGAAGTTTATTGTTTTTACTTGTTGTTTTCAGGAAGTAAGTACCATTTGCAAATATTTCTGCTGCAGCTCTATGGTTGTGATTTCAAGCAGGCATGCTTACTTTCCTCGTTTATTGGATGGCCAGAGATGCCATTATGAGAACATTCTATTGTGTTTACATATTGTTCTGCATGCAGCATGTTTCAGATGATGGAACTGCTCATCCACTATAAAATATTGCCTGTTATTCCTTTTTTTTTTAAATACAAGAAATGTTAAATTAAACTAGCTGACATTTATTGTCAGATTTGTGAGGTTTGTGGTCAAAATGCTATGCGTGATGGAATGATGAGGAAATGGGTCGGACAGTTCAGTGAAAGTTTTGAGAATGTGCATGATGAGTATGGAATGGCCAGCCATCTGTGGGCAGTGATGATTTAGTGCAATTGGTCGATGCAGATCTTCCTGAAGAGAGACAGTACACAATTTCATGACTTTCCTGGCATTTTCTGCAAATTTCAAAAACTGTTCTTGATGAAATTGGGACAGATCATTTGAAATTTTGGAAACTGGGTACAAAGATGCTCTCTGAGGAGCATAAAGTGTTGGCAGTGTGCTGATCTTTCTAATGCAATATAGTGAGCAGGTGACAGGATATAGATATCCCATGTGACTCTGGAGTTGAAGCAACTGTCCATGAAATGTAGGCACACCTCATTACTAAAAAAGCAGAAATTCAAGCAGACAGGTGTCTTTCACCTGTTCCTGCATTTGAAGAAGTTCCTTGATGGCCAGCGATTCTCCAACAATGATGACATCAAAGGTGAAGTGCAAGCATGGTTGTCTTCACAGGTAGCCCAGTTCTACAAGGAGAGGAGACAAAAACTGGTGCCCGTTATGATAAATGTCTCAACAGTGGTTGAAAATATGTAGAAAAGTAGCTTAAAGTTTGGCAAATCAGATAAAAATAAAATTGTTTGAAAATATACTGATGGAAATGGAAATCCAAACACCAAGACGAAGTTATGCTAGATGAATAAAAATTAAAAAGAATATTTGTCTACAGGAGTTATTACATTGATACCATTCAATGTGATAACTCATATGATGTTTAATGGAATTTTCCATTAGACATGTGTGGAATTGTTTGTAAGCGTTACTGTTGCAGTGAAAGGCTGTGGAAACAGGTGCTATAATTATTCAGAATGCTGCAAAGGCAATAATGAACTTCATATCGGCAATTAACCCACTTTGAACGAGGCTGCATGGCAGGCCTTCAAGGAAGGTGGATTTTCATTTTGTGAGATTGCTGCAAGAATGGGTCAAGACTTCTTATTATGTACAACTGTTGGTAGCAATGGTCTCAGGAGGGCACTGTTACCAGAAGAGTCCAGACTCCCAGTCCATTGGAGAGAGAGAAGATCAGTGCATTTGTAGGATGATCCTGGAAGATCCCAGGTCATCTGCAGCAGGAATTTGAGCCGCATTGCAACCCAGCATCACCATAAGAACTGTTCTGAATTGTCTACTGGAGATTGGCTTCCATTCTAGGCATTTAGTGGTATGTTTGCCACTTACTCCTGCCTACCAATCATTTTGTCTTCAGTGGTGTCGCTCAAGAGCCCACTGGAGGGCAGAATGGAATTCGGTGGTATTCACAGACTAGAGCCATTTCTACCTTTGTACCAGTGTTGGCTGTACATGGGTTAGGAGAAGGGCTGGTGAATGTTTGTTGGCAAGCTGCATCCGTCATTAACACAACAAACCCCGACCTCAGGCATTATGGTACTGGGAAGGATTTTGTATGATAACAATATCTCCCCCCTCCCCCCCGGTAGTTATCTCTAATGCCATGATGACGAACATTTAGAGCAGAATGGTGATTGAACCCATTGTTCTGCTATTTATAAACTGTATTGAAGGGCCTGTTTCAACAGGATAATGCTCATCTCCGTACTGCAGCTGCAACCTTTCATTCTCTTCAATATGTTAGTGTTACCCTGGCCGGCAAGATCACCAGATCTTTTGCCAATAGAGTATGTGTGGGACATTGGATTATGGCTCTGGGCTCATTGGATTATGGCTCTGGGCCCGCAATGACGAATGCCTATCTGACCATACAGGTTCAGCAGACTTGGAACACTATCCCACAGGATGACATCTGACACCTCTACGATCGAATGCATGCACACGTGGACGCCTGCATTCAATCATGCAGCTTTCATATGGTGCTGCACATTCAGCATTCAAGTTGTGACATTAAAATTGGTATCAATGTAATAACTCATGTAGACACATTTTCTGTGTAATTTTTGTTTACCTAGCATAATCTCGTCTTGGTGTCGAGATTTCATTTCCGTCATTGTACATTCTCCTTTTTTTTTTCTTAAATAGCTCAACAATACTTATTTTTCAAATATGACCCGAACATAAAATCAAATCTTTTACTGCAATTAGACTTACTGATATTTTGTAATTTTATGCTGTAATTAGCTTCATAATCAGAATTGCCATTCGATCAGTCTTCAGTCTCAAGCAATGTGATAATCATAATCAGATTTTTCATTATCAGTATAATCATTAACATAATCTTCACTTTTTAAGAAAATGCATATTTCCAAATATATTTTATACTGATCGGAATCATTGCAGTCACTGTTAGTAAGCTTAATAACAAAGAGTCTGCAGAATAACCTCTTTGGTATGGAATATACTTGTCTCCAGTGAGTTAACTAATTGTGTATTTCAATGTGCCAGCAACTGTTTAGTATCTCTTATGCTCTGAAGCCATTCAAACAATAATGGTATGTTATTTATTGAAATCATACATTGTCGATGTTAAGAGATAAGTCTTTAAAGAATTGGAATAACACTGACCAGGATTTTGTAGACTAAGTTCTAAGTAATAATGTATTTCCACTATCCTGAATACATTATAATTTGTATGGAAGTGGTGGCTCAAGTTGGAGAGGTATTTGTCCATAGGCTGAAGGTTGAAGGTTGAAGACACAGGCCCTAAAGGCTCCCAGTCTTCTGTAAAATTGTTCTGCTTTTCTTTCTCGGAATGTTAAGCCATGCAAGCAGTTTATTAGTCCTACCCTATCTAGATCTTGAATGTGTACTTTGTTGATTACTAGTGATATTTAACTTTCATGTCACTTACTCTTGCCTGAAGATGTGGGCATATGATGCTTTTAACCATCAAAATATTAATGAAAATAATATTTCATGAATTTTGGCCTTTGCTACTATATTCGTTAACATTAATGTTCCTTTTATAAGTTATTTAAATTTTTGAATTTTTGTCAGTTTGTTCAGTTTAAGTTTTTCTCCAAAAAAAAGTTATAATTTTGAATTTAGTACTATTTGATTCCTGTTTTTGATTGGGTAATGTATTCTAATAATTGCAGAAACGCTACCTCAACTTCTTCTGAAAGGAGATGAAACAATGGATATTGATGTTGATGATATTGAAATTGATCCAGGAACCTTATCCCCCATAACAATTCCATCATTTCCTCAGGTTGATGAAATCCTTACTGTAATCCAAAGTAAGTGTTGACTGAAAGCTTAAGATTTTATTTAAAAAAAACAAACAAACAAACTAAGATATGAATTTTGTATGTTAATATCTTCTATAAACAATTGAAATATATTTAACGTCAAAAATTATGATATTCTTTTTTATCTGAAATTATTTTTTACCATTTTTATGTATGTTATACTATTTATTCTTTTAGGTGAACCAAAGGACAATGTTGAAGAAAAGTCCAATTCAGAATCATCAAAATTGACTGTTAATTCTGAAGATTCCTCTAAAGAATCTCTTTCCGATCAAAACACTTCAAAAGTGTGTGAATCTGATGAAGATAGCATTGAGAAGACTGATGTTAAAGACCATTTTAGTGGTCAGAGGAAACAAGTATCCAATAAAGAAAGCACACCTGAAGAGGAAACCAAAGAGCCTGCTGTAATGTAAGTTTTAATGTTGATTTCTTGATTTTATTCATTTGGAATACTACGTGAAAAATTTACAAACCCTAGTATCATGAAAATTCTTACGACACTGTCATTATGAATATTCTGATGTTTGAACTGTTATTCACGCTCATTGTTCAAGAAAAGAAAACAACAGCAATGTCTGAAATTAACAGTAGAATAGGCCAAGCAACAATTGCTTTCGCTTCCCTTAACTGGTGTCTCTGGAAGAAAAACAACATCTCGCTGGAGACAAAAATACGTATTTTCCGAACATCAATAATTCCAATACTTCTGAGACCTGGACACTCCTCAAAGCCGACATCAACAAACTTGAAATTTTCCAGATGAGGTGCCTGAGACGAATAATGAAAGTGTCGGTAAAAGATCGAATCAAAAACAAATCCATTTGAGACAGTTGTGATCATCAGGCAACCATTTCAAGAACAAATCCAGAAGAAAAGGTTACAGTGGTTTGGACACGTTTGTCGTATGAACAATGCCCGACTTCCAAACAAAGCTTTATGGAAAGAACGACTAACCAATTGGAAAACTCAGAGAAGTGCCCAAAAGAAAACTTGGATTGGAATCATCAAGGAAGACTTGAAGAGCCTTCACATATCAATAGACGAAGCCAAAGTCCTGGCCACAAACCGCCATGATTGGAGGAAGATCATTTGCAAAGTTCAAAGTTCAAAGGCACCCACAGCAGCATACTGGTTGAGAAGAAAACCCCCACCACCCGCCAGCTAGAGACAATGATGATGATGATGATTCACACTTATTAAGGCATGGAATAGTACGATTTGAAATCTTCATCCATAACTTTGATTTTGTGCCTTTTTCAAATGACTCATTAATGTTTAAACTTCAGTTTGCTGCTCGTTGTCTTCACCATTTAGATTAAATTGTCACTAACTGTTTGGTTGTTGAAGCATAATCTCTTTCGTTAAGATAATGTTCTAGAATCTGATCCCAGATCTAGTTAAGCAAGAATATTTTAGCGTCAAAGTTAAAATTTAAATTCAAACTTTTCAAAGTAGTGTAAAGTTTTAGATCAGACTTTATCTCTCCTATAATATTGTTTCTTTTTGGTTATTAATAATTGTAAAATAAGACTCGTTTATTATATTCTAAGGGGATTTGATAATTTATTGATAAGTTTCAATAAGTGACGAAGGTTAAAATGAAATGGAATTGCCCCCATGGATGATACGATTGGATGCCTGGATCATTATATAAATTGATTGACTAGATGTGGAGTGCATGATAGGGTGTGTCATAGAAATAAAATTGCAAATGCTGCTTCTATTTAAATCTGTTCTCCTTTGCCACGTCTGAAAGCACACTTTGATGTTTTGTGGGAATTGTCAGAGAAACTTTTTAAACTGGATTCAATATTTTGAATTCTTTCTACAATCTGAGGCAAAGCACAGGATAGAAGAATGGCTATGTCGGCTTTTCTGATAAATTATAAAAGAGAAGTTCCCTCATATGATTTGTCCTTATACAGGCAGTGAACTCTAAATAGGATCAAAATAGTGGTATTTAAGTAGTGTTGCAGATTAATAATAATATACGCATAGAATGACTGATACAGTTTTTGTGAATTAGTTGTGGATGAAAATTCAATTGCACATGAATAAGATCAAAGAGAATTTTTTCTTCCATTAGATATATCTGTACAAGAATTGCAATTCAGCATTGCCATTTATTTGACACAGCTATTTGAATAAGTAATTATAGTTGATACCATTTAAGTTGCTATCATTGTGGAAACCAAGATTCACAACAAGGATGTGGACTGCATTCCCACAAGATTCACAAAGAATTGTTTGTATTGATGTCAGGATTTGTATTGATTATGCCATGAGGTTAATTTAACTATATGGAGAACTGGCAGTGGAAGGACATAAAATATTATAAAACATAATATTATAAGGACATATAATATTATAAAACATAATAAAGGTGATCAATGTGTAGCTAATGACAGATGTGGAAAATCCGAAATAAGAAATTTTATTTTGGGTAGAACTAATTCTGTATAATTCAAAATATGTTATCTTCTTTAATCCAAACTAGACACATAAATAAACTCAAAAACACCTTCACTGTAGATACCGTAGGAATTCTATATAAATTCCTTTTGCTTTGCATTCCATTTTGAAAATTATAGAATGATTCTTGCAGTGCAACAGAATACTTGATGGCTGTACATTTCACATAAGTCGAATTTCAAATTTTACTTGTACGACACAAGTTTTAAACTTTTCATGAAACTATATATTTTTTTTAGTGTGGAACTTTACTTCTTAAAGATCACATAAATGTAAAAGAATGCTATGATGATAAAGATGAAATCAAGACCTTATTCAAGATAATAAACTCAAAAAGTTAATATACGGAGCATAAATGTTTGCGCTCAGTGTGATCCCACATTAACGAATAATGATTACAAGATCAGGTGGTATCTGTGTCTCATCATAGAAATGCAAGCCAAGAAGATTCATGTTTTCATCTGAAGGTAAATATAATGGGATACAGATGGAAAGTATTGACACTCAGGAAATTAGAAAGTTATGAAATTGCTTTTTTTTTATTATTTTTAATAAATATTTTTATTTGTATCAGAATTTTATCAGAGTTAGGTGTGTTTTTATTTGGCTTGTCAATAATAGATTGATTTGTTCAAAATTAATTGACAGATAATGAGGAAGCTAAACAGGGTCACACTTAAATTGGGAAAACATGAGAGCCTTTGAATTTAAAAACATAGAATTCCTTTATGAAATTTTAAGAGAAAATTATATACTTATATTAAAATGTGTGAAAGTACCAACAAAAGTAACATAGAACTAATTATTTTTGTACATAAATTAATTTGCTATTCTTTTCACTTATTTTCATTTTCATTTATAGATATATGCCAATGAGTATATTTGAAGAACGACAGTTATTAAAACAGTTGCAGCAGATGTCACAAGCAGTTGAACAGTCACCAGAAGCCAAAAGACTTCAAAGAAAACTTCTGGTTAATCAGGTACTTGTGTATGTTTGGGTGTTTAAAATATAGACTTACTATAATTTTATTTTTTTATTTTTTTGTCTTCCACTGAATTTGTGAATTCTTGCATTATCATCTCTTATCACATACAGGAATTTCTGTTTAGTTTACTTTATATAAGGACTTATTTTATAAATACATCACATAGATCCATTGACACTTTTTTATTAACACCGTTTGTGTGTGTGTGATTAATATCTTAATAAATAGAGTTCTCTCAGACTCGTCAATTTTACAGCCAAAACGAGATGTTAAAGTCTTCTATTAGCTTCATGTAATGTAATGTATAAGATGGGTGGTAAATATACCTAGCACCGCGACCTAAGGTCTATTGTACTTTCTCCAACCTTAATCCCCAAAAAGACAAAAGTAGCTATGGCAAACGCCAGTAGTTTATTTATAGGGACTGTAAGCAAATCCTTTGGTTCTAAGAAAAAAGATCCTAGGATTTTAAGTCTAAGCGCTGTGAAATATTCACAGTTACATAAAATGTGTGAAGAAGTCTCTTCTGAATGACAACCCCTACAAACTGGGTTGTCTTTCAAGTTTAAAAGCCATAAATGCTTGTTAAGACGACAATGTCCAGTAAGTAGATCAACAACAATAGCAAGTTCCTTTTTCCGTAACCTTAAAAGTTCGGAGGATCGTTTATTGTTTGGTCCATGGATTAGCATCTTGGCTTGTCTCTGACCCTCAAGCCTGTGCCATAGCTTAAGTTGTAAAGCTCTCATTTTCTTAAGAAAGATCTTTCTAATCATATTATTGGTTCAATTAATAACAGGTTCCAGACCTATAAAGGTCATCTCCGAGCCTTTCTTAGCGAAGGAATCGGCTTTCTCATTGCCCTCATGACCACTGTGTTCTGGCACCCAAAAAAGACGAACTTTATTGAATTGTGCCAGTAAAGACAGAGCTTTGAGGCAATCAAAAACAATCTTAGAAGTAATGCGGCACTGATTCAGAGCATTCAGTGCTGCTTGGCTATTGGAAAAAATATAAATAATCTTATTCCTGATGTTTCTGTCCAAACAGATGCCGGTACAAGCGAGAATTGCTATTAGCTTCATTCTTTTCATGTCTAATTTTGCAGATAAATCAAAATTAGAAGATATTGTTTTTGTTAATAAATATTGTTTTTGTATTGTTATTTTAATATTTATGAGGCTTTTCCCTAAAAGTAAGTTTAGTACAAAAACTTGTTTTCTCTTCATGATATTGTAGTGACTTTTATATTTATTGTATAGTTTTATCGTTATTT